>NJDC01058190.1:68765-84843 GCA_002245475.1 Calephelis virginiensis | reverse complement strand
CATCCATGGTAACAAATCTAGACAAAAAGTCCTCGGGATCAGTCTCAAAAAGTTCCAAACAGTCTCGCGAAATTGTGTATCAAACTCGTTTTTGTTCAGCTGAAAGCAACTTCGGGACCCAGCGAGCAGAAACCTTATGGAACCCCAACTCTTCCGTTATTATGTGTTGCACCCAGCCATAAGTAATGTTTATTATCTCAGCTATCTTACCAATGGTCAAACTTCGGTCACCCCGTACGAGATCACAAATTTTATCGATGTTTTCTTTCGTAGTAGGTAGGCTTTTCACTCCTAGGATCATCTTTAATGCTCTCACGACCGCGCTTAAACTCAGCTACCCACTTCTTGACACTGGAATAGGATGGAGCAGACTCCCCCAAAGTGCTCACCATATCTTGATGGATGTCTTTTGGTGATAGGCCTTTTTTATTGAGGTACTTAATGACTGCACGGTGTTCAATTTTCTCCATTATTGAAAATTGCGTCAGATTGCTTCAAACAAATAATCACAGAAAATTTATATTGTGCAGTATCGGAATGAAACTGCAATAAATCAATATGACACATACTAACAAATGACGGTAGATTTTAAAAAGATGTCATAGCTCCATGTAGGTTAGGCCACGAACTTTTGGATCCACCCTCGTATTATATGTTAAAGTATGTTTCCCAAATTTTCATTTGGCAAAAATAAAAAATTTGCGTTTAGCAGTTTTTCGCAATTTACAGTATCCATTTTTGGAAATTTACTGTTAAACAAATAATTACATATGTTTCATTTTACCAAGTAATATGTCGTCAAATATGGCTTGGCATAACACACTCTTCCCAAAATTTTGCAAAACATATTATGATTTACTTAAAATACTTAATTTACTGACAGAAAGACAGGAGCACAACAGTAACATGACACCAAAATGTGGCTTTTTGTTTCCAAAAAAGCTATTATTTCAAGTTTAAGATCCAATTGTGAAAATATACAGCGACATGGATGTACATTTGACAAAAAATTAACAAGTAAGAAATACTATAATAATTATACAAATTAATTTGCAGTTCTAATGTGACTTTCCCATATTACCCCACCCCAGAACTTCAAATTCTGCTAAAGCTTTGCACCATAAAATAAATGTCATTATTAATAAGTATAATCCTGGGGGGTGATTATGTATCTCAGTTGTCAACTCAAACTGTAAAAGTGTATATCAAATGACATCATTTGTGTTTGCTATCTCTATTGTATTTCTGTTGGTCACTGGAGATAGCAAATGCAAAACACGTCATTTGACAGCGATTCGATGTACACTCATCCATTTCGAGTTGGTAACTGAGTTACATAATCACCCCCCAGGTGTGTATAGATTAATCAATACAGTGATCAAAGACTTCAGTAAATATGAGTGATACAGAAGCAATATTATCAGACGCACCAACACAAACAAATAAAGAGAAATGTTTTGATACAGAAAAAATAAAAATTGTTTCAAAGTTAAATTACTGATGTAATACATATGCAAGAAATTTAAAAATATAATTATTGCACTTGCTTATTTATTCTGTTTGTGTAAAGTGGGAATTTCAAAGGTAATAATTATAACAATAATTATTCATATCAAACTTTTCATATTTTCACAATTTATCACCCACATTAAAATCAAAAATTGGACGAATATATTTTTTAGAATATATTTTTACAAAATAAAGTATTTGCTCAATGTATATTTGACTTAATAAAACTTGAGGACGTAACATTGCCAAAAATTTGGCCAATGATTAAAATGAGAAACATAATTTGGCTAAAAATTCTTTTGGGAAATGAAATTAGTGCAATAAGTTTTTACGGAAGTAAAGTTTCACAAAAAATATTTTGCCAAATAGACAGATACCCTGCAAACCACATGTAGTTTTAAATTAAATTCAGAACACCGCAAATAATTAAATTAAGAAGTTACCTAATGTAAACAAAGCTTAAAACTGGTTACCCTCAAACGCAGTTGCAGTATGGTGACGTCATGTCTCGTCAGTATGGTGACGACATAGCGTGACAAGTGAAGCATTTTTACGGACTATTTTTAATGGATGTTTATAATTGTAATAATATATGTTACTATGGTAATTATTAAAAATATCAATATTGATAGATTGCTACTTTTTTGATCAGCCTAGAATTATTTGTCAAATAAATAATTAAAACTAGTATAAAGAGTAATTATTGTAGAGGAATCCAGCCAGGTATTCAAGGATCACACTTGGTACTCTTTACTTATTACATGTATTTATATATTGTTGTAACGCAGGATTTAAATTAAGACAGTAATAAGAGCATGACCACGATATCCACTAAAACAATCATTAAATTGTAATACACTGGCTATACAAGGTTAAGGATAGGTTATTTTGGCTTTATAGTTACAGTGTGGAGTTTATAAGATTAGAAATAAATAAAAAATATATTATTGAAATAAGAAACTACACTCACCTCTGCCCATATTAAGAAATATGTCACTCCAACAAATAAAATAAAGCTAAGAAATGTTGTAAGCCAGGTTTGTTTTAATTGATTAAGTACGGCTGAAGAATCCATTTAATTTTCTGAGATTAATCTTCAATTTTTACAATTAATCCCATCCCAATATTTTTCTTGATAAAAGGTGCTGCATAAAATATTATTTGAAGCTAAAAAAATTTATACTATAACCATACGTTAAATTTAAGCAAAAAAATCTCTGTAAGTATTTCAAATACAACGAAGAAACTTGATTTAGATATTGTGTTAATAAATAATTAATACATTGAATAATGTCTTCAATCGTTTTCTCTCCCAAATAACTTAGTTTTTTCTAAAAATGAAATGAAGAACCAATGATAAAAACAACAATAATAGGTATCAAATCAAAATATCATTTGACATTGGCAAATGACAAATTTTAAAGTTACTTTGCCCCTTTCTGGGGCCAGCTAAGACCTTTAGGCCATGCTGCCACGTCTTCTGTATTAATTATTTCTTATACATTAATTTAGTCTCATGTCTCCCGTATTAATTATTCTTATACAGTCATTAGTCACTATTTACAAAGTCACGTCAGGGTCTTGAGTAAAGCAGTGGTCACTTTACACAAGCTCACTTTGGGAGATTTGGCGGCAGCGAGGAAATTCACGATACACTAATTTCTTCATGATAATTTCATTTGTGTACTTTCACTGAACAAAATTAAGCTAATTCCCACCAAAATTAACTAATTTTACTGATAATTTACACTAAATTCAATAATTGTGAAAAAATTACGACCATCTTCATTCACGATGGCGCCAAAACTCTTGTTTTTTTTTAATTGTTTAATTTCAGTTCTTCCTTTCAGAGATCGGCTAAGACCATTAGACCATGCTGCCACGTCTTCCGTTTTAATAAGTTACCTAATTTATTAGTCATTATTTGTTACAGAATGTCATGTCAGGGTCTTGAGCAAAGCGATGGCTTCTGTACTCGAGCTTATTAAGTGATATTTCACAGCAACGAGGAAATATACGACACCCTCATTTCATCATAACTATTTCACTTGTACACTTTAATTGAACAAAATTATACAATTAGAGCATTTTTATTTTTTTGTCTTAAATGTTACATTTAACTCACTAAAAAAATATTACATTTGTTGGTGAAAATGTTTTTTTTGCTGCAGTAAAAGGGCTAATGTGACACAATTTTAAACGTACAAAGGCCAAACGGACTTGTACGCGGGGCATCCCGCGTCTTTGCTTTCGTTTAGGGCCAATTAGTAAGTGAATATTTATAAAATATTTTATATGTTGTATTTGTAATATTATGAGATATAACTTATTGAAACATGACGTCTAAACACCATTATAAGGTAAAGTCAGAATTCAGTTAATTAAGCAACTGGTAATGTGAACAATAGTGGTTCGAGTGATGAGCTAGGTTGTAACAACGACGAAAATATGAGCACCGAGCTTCGAAAGTATTTAATTGTTTTCAAGTAGGTATTGTCGTATGTTATTAACATTGGTATTTACTTAATTAATAGCTAATTATAAAAAAAAACATCAATCTGTCATTTCACCAACTCCAAAAGGATCAGAGTCATGTCTGTTATTCTTATAAACACAGTTTAATAAAAGCAGAAATAAAACAAAACTTTGAAAATCACGTAAGTAACAAAAATGTGTCTAGATCTTTAAAGATTGATGACATGCATCACAAAAATATCCCAAAATATTTTGTGCTACATTTTATTTACAAAAGGTTTTACTGGCTCCTAGCTGTAATATTTGTTTATTTTATTATTATAAGCGATTGAAAGTCTATAATTTATTCGTATTTGATATTTGGAAATTGGTTGGTACCTGCTACTTGTGAAATAAACAAGTAGCTATGAAGGGTTCAATTAAAATAGTTGGCTGTGCTTTGGAATTTAAGACTTTGGTCAGACAAATTTACTGTCCGAAAAAGAAATAGGACTAAGATTTTGATGTAGCTTTAACAGCTAAGTACTTTATTAACAATATTAAATATACTTTCCTGCTGCATTCATACTTTATGCTTTAATTGAGAAAACTGCAAGACAAAAATATTTATACACCATTTGAGTGACTTTCGGAATTAATTTAGGAATTCCTTATAATGTTGTAAAAATTTTTAAAAACATGATTTTTGACTTTAATAAGATGCAAACGAGTTATTGTTTTAACTGGACCAAAAATTCAGAGGGATAAAAGTGCTTGGTCTAAAATCAAACAACCTACGTATCAGTAAACATGAACCATACATTCTTTTTTACAAATTAGGCCCACCTGAAAATGCTTTCGAATACCACATTAACATTTATAATCTTTCCGTTAGAACAAGAAAGAAGTTGGCTGACAGATCTACAGGTATATCTTTACAACTACGTTATAATCAGTTGTTGCCAATTGATCCATCCAAAAAAAACATTTGATTGAATTAGGTTACAAAAACCCTATTCCACCAGTATTACAAAAATTTGGTAGTATCTAATGACAATTCAATGATTATAATAAGGAATAATGATAGCAATGAGGGGTTTGTTTTGTTTTGATAATTTTTTATTTTTGTTGGGCATTTTGTTAATTTTCACTTAAAATTTGTAAAAAGGTAAGTTTTGGGTGTCTGTTACGAATTTTTATTTATTTTAAATAAATTTTGTGAAGATTCATAGTATTGATTATTTCTGCAGCTACACATTACCAAAAATAAAAACATCAAATTGTATATTTGGTTTTATTCATGTGGCCTATCTCGTTGTTGAAAATATAACGTCAACTAATAACATATTGAAGAAGTGTCAATGTGCACTATATCATATAATAACATATCTTATTGTTTGTTCAAACTGCTCATGTAGTTAAAACGTGTTTGTAATTATGTAAATAGTTCTAAATTTTAAAAAACACGTTTCTTTTTAAATTGGCTTGGCTTCCAGTAAAAAGGCTTAAGTGTGACGTTGGCCTTTATACTAGTAAAAATAGCGTATATAGGCCTATATACATTATTAAAAAAACTAATATATATATACAGATAAATCTATATATCTAAAATAACGAGGCTATCTGTCATAGTTACAGTGCAAAGTTTCACAATCATCAGCAAAAGCATTTAAAAATTATTTCAAATTAAAACTTTGTTAGCCTCTACTGAAAAGTTATTAATTAGCACATTGGCACTTTTACATAGGACCCATCGATATACAAATAAAATTACGAAAAAATACGACCGTCTTCTTTCACATTGGCTCCAAAACTCTCACAAACTAGTGAGAGATATATCAAAATTCTGATTTTGACTATTCTGTATTCACAAAAGATATCGAATATTAATTTTTTCTGGGGCAAATTGGTAACCACCTAACTCAAACTAATTTATTGAGATTTGTCGGTATACATACGATAAACCAACTACTTCACTTTAACTGAACAAAATTAAATAAATTATTAATTTTTTTTATATTGGCGTAGTTACATGAAATTTAACATTTACGAAAAAACTGAGACCATCTCTTTTCTTTCGATGTTACCAAAACTTTGAATGACAACGGTTTTTTAAACAACTTTAACAATTTTTTTTTACTACAAGTAATAAGCCATAAACCCAAGCCACTCATCGTTGTCAAAATATGTTGCAAAAATTGAAGTATTAATTTTAATTTGGAAATAATATGTATACCTGATAAAGACCGTGGCAAATTCATTGTATTCATTTTAAATAAGTAGGTACTAAAAATTTTCAAAGATTAAACAAAATAACAATGTTACAGTTTCAATGTATTTCAATATATTTCAACCTAACGTCAGTAGTCACAGCATTGATGAAGCCTACAATATTTGTGACCAAGAACACCTGGAAGGGGAACTTAAACATGTTGCTGGTGTGTTATGCTGAAATCACAGACTTTAAGAGAATTACACGTTGCTGAAATGGTCATGTGCCTAGATGGAAAATACAGCAGGACAAACCTTATGGCATAACGGATAAAATTGGCAGACTCCTGGCACCAAAATACAATATAAAAACTATATTTTCGGCCTAAAAGAAAATTGCAGCCTATCTTCGCTCGACTAAAGATAGCATACCATACTAGTGCCCAGGTGTAAGGTTAATTGCAGCTGTGGTAGTTCGTATGTAGGACAAACTAAGCTAACTATATCAATACGTTTTAAAAATCATATCAGCGCAATTATTAGGAAAAATGACCCTCAGAAGTCTGCTATCGCTGAACATCTTTTACATTCGTCGTCCACCAACCATTGGATAGAACGACATAAGCTACAAATAGTTTTTACAGAATCCCACTACATTCGTCGCCTAGTACGAGAAGCTATTGAAATTCGAAATACATCAAATAATTTTAATAGGGAAGACGGTTTTAAGTTGGCCCAGGCGTGGAATCCAATTGTTAGATGGTGCCGGGCTAAATATACAAAAAGGGCCGTGACAAGAATTGCAAAAAGAAGAATTAGTCAAGAGTTGACAGACTCGTTTGTCAGTAGATCCTCCTGTCAAGAGTTACAGCTCACTGCCGCAGTCCCATCGTGACCAAGTCGTGACTAGAGTACTATAGTCTTTAGTCGTGACCACGGCCTATGCAACGAGGCCGAAATATCGACAGATAAAATAAAAATAGATCGTGAGTATCCCGTATACAAACTTAAAAAAAAATATTTTGCAATACTTGCATATATATATATAATAGCTACAGTAAAAAAGTAATCAACAATCTCGAAATAAATACTTCATATCGAGAATTTTCCACAATCAGTTTTAATCTTTGGAAATATAATTACTTGTGTTTTTATTAATTGATTTAGTAAATATGTTATGATTAGGTAATGATATTTGATAGGAATAATGGTATTTATAAATAAACTATTGCAGCTGTTTATGATATAATGCTGTTACCTTAATTAGACATAGAAATCAGCCATAATGGGACTGAGATGGCTATGTTTAATATTGAGTGATATTGACATCAAATCTTTGTCAAGAGTGTAATCTACTGTTAAAATACTGCACGTTCATTCTAAGAACGAGTGAACTCAAAATAAAGGTTTTTCAATATTTCATCATGAAATATAACTATGTTATTTTATTAACATTGTCATAAGAGTAAGTTCTATATCTTAAAATCGGATCGGTGGGTAGGTAACTTGAATCAAACTTAAATTGCAGACGCAGTCGCCAATGCACAAAAAACTGTTCTTTCTTTGGCAATGGTTTTTGGTGCAAACGAGAGAAAAGATGGTCGAAGTTTTTTCATAATTATTGAATTTCGTGTTGATATTGAGTGAAATTATTCAATTTCGGCGGCATTTTGTACAATTTTGTTTAGTGAAACTGCACAAATGAAATATTCATAAAGAAATTAGCGTATCGTGTATTTCCTCGTTGCCGCCAAATTTCAATACTTGAGTTTGAGTTTGAGTGAGGCCACCGCTTTACCCAAGAGCCTGATATGAGGTACTGACGACTTATGACTGATGACTAATTATAATTGATTACAATTGATATAAAATTTGATGCAAATATTTTCTACTTGACTAATGGCAAAATACTAACATGAAGTCAAAACCTAAAGACAGAAAGAACCTCTTTGGCAATGACAATTGACAGGTAATCTCATGATTGATGACATTCTATTATTATTTATTTCTTTGATGACATTTGACAACTGCGCTGTCAATTGCTTGCGGATGAATTTGTTGGGTTTTTGATTTGATGATTTTTGTAAATAAATGTTTGAGAATTTGTATAATTTATCATGTAGATTATATTAGATCTACATGAAGCGCTTACCTAATTTAATGAAAGTTTTATTAATTGGTTTAGTCAAAAGTAATTCAAATAGCCCTTAAGCAATAATAGCAATGTTTACAAACAAAATTATAACCTTTTCAAAACAACTAAACATTTTTGTTGCTTATTCTACTGCAGCTGAACAGTATAAAATTCCTTTCATAAAACTTTACGAAAAATCTACTGGTATGCTGCTTAGAATTTGTACGTACAGTAAATATTTTTTGATCCTGTGATTAATATTTTTATTTATTTTTTAAGGCCAAACGATTTCTAATGATTTTGTTAAAGTTTTAAAAAAGAAACACCCTACCGTTTTAAATCTTACGGATGAGGATTTACAAAATACGTTACGAACTGTATGTAAGTTTTCTATTACTGCCGATCAAGTTTGCCTCAATCCGCACATATTTTGTATGAACCCTATATCTATGGAGAATTATGGAGAAATTCTAAGAGAATGTCGTTTTACAAGTATCCTACCTATACATATTATAAGGTAAGAATGTTAACCCAATGCTTTTATAATTAAAGTATATAGGCCAAATATAATATTTAAGCATGTTAAAATGGTCTTGTTAATTTCTTTGCGTAATTTAGTTCACTGGCTATCATATACTTTTTTTTTGTTTTTGTATGACTAATTTGTTGCTAATCTCGCGATTTTTTGCAACGTCACCGGGCTTTAACGCTATCATATACACATGTCAAGCATGGTAAGGATTGTAGTAGAAATATATAAGAAAGTTTAGTACTACAAATGCTGAGATTTAGCATTGGTTTCAACGTTTTTCAATCACGCTGTTGCGAAATAACAGTACCATAACTTTTTTGGAGTTTCTATTATTGGTCTAAGATGTGAACTTAAGTCAGTGGTGTCCAAACGGTCGATCACAAGAGGTTCCACGGTCGATCTTAGAGGTTAAGCCAATTAGTACCTACAAGATTTTATTTTCGAATTTTGCATATTTTTTATTTACAAATGTTTGTAAATAGTAATAGTTAGAAACTATGTAAAACTGTTAATAATTACTTATGATTACAGCATAAAAATAAATGATAGTATAAATATGTGTTATTATTACTAATAGATAATAAAAAAAAATACATTAAAACTAAACTGCGGATCTTATACACTTTACGTTTTCTAAAGTCGATCTTCACAGCTAAAAGTATAGGCAACACTGCCTTAAGTCAACCTGCACCAAGCTAATAAGGTAAAACATTTGTTATAATAAAGTCAGTATATTAGAAACCATGTTAAAAGTAGGTTGCAAAGACAGAATAATTTAACAGACAGAATAACAAAAGAACTTGGATATACGGTTTCCTGCAAAAAAAATGGAAAAAGCAAAAAACATCTTTTAAATAAAATTTTAAATATTTTACCCGGGATTTTATCGTCTCTGTAGTCTAGCAGTCCATGTGTTGGACTTAACTTCAGAGGTCCCAGATTTGATTCCCAGGTCGGGCAACAAGAAGAAAATGTGATTTTTCCTAATTTTCTAAAAATAATATTGCTCGGGTTTGTGTGTGTGCCCGATTGGCGATAGGCTTTGCCACCTATCACATTGTGGTACTCAGTGTCTTCAGCTGTGCCTCTGCCTTCCTCTTCGGGGATATGGGCGTGAAGATACTTACTTTTGAAAAATGTATAAAATTTTGTTACATTGCTTTCCAAATTATACAATTACAGATATCACACTATTGTAAAATCGAGGACAATATCTCAATTAAAAAGAGATGGTCTCCTGAGACATGATCTTAATTTAGAACAAACTCTACATGAATGTTTTCAAGACTGGCCTCAAAAGCATATAATTTCAAATAATTATGCTGATAATGCCACTAACATTGGTAGGTATATTTCTTTGTACTTCTTTTCTTTTCTAACCATAGACATTAAGTTCTGTTGTGACTGTATGTCTAGGTTTACATTTAAGTAAGGAACATTGACAGTAATAATCATCATACATAACTTTACATAGTTAAAAATAGAAGTTTGGATGTATTATATTTATGTGATACTAGGTTTCCGCCCGCAGCTACGCTTGCGTGGAATTCCCAAGGGACCATTTAATCGGGATAGAAAGTATTCTATCACCCAAGTTAGCTCATACCCTGTCTGTATACCAAATTTCATCGAAATCCGTTCAGTAGTTTCTGTGTGATTGATGGACAAACATCAAAACGAATATACTTTCACATTTATAATTAGTGTGATAATTTATAATTAGTGTGATAAAGCCATGGCTTTAACTCATTTTTTCACTGATATAGAACTAACTATTAGATTAGATTGACTATAGAATAACACTTAAAGATTTTCAGTCATCTTTGTGCTGTGAGTTGTGTAGCTTTAGAATTATACAATACATACAATACAATAGAGTTATACATACATACAATTAAAAAATAAAAATATAGCTAGGAACCACCTAGATCACATCACACACGTATCGTACATACATACACCAAAATTGTAACACCAGTTTTTTCAGTTGCGGGTTAAAATCAAAATATCTTAATTTTCATGGAGCGTGTAATGTAGATTTGCAATGAGTCATAGGATTACTACTACCTAGCTTATCGAACTACACTAGCAGAATCATCCAGCATTTTATACTCGATGCACTGTATAATTTCGAAAATGCTTCAATTTATACATTTATCTAGTTTCGATATTGCTTGATACTTATTATCAACGTTTGGTCCATATCTCCACACAATTTATTAATTTATAATAATGTGATGTAAATATAATCACTAATAGTCCAGGGAGCTGATTACGTATCTTTTTAGTGATGATCGCTGGATAAAGTGTTAATTGTTCATCAAATAAGTGTCAAATGACGTGTTTTGTGTTTGCTATCTCTATTGTATTTCTGTTGGTCACAGGAAATAGCAAATCTATAACACGTCATTTGACAGCCATTTGATGTAAACTTTACCCAGTGATCATCACTAAAGAGATACGTAATCAGCCCCCAGATGATTCTTATATATGTGTAGTAAAGCTGGATGGCGAAAAGAAAGGAATAAAAATATATTGTGGACAGTACAAGTGATAGTATTGTATCAATATTTCTATCAAATTAATGAGAAAGTTATTCAATAGCATATTTACACACCATTGACACTTCTAGGGCTACCAGATAGTATCGAATGCCAAGTGTAATGATTTCTGCAGACTCACCTTTTTCTTCTACTTTCATTCCTTTTTTGAAATGAAATGAAAAAAAATGAAATTTATTTATATGCTGAATATGTGTGTTAAAAGCTGTTACAAAAGACATTTGTTAATACCAACATATTCTAGCTCATTGTGGTATGCAAATATCTTTAAAATTTATTATTAAGATTTATAACATATTATGTTTTAATATTTGAACAAATTTTGAATAAATATAATTAGGTTTTAATTGAAACATGCATGTGTGAAAGATCTGAATTCAGTTGTAGAATGTCAGCCCAGGTTATATTACTATAATATGATTTATATAATTATTGTATTTTATTATATGTTTGTTTATTTGAAATTAATTAATACTTTGTAGTCACTGTTAGAACGAATGTACTAGAAAAATATCTAAAATGGAAACTGAAAATTACAACTGACCAATTTGTGAAGTATTGTAAAAATTACTTACCCCTAAGACATAGGCCTATGTGTGACATACAGGAAGCTTTGAATATTGCACAAAATAATATAAAATTTGATATTGAGATTATAAGAAGAAATGGATTCATTATATCAGCAGACCCCGTGAATACAAAGCTTATCTTAGAAAATGTTGATTCCTTGGGTGGCTTGAACATACGGGATGCAATCAAAATCGAACCAGCCATTTTAAAGAATAATTACCAGTCTTTATTACAGATAAGGGATATTCTGAAGGTAACTTTTATTCTTATTATTCTTAAACATTCATTTTAAATTTGAAGACAAAAATGCTAATATTATAAAAGAAAAACTTGAATGGTTGAATCTTTTTAAGTCAAGGATACCAAAATAGATTCGAATAAAATTTGGTATTAATATAGTTTTTAATATCATGCAGTTTGGTTTTATGATCAGGATACAATGTTACAGTTTTTGTAATTCACGAAAGCGAGCAAGCTATTATAAACCTACTATTAATTTCGAAATGGTAAAAATATTTGCCAAAGTTGTACTTACACAAACTATTTTTTTATGCTAAGTGTTAACCATACCGATTTCGCTCTCACGCACACTTTAACACAATATATATCATAAACACGTGCATACCACAAGTAGATCCCACTCGCCTTCGTGAGTTGCAAGGGCTGTATTTGTCAGCCAAGTGTGTGTGTCTGTCTGTTGCTATTTTACGACTAAACCGCTGAAGGGATTGTGATAAACATTCGTAGCTAAAGATCCAGGTTGAAACATAGGCTATTTTATTATTTCGGGCATAATCATAGGCAGACAAAGTTGCGGGTAAACAGCTAGTGTTTTTTATGTTTTTATTCAGTTATTTACTCTAAGGGACTTTGATTTGCACTGGACTAAGAGCCCGGCGAAAAAGGGCGTCTTACGCGCGTAGACATACACACTTTCTCGAGGTATTTGAATATAGAATTCGTCCACATGCTGCGTCGCATTTCCTGATTCCCGCGTAAAACGGTTGCAATAAGCGAGACACTCGATGGCACATAGTATGCGCGTACACCGAGTCGAGATCCTCTGTTGCTGTTGCTGAGTTCAGAACTGCGCGAGTGGTCTTTGGACGTAACAAATCGATACAAAATAGAGCGTAATAAGTTCGGTGCAAAACTTTTTATTAATAAAGTCAAAAAATAGTCGGCACAGAATAGAATATAATAATTATAGACCATACGATGGGTACTTGTAATACGTCTAAATAAATCTATGTATGTAACCTTGGGATATGGAATCTGTAAAAAAATTGTACATGCTAAATCGTCGAAGTTTTTTTATCGTTTAAGAAGTTTTCATCAAAGGTATACATACCACAACACAACCGCTATACCTATTCGAGTCAACAATCAGGGAATTGAAATCTCTCTCCTCGCAAATATACGCGTAAAGCGCGGTATCTAGACGCAACATAATTGCTACGCGCGATAGGCTACGCGCGTTAAATGCCCTGTCTGAACAGGGTCTAACTACAAGATTGTTTCTTTAGGACAAAATTATTTACAGCCACGTTTTGTCAGTAAAAGGGACCATGAGTAATTTATGAGAATTTAATCTAAGTTATAATATTGATTTTATACACTTTGCTTTAAACTTCGATTTTTTGTTAATTTTTTTAGATATTTTAAAACACCTTTTTTTCTTTTAGGAGTTTAATGTTTCTGACGAAGCCCAACGGTATTCTTTGAAAGTGTACTGCATGCGTCCACAAACGGTGCGAGAAAGATTAGAACACATCTCAAGTCTGAAGGAATATGAGTTTTTATCGACGAATACAAGAGTAAGTTTTTTTTATGTGATTGAAAGGAAACAAGGGCATGGATTTCTTGACAGTAAGAAGACACTATGAATGGTTAAGATGGTTCACCTTAATATACCCATATGAATTTAATGTTATTTTAATATTACACTCATTTTTCTTTTCTAACCCCAAAGTAAGTAAATTATATGCTCATGTTATGGATGCTAACCAACGATACCAATACATAGAAATTATTAAATAGATACCACAATAATTTTAATAAACACCCGAAAATA
Organism: Calephelis virginiensis; assembly: GCA_002245475.1. Taxonomy (NCBI): domain Eukaryota; kingdom Metazoa; phylum Arthropoda; class Insecta; order Lepidoptera; family Riodinidae; genus Calephelis; species Calephelis virginiensis. The sequence goes on along the minus strand of NJDC01058190.1, from coordinate 70,798 downwards.
CAGACATTCAAAATATGCTTCTCTCACATATGTCTGCCCCCGCCGGGAATCGCCGGTTGGTCAGTGGTGTTAGGCGTGTACGCTAACACATCGACCAACGAGACGGTCACTGATAATCATATTTAGCACTATTATTAACAATGGCTACAATAGGGTAAGTGTCTGATATTTAATTTATATTAAATAATAATATGCCCTAGTGCAGCCTTTCCCAAAGTGGGCGATAACGCCCCCTTGTGGGCGCTGGAAGCCTAGAGGGGGGCGGTAAAAATCTTGAAAAAAATGTTTTTTTTTAAACTAGGCGCAACAAATATGTTATTGAGGTTATTGACAAGAAAAAAACGAGGGGGGGGGGCTACAAAACAACTGATTTTCAAAGTGGGCGTTACATGAAATAAGTTTGGGAACCTCTGCCCTAGTGCATACAGGTTCATACTAGTTCAACGAGAAAAGAGTGAAAAACTTATTTTTAAATATAGTAGGCTGATCATTCAAAGTTGGGTGGGTATTTTGAACCACCAATTTCAAGTTATTAAATAATTTAAAAAATAATAAGAGCAATGAATTGAAAGCAACTTTTGTAATGCTACCACTCCCGTAAACGCATATTTTAATATATCTATCGAACAAAATTCCTGTTTGATGCATACACAGTCCTCAAACGTGACGTCACTTTCGAGTACACTTTTAGAATACAACGTTTGTTTGTCGTTTCGAAGTTGCGATATCTCGAGTACTTTTTAGAATAGCTAAGTAATTCTTTCACAGATATTTCTATTATTATGAGCCATTCGATTGTACACAAAAATAAAAATATTGTCATAATCGCTTCTGTGGTCTAGCGGTCCGGCGTCTAACTTAGCTTCTTGAGGTCTCGGGTTCGATCCCCGGATCGGGCAACAAAAAAAAATTGAAATTGAAAATTTTCAATTATCTATTAAAAGTTGATTGCCCGGGATAGATACTTAGACACGTACAGTTTGTAGCTTTTTGTGTTATTTAAATTCATTGTTTCATTCATTAGATGCTGTACATGGTAGTGCATGAAAAGAAAATGATGAATCGTTTGGAGAAAATACAAGAAGCGAAAAAGCAGTGCTTCAGTCTAAACCACTTGGTGTCTTCTAACAAAGTGTTTAACGCGTAAGTATTACTCTAGTTGAATTCTTAATGTTCGAGAAAAATTCTAGATTTCTTTTTTCTTAAAATTGGAAAGCCAGGTCTGGTTATGTCAAATAAAAAACAAACTTAAGACGTCACTCAAAAGTTCATATAGCGCTATTGTATTCATGTTCAAAATGTTTTAATTTTTATTATGTATTAAATTTATTGTTTCTGGATAACCCTTTTTATGTTATCATATGGCAAACAAGCAGACAAAGTTCCTGTAATTAACAAATACTCAAAAGATTAATGCGCGCTACTCGGATAGCTTGCCGGTCGATAGCTGACCGCTTCTTATATAAATCAAATCACCTCTGTGGTCTAGCAGCCTGACGTCGAACTTGACTTCTTCAGGTCCCGGGTTCCATCCCCGGGTCGGGAAACAAAGAAAATTGCAATTGGGTACTTCCAATTTTCTAATAAAAATGTTAGACCATAGAATAATTATAGTACTTCGTACAGAATAAGCACTGGTGTCTCATGTACGATTCCGGCCAAACTTAAAACTAAAAAACAAGTAGGCCCGATTTACTCAAAACCACACGTTAATCAAAATTGATAATATTTAAGATTTTGGTTTAATACTCGTATAGCGCTAATCGTAACGGAAATAAGCTTTTTTTTATGTTATAGGAAGGCAAACAAGCAGACGGATTTCCTGATGGTAAGAAATTAACGCCGCTTAGAGACACCAAATATGGTAATGGTGCGTTGCCAACCTGAGGTCAGTATGTTAGGCCTCGAGCAAGAGTAAGTTTACCGGCTACCTTACCCTCCGAACCGGAACACGTCATGACGTTATGGCGGCAGGAATAGGTAAGGCGGTGGTACCAATCCGAGCGAGTCGTTGCGAAACTCTACCACCTAGT
>NJDC01058190.1:44229-61303 GCA_002245475.1 Calephelis virginiensis | reverse complement strand
ATTGTACACATTCCCATAAAAAAGTTATGAACTTTATCAAGAACATTTCAGATTACATACTATAATATATGATGTCAATATAAAAATTTAAACTTATTTGTGGTTTGCAAGCACACAATGTATATGAAAATATATACAAAGAATTTTCATTAGGTTGATTTTTATTACTTGAATATAGGGCTACAAATTTATCTGTTCTGTTGTCAAAATTGTAACTAAACGTCGTTCGACTGTCAGTTTCTGAATGAAATTAATGAAAATTTCTGCTACATTTTTTATCATTTTGTAATTATCGTCTTTTAGCCGTCTTATTAATCTACTTAGACTAAAGTACTCCAAGGTTCAACTTGGTACTATCTTTTAATTACATTGTTATACAGACTATAATATCAAATTAACTTTACTCTTACTTTAGTCTTTATCTATAAATAAGACTGTAAACGTCAAACTAGCAACGCTGTTTACTGAACAGATAAGTTGGTCGCACTGTACTATTTATATCATGCTAGGTATTTTCTTTTTGTTAGCAGAACTGAGTAAAAATTTTTTCTATTGTTTTTTGTTTTAAACTATTTTTTAAGATTTCATTATAATAAGACAACGACAAGACCGTCTTATTACAAAAAAAAAATAAACACTCGTTGAACGCATGTTTTACTAAAAACTGTCTAAAGTTAGATTTTCAAGTAACAACATACTGCGACGTCCTCCACGTGTTGGGTGTTATTGGTTAGATGCCAATTCTAGACAGTTTAGTACAACAGACTTACCTACATTTTTTTGCTTGTGGCAAGGCGGTTAAACTTAAGGTGTAATATATATAAATGTTTGCTTTGTTAAGGTACGTAAAAAATGGTAATGATCGAATTTGACCACTAAAGAAATCAATTTTAAAGACAGAACACATATAATTTTAATAACTGAAGTTATAACTATCACACCTAAGGGATATTGCCTAAGTTTTTTTTAAAACAATAATTGTCTTACTACAAAAAAAAATTAAACACTCTTCGAACACATCCTTAACTAAATACTGTCTAAAATTGATTTCTCAACGAATACCATGCTGCAATTTTCTAATAAAAAAATGTTGGTCGGGATTGGAAATGTGCCCGGTTGGCGATAGGCTTGCCACCTATCACATTGTGGGACTTAGTGTCTTCGGCTAGTCGTGGGTGCCTTGGTTGTACCTCTGCCTACCTCTTCGGGGATATGGGCGTGAAGTGTAGCATGTTATTGCTTGGATTTTAGATGGTGTTTAGTTAAACAGGCCTGGCATTTTTTTTTTGTTGTAATGGGGTAAATGTTTTAGCACACGTATTATAAACCAATTAATCAAATTTAGTAGTACTAACTGCAATGAACACTACTATTAATATGTTTAGGGTTGTTTGGTTTGTTATATTTTAATAGGTGATCATTATTGAAATATTAAGAAAAGTAAAAAAGAGTATTTAATATAATTAATTTATATCAGTATGCTTTTTTTATATCAGTGAACCAGAAATCCGTATAAGCTTTGGCACAACATTCACATTCTTAACAATATTTACAAAAATATTTATATACTACTCTACAAAATATTTTGGTCCTACTAGCTGAACAAATCCTTAATCAGACATTTCTAAATTCTAAAGATAGATGGAATAATAATATCAAAATTACTATATCATAAAGAGTATTCTAAAAAATGAGCCAAGGAACATAAAATAATATTTAGGCTTTTTGGTAAATAAAAGATTTTTGACATTTTAGTCACATTTGTATAGACTTTGGTTGCACACAAATTTAAATTTATAATTTCAAACCTAACCTACCTAAAATACTAATTCAAGGCACATGGAATGCACTACATATTATTTCTTATATTTATTGATTTTATATGTAAATTTATTTAATTTTTAAAAACAAAACTTTTGCCAAAGTGATTTCTAAGAAAATTTATAATAACTTATAAATAGACTTAAACAATTTCTTTCATAGCGCTATAGTCATAATGGTTTGATTTAAGTAATGGCAATCTCATTATAGATTTTACTTATAATAATATTTGAAAAAGAAAATCTTTAGTATGTATTTATGATTACCTATAAAATTACACACCTACAATCAATTCTATTTGGGAGAAACCGCTTCTAAGTAGATCAGTCGTGCGACACAATAATTTACTTCTGAATTTTGCAACAAATTTCGCAACCCTATCAAATGAAATAACAATGTCGTCACACAGTTTTAAAATTCAGTGCATCTCAAACTTTTATATATAACCAACCTTTGCACTACAATAAAATAATATCTAAAACTTAATTAAAATACTTAAATGCACTTAGGTATAATAAAAATGTTTACTGCAATATGTTTTGCATAACCAATTTTAAGAACAAAGCTCTTATCATACTAACTTATTATAAACTAAGGTTTAAATAACCACTACACAAACATACATCTCTACTCCATTTTTAGATTTTAATTTATTGTTTTTATTTGGCAATTGCTTAAATGACTACTTAATTCAAGTATTCTTAGAATAATATTGTTTTTATTTTGTAATGAACAACATAAACATTTATTCTTTGGTAGACTATAGGCACAACAAAGTCTTGGTATTAAACATTTGATTTTGAAGAAAACTCTGTATTTTCTAAATTAACTTCAATTTCTGAACTGCACACCTGCAAGCGACCATGACTCATCCCAATAATTTATTTACTTAAAAATAAAATATTTGTGTGTTTACGTATGATTCACTTGCCACATTAATAAAACTCACTAAAACTATATCGATTTTGAATATAATTATGCTATTTATTCCTTTTTTTATTTACTTTGATTTTATTTAATTGGTACAAAATATAGGTATACCTATAATACTTTTTAGATAGTTCTCTGAAAAGTACATATATTTTAGATCAATTACACCTAAAGCTAAAATATATTATCAATTTCAGTTTGTTGTGTTCAAATTGAAATTAAGCTCCGAACTAAGAGCTGCACTAACATTTGGTAAATTTTTTTAAGTCAAATAAAAGTACAGACTGTCGAAGCAGCACGCAACACCAACTAAATATCAAATTCGGTTCAGTATACCTTTATTTACAGGGTCGAGGTTAATTTTAGTGTTATAAGAATTCTAACTTGTAAAAGATCTTTAGTGTCAAATCACTACATAATTCTCAAGCACCTCAAAATCCATAATCCATCCAAATCTCTTAGCAACTGCATCCATAATCCATCCAAATCTCTAAGAACTTGGATAGCATTACATTGTTCAATCTTTGTGACTGTTGTCATATCGGTACAGTTACAACTAAATTGCTACCATACCCCTTTTCGAAATTAATCACAGCTATGATAATTTCGAAAAGGAGTATTTCAATTCAAAAAAGGGGGAAGGGAGGTATATCCTTGTCCGGGACTTGGCTCCATTTTGACAACCACTGGCTGCGCTAAGTCAGAGTGGCGCTCCATCTCGTAGTGTTTATCATGAGGTACCATTGCACACTTGTCGTAGTCCTCTGGTTGAGCTCCAAATCGAGGAGGTTCATCTTGTATAGCACAAGCATTATACTTGTCTTCGTGTTCATGAACTCTGTAATCCAGCTTGTCATCATGGCTATGAGCTTCCATTTGGGGTGAATGTGCAGCTATCATTGGGTAATCTCGGACGCCTAGTGGAGGTGGACTTCCTTCACTATATTCATAATGTCTTGGGGCAAACATTTGACCATCATGGCCGTTCAAAACTGTTGTATACGAATACGCCGCTGGTTGCGTGTTAAACCCTGGATATCCACTTCCTCCAGAAGATAGTAAGTGATGTGATGATAGTTCATAAGAGTGTTGGTAAGACCAGGAATCACCTGGTGCAGGAAGACCGTTTTGAGGGAAGGCAGGCAAGTTTCCGCCTATACCAGAGAATCCTCCACCTAATGTAGTTGAGCTTGGTGAGCTAGAACCTATATATCCAGTTTTTCGCGGAGGCTCCCGCTTCCTCCACTTTGCTCTTCTGTTTTGAAACCACACCTAAAATAAAATAAAAAATGATGAGTGAATTTGTTCCTCGGTTTCCTCAAATACACTGTATTTTATCATTATAGAGTAATAATCAGGAGTGGGCTCATAGATACCATACGCAATTCCATAATCATAAAATGAAATTTTCAAAAAACTGATAAAACCAGTCCGTAATGTAGCTAAGAACCATCTCTATTACGTCAGCTTTCAAACAAAAAAATCCGCATCGAAAATGGTCCATTCACTTTTTAGGAATTATAGTGCCACAGACAGACATGCACACGTACAACCACAGAATACAGACACGTATTAAACTGAAACCCTCTGTTTCCGATTCCGATACTGGACACCATATTTAGCTAATTAATTAATTGAATTTATTAATATCAGGAAATCTGTCTGCTTTTTTGCCTTCAACTATCACAAAAAAAACAAAGAATAAAGTTTACCTCCGATTTGAAAGTGCAACATTTCTTTATATATATTTTTTAAGAGTTGTAAAAGTTTATCCCAAGCACGGGATAAGTGCTACAATTAAAATATATTTTAAAATATAAATTCATGTTTGATAGTTACCTGTACTCGTGATTCTGAAAGATTAAGTTTTAGGGCTAGTTCCTCCCTCGCAAATACATCTGGGTAGGGCGCTCTCTCAAAGGCTCTTTCCAGTTCTTCTAGTTGGTAAGCAGTGAACGTTGTTCTGCAAAGAAGAGAGGCTACTTATAATCTGTATTATCTATCTACATATAAAAAATTAATCCCCTTTTCGCGTGGTCATCGCATCACGCCTAAACGGATAGACTAATTTTGCTATTTCGATTTTAGTGAGTTAATGTCAGGAGATGGTTAATATAAACAGAAAACCGAGAAATGTACAGCGAAAATAAGAAAAACCATTATTTAATTTTTACCATATAAACTTGTTAGTAGCAGTGTAATTGTCAAGCGATACGAAGTTTGCCGGGTCGGATAGTTTAAAATAAATATCTTTTTTCCATTTACCGAAAAATGCCTAAAACAGTTAATCTTATCACAACGATTATGTCTATCTCTTATAGTAAGTACAAGTGTGTGTAAAAAACGAATAGATGATTTAACATTTATTACAAATTGAATGAAAACATTAAAAATCCTATTTTTATGAAAAAGTATCTTCACGCCCATATACCAATAAGAGGTAGGCAGAGGTACAACCAAGGCACCCACGACTAGCCGAAGACACTAAGTCCCACAATGTGATAGGTGGCAAGCCTATCGCCAACCGGGCACATTTCCAATCCCGACCAACATTTTTTTTAATTAGAAAATTGGAAAAATCCAATTTTCTTTATGTTGGCCGACCCGGGATTCGAACCCAGGACCTCATGCAGTCAAGTCCAACACCCGGACCGCTAGACCACAGAGGCGACAATATTTTTATGAAAATATTAAAAAAATATTATTACAGTCAAAAGTATGTGTATAGAGTTGTAGGAAGTAATTTTTACAGACATTTTATGTTCTGGATTAATTACATTAACGTATTTACCGAAAACTAATTTGTGCTCCTAATATGGATATAGTTATATATATATATATACAAATGTTAACTAACTTCATTTAACTATGTTCAATCATCAAAAATCAATTTTTATGTAGTGGAAATTAATTTCTCTAAAAGACCATATTTCCAACTTTTCGAACTTTTTTTCCAATTATTCCTTCTCTAATATTTTGACCAACAGAAAAAAGTCCTATGAAGCATAGGTTGTCAGTAAATAAAAAAGTCATTTTTTTATAAAACAGCATGTAACTTAGTACTTGTCTCACATCGTGTCCCACAAAATAAAAAAAGGTAAAAAAATGTTTATATAAAACTGCGTATTACTAGTCCTTGTCTGATATCGTGTGCGACAAAAAAACATTTATACGGGATACTCAACAATATATCGTGACTCGCGAGTATCCCGTATAAATGATTAAAAATGTTAATATCTAACATGTGACGATTTAAGTTTATATATGTAATATTACCAATCGTTACCGATCAATAAAGTAACTGCATATTTTTGTTAAATTGCATTTAACTAGTCCTTGCCTGGTAGCGTGTCCAAATAAAAAATAACATTTTGATCAAGTCTAGTATGCCAGTAAATAAAAAAGTGCATCTTTTTTATAAAATAGCCTACCTATGTAACTATAAATCCTTGTTTGATATCGTGTTTAACAAAAAATAAAAAATAAAATCGTTGCCAGTAAATAAAAAGCATGTTTTCATAAAAATGCATCTAACTAGTCCTTGTCTGATATCGTGTGCAATAAAAAATATTCATAATAAATTATTCTTATCATCCCGTGGTCCATCTACCATCTGACGCGTGCAATATGGCTGCGGGCGCACGCGCAGTAGATTGAGCGTGAAACTAAATTCACCCCTGTAGTGCCCGACCTAATTGCCTGCCAATTGACAGCACTTGTTGATAGTGGTGCTATGTTATTAATTGGCCATGCGTTTTTGTTGGAATTACAATGTCAAAAAGTACACAAAAAATAACGTATACATTTTAGGGTTATTTTTTTTTACTTGGAACTAAATTAAAAAAGTAAGTTTCGTTCAGATATTAAATAAGACTTTAAAATCTAAGCATTTAATAAGATGTTCCATGTCTTGGCAGAATTAAATATATTTAATAACAAACATACACTTGAATTTTTCGCACATATTTCGGCGGGAAAAGTAGAAATGTGTTAAAAAAAGGATTTGAAACATGTCTATACAATTGTTATGTATCAAGAAAGATCTCTATCTGACTAAAGATGAAAGATAAAACGATTGGCTTCTAACAGTCATACGGGTAATTTTTATTGTAATAACTTGGCGCTATTTTCGTTAAGCGTTTAACGAGAAGACGCCTGCATCACGCAATGTATTAGAGGGGTGAATTTATAAACCAAAGATTTTATCTGTATTTGTAATACTAATAATACTACGTATTTGTTATGAGTTTGGAAGAATGTTTGACTTTGAGTCATATTTTTTAGCACAAGAAGATTCTTTTTATAGTATGGGTACCTTATTACTTACTGTGTGGTGTGCCGTGCAGATATTATATTAATAAATCAATGTCGCGGATTTTCTGTAAGTAAAAACTACATGTCTATTGATATTTAAGTAAGCCAACCAAATACTGAAATTACTGCTCTTATAATGATCGATAATATGCCGAATCCGGATACGATTATAGAAATAAATATTTTTATCCAAATCTGCATTTGCACGATAGAAAGTTCGCGTGTTTGTTAGCCTCAATGCTTAAACATAAAATAGTTTTTATTTGATGTACTAGATCAGCCTTTCCCAAAGTGGGCGATAACGCCCCCTTGTGGGCGCTGGAAGCCTAGAGGGGGGCGGTATAAATCTTGAAAAAAATGTTTTTTTTTAAACTAGGCGCAACAAATATGTTATTGAGGTTATTGACAAGAAAAAAACGAGGGGGGGGGGCGCTACATAACAACTGATTTTCAAAGTGGGCGTTACATTAAATAAGTTTGGGAACCTCTGTACTAGATGTACTCTAGTACTTACTCGTAAATAGGTGTTTATAGAAATCGTTTGTTTTGGTAGAGGTCAGCGTAAATGCAAACGGCTTTCCTGGTGGTAAGAGACACTCTATAGTTCTATGTGTTATCGGTGCGTTTCTGTCCTTTGGTGGGGGTTGTTAGGCCTTTTGTTCAAGTCTACTGGCTACCCTTCCCTCCGGCCCGGAATGGACAGGATACTGTCATAATAGCGGTAGGAATAGGTAAAGCGGTAGATCCCTACCCATGTAAGTTGCTGCACACCTCAATTGTCTGTGGTTTTGTTGGTCATTACCCATATTCTAGCCTGTGATCACCTTATACGAGCTGCCTAGTAAAGACGTAGATGGCGCTTTGTACTCAGCGGGTCCATACCAAAACGGAGGTAATATAATAATTTTCACAAATAAATCCTATATATAAAATTCTCGTGTCACAGTGTTCGTTCCCGTACTCCTCCGAAACGGCTTGAGCGATTCTCATGAAATTTTGCGAGCATATTGAGTAGTTCTGAGAATCGGCCAACATCTGTTTTTTTATAACCCTAAGATATAGGGTTAATCACAGCAAAAAAAAAATAGCAGAACAACGTCTGCTGGGACAGCTAGTCAGTACTATAAAAATATGTAACTACATTAAAACAAATAAATAAATATCCCTGGATAAGTTACCCAAATTGAATCTAACCCCAAAGTAAGCAAATTATATGCTTGTGTTATGGGTGTTAGTCAACGATACTATTACATAGAAATACTTAAATAGATACCAGAATACATTTAACAAACACCCAGACCCGGAAATGCAGACATCTAAATGTTCATCACACAAATGCCTGCCGCCGTGGGGAATCGAACCTAAGCCTCGCGGTTCGTCGATGCAGTTAGGCGAGTACGCTAGCCACTCGGCCAACGAGGCGGTCATAGTATTATTTGTATAAACTAGTATAAATTATTAATAATGCCTATAAATTTGACCATAGTAGGAATATAATGACTCCATCGCCCGCTAATGGAATCAATTAGTCACTTAATAATAGGCGGTAGAGTACTGGGCAGCAGTTCATCCAATCTTCAAAGGTTATCAACTAAGCACCACTACTTTACCTATTCCTTCCACAATTGCGTCAGTGTTCTCCATTGTCGTGATCCGTGTTGGAGGGTAGAGTAGGTAGACCTACAAAAATGACCAGAAGATAGCGATGCACCAATAACATCTTTAAATGATTATTATCTCTTACCACGACAAAACCCACCATTAGAAATGTTTTGAATGTTGATTGATGAACTTGTATCAAAAAAGTCACAGATTAGAAAAATATCTAAACTAGCTGTTACCTGCGGCTTCGCCCGCGTTTTCACAGAGATACGTTGTGCAATCCAGATTAAAGGTATCCTATAGAGAGTTTTGGCGTCATCGAGAGAAAAGATGGTCGAAGTTTTTTCATAATTATTGAATTTCGTGTTAATATTGAGTGAAATTAGTCAACTTTGGTGGCATTTTGTTCAGTGAAAGTGCACAAATGAAATAATCACGAAGAAATTAGCGTATCGTATATTTCCTCGTTGCCGCCAAATCTCATTACATGAGCTTGTGTAAAAAGGCCACCGCTTTACCCAAGAGCCTGACATGACTTACTGACGACTTATGACTGATGACTAATTATAATTGATATAAAACAAGTATAAAATTTGACGCAAATTTCTACTTGACTAATGGCAAAATACTAACGAGATTGCCAAAACCTAAAGAAAGAAAAGAAATAAGGTATCCTATAAGTTAATCCAGGTCACAATCTATATGTTTTCCAAATTTCAGACAAATTCGTTCAGCCATTCGAGCGTGAAACAAAGACAAACATCTATACATATATACAAACTTTCGCATTTATAATATTAATAATAATAAAAATTAATAATAGGAAATAAAAACCACTTTAAGCAAAGTGCGTGCAAAAGCCACGTGCTATAAGTGCATCGGTATTTCAAACCATATGCTACTTATCGTATAAACAAAATCATCGTATTAGTTATGCTAAACAATTCCAACCCTATTTTTATTATCACTTAACGCACCATACACAAGGGCACGCATACTGCTATTCACACTAGTGTGGACAATGAAAAATACGGTGCAAAATACTTGCTTATCCCCGCGACTTTGTGCATATGTTGAAACATTATGTGATTGGTGATGGGAACGAAACACACTCCCGTTAAAAGGTATCCTGAACGGTTACCCAAACTAGAAGCTACTACTACTTTAATAGGTTTTCAGTTTAGTTCCTTTGTATGGAATACAGCATCTACCGCCCTACCTCGAGGTGCCAGGCAAGCAGCGAGCAAAGGTTAAATATATCATTACCAACAAGATCACTAGTGGTAAACGCTTTCTCGTGTTGGTCCGGGCTTTGCAGAATAGACCATCTGTCTTCCAGCCAGGCAGCTCGTAAAAGGCGAGCATAAACATATCGCCACTAACATCGTGACATCCTGCAAGGTGGTAGAGTTTTGCAGCAATTCGGCCATATTGGTACCACCGGCTCACCTATTCCTGCTGCCATAACGTCAATGCTTGCTATTAACGTGTTCCGATTCGGAGGGTAAGGTAGCCGTTAAACTTACTTTTGCTCAAGGCCTAACATCCCGGCCTCAGGTTAGCAACACACCATTACCACATTTGGTGTCTCTAGGCTGCGTGAATTTCTTATCATCAGGAAATCCGTATGCTTCTTTGTCTTTTGATATTATAAAAAAACTATTCTGCAAACTCGATTGGGTAGGGATCCCCTGCCTTACCCATTCCTGTAACCTTAATGACAGTGCCATGTTCCGGTTCGGAGGATAGGGTAGTTGGTAGACTCTATATTAGCACAATAAGTCGTACACACAAGCCAAAGGCTACCTACTCACTTATAACATCTATGGTGCCTGTAGGCCGCGGTTATCTATTACCAACGGAGGAGCCGCGTGCGCGCTCGCTGTCTTTTCCATAAAAATATAGGTACCTACATAAATTTTGTAAAAAAATCTGTTCAGTAGTTTTTGCGTGAATTGTGGACAGATAAAATTTTAATAACATTTATTTTGGGTTTTGTGTACAATACAATACATAGTATTTTTTTCAATAATAACACATATGAATATACACAGATTTAGCTTTCGTTATTTTTTTAAGCGACTCAAAAAAGGAGGTTCTTAATTGAACTGTACCTACGTGTTTTTATACAGTCTAGTCGGTATGTTTTTTAATGATTTTCATATGTTTTTGTTATTGTTTTTTGTGTGTTTTTTTAATTTTTTTTATGTTTGTCACACCGTCAACCAATTTTTAAGATTCTTTTTTTAGAAAAATAGATTGATAGATTGATAGACGATTGAAAAAATATTACTTAACACTTACATAACAACTTGTGACTTTCAGGTTCCTTATTTATATAGATTTATCAATTTTATTTATATTATTTTGTAACAAGTCATTCTTATGAGTTTTTTATATTATTATTATGTTTATCTTATTTATTTATTTATTGTGCATGGTGCGTTTCACTGTTTCATCACAGATTTTAATTTTTTGGGGTTGGCTGGATAAGCCCAACTTTTTAGCATTTCCGTTTATCAGTGTCCACGTTTTATGTCAAAAATTGTGTTCAATAAAGAATTAATTAAATAAATAAAGATAGGTCATGATACCGAGGTGGTGCCATATTAGTTTTATCATGATCTGACCAGTGTTTTTGAGCTATACTTAAAAATGCATAAATTTTTCACATTATTAAGGATAACTCAAATACTAAATTGTTGATGAAATTTGTGTGACCATTTATTTTAATATTTTTTTATTTATTATCTATATTTATATATGAAAGAATTATCAAATCGCGACGTGGCACATATTGAAAAAGTTGGAGTTGTTTTTTTTTTTTCATAAATAAATATTCCTGGATAAGTTACACAAATCGAATCTAGCTTCGCCCCCAAGTAAACAAATTATATGCTTGTGTTATAAGGGTGTTAGTTAACGATTCGAATACATGGAAATACTTAAATAGATATCAGAATAAATTAAATAAACAACCAGACCGGAAAATGCAAACATCTATATGTTCATCACACAGTCACGCAAATGGCTGCCCGTCGGGAATCGAACCCGAGCTTCGCGGTTGGTCAGTGTAGTTAGGCGTGTACCTAAATTTGAAGGTTCTATGTCTGCTAGAAGTAACTTGGACTATTGGTGATCGGTCAGTCAGTGAGTGACAAAATTAAGAAAGTTCGAAGAGTTACAATTCTTAAACTACTCGTTCAAATTGAATGAAATTTTAAATATACCGTGTTTATACAATACTTACATCAACTTAAAATTTAGGCTTGTTGTTTTATCCACAACAAAGTTATAGGGGGGTCAAAAAGGGCCTGAATTGCTTCGAGATAGGGATGGGACGGCCTGCCGCTTTTTTACTCGACTTGGCGGGGCATTGTCATGCCCCCAGTCATCGTATAAAATGTATTTTAATTTGAAACTCAGTTGACATCTTAAGTTAATGTAACACAGTTTTTTCAAACAGTATTTAACTAATAAACACAGCCTTAAAGATATTGAAAAAACAAAAAATATATAAAAGAAATTCATGATAGTTACATTATTCACAACTCAAAACGGCTAGAACTGGGTAGGGAGGTAGCTTAGAACTATGAGACAGACACAAGATAGTATACATGTGTAAAAATAATGGATTTTCGAGTAAGCATACTACATAACTTTTACGTGCTTTTATCAAAACATGTAATAAGAATTAGCTACGGAGAACTCCGTAGAACTGCACATCTTCGTAGCGTTACATTCTACAAAGATAATATTGCTACGAATCTACGTATCGCGTAGCAGTGCGTTGTCCCATTTTCAAATAAATGACTAGTCGATAAGTCGACTTTTACCTTTTTTTTTGGGAAATGTTTTACAAAATATTGGAAAACTTCAAGTTAATTTGTGTACAGTTACACATTATATTATAGCACGTAAATATGGTAACAACAAATACTATTTGAATTATTTAAAGAAAGCTTTGCAAAATTATCATACATAAAAATTAATGCTCATAAAATATATCTTGGACTTTGAATGTGACGTTATTCGGTATTCAGAGTAACTTTTTACGCAATTGCTGAATACGAAATAGAAACTAAGTTTGATAGAAAGAGGATTTTAAAGTATAACTCCACAATGATTGGAATATCTAAAAAACTTGTAACGGATTTGTAGTTGGGTCTTTGCAGGCGTTGCAGTTCTAATAAGTTTAATTATTGGGTACTTATACATTAGTTTGGTCACAACTTGTCTATATAATTAAGCTCAGTAATATGTAAAATAAAACTGCAAAAACCGACTCCAAATATTTCGTTGGGTACCACGTCGCGATTTGATAATTATTTTTTCAAAAGATAGCAAATGGTTCCGAAATGGCCCCAGATAAAATTTATCAACATCCTACTAAAAGTTTTTAAGTTGCACTTAATAATGTATAAATTTTAATTAATATAACTCGTTGTTCTTGAGTTAGGAAATTAGGAATTAGTATCATGTTAAAATTAATGTGAGACCACTTTGGAATTATGACCTATCTTTCTAAAACGGATCCATCTAAATCGGTTAGATATTGACGGGTCTAATTGCGTAATAAAAATACAAAAAAAAACAATAAGTCGAATTAAGAACCTTCTCCTTTCTTAGAATCGGTTAAAACTTGGTATATCACTACATTAGAAACTAGTAATAGATGTGATACAAGTAGGTACATTAAAAGTTGAGGCCAGTTAAACTATTTATTCAACGTAGTATATATTAGTTTATTGTCTATTGTTACTACGAACTTTAAAAAAAGGATATGAAAAACTAGTTTACAAGTTATCAATTCATTGTTAAATTAAGTAAAATTAAACAATAAACTTACCTAGTTTTCTTCTTTTTGATTCCATTATTGTCGCTTTTTTTCTTCTCACTTTTCTTACTAGTAGGCTGAGCTGGTGGAGGCGCGTGCGACGCTTGCTGAGCATTTGTGGTGTCAACTGCTTGTAATAGCAATGGCTCCTCTTTCCGTTTCTGATCACTAGTAAATACTGGGATATCATCACGGTATTGCATCTCCCCCACAGGACCCACCACGACCTGGACTTGTCGTTCTTTCCCGAAATCCCCAAACATGTGCTCTTCAAACGTTGGCTGGTCCAATCCACTGGGGTTGGTTTCAAAAGCACATTCATACCTGGGGCCAGGGCCACCAGTGTCCCCGCACACGTACATGTAGCCGTCGGTGGCGGGCGGGTGCGAACCCGCTACCTCCGTGCCAACCTCACTCGGCTCCGTTGCGGCGGCTTACCTGCCGCTACAATTCTCGGGCCCTAAGAGCCCGACTCAATCGAATTATCGACACTGATATTAAACAATTGAAGTTCATTTAATCGAGTACGAGGATTGAGGCTCGCACCGTTCGTTTCGTCGTCTCAGTCCCCGTTAAATGGCTTTAATCAACTTTAACGAACTAACCGAATTTGCTCTACGGTTGGTCAATTTATATTACGATAATACAATGGTGAAAAGGAAACCTGAACCAATGGGTGCAGTGACCGAGCTCTACGAAGCTACGAGCTGTAGTTCTATTTTATTTCGTAACGTGTAGACTGAAGAGAGATATTGGTTTATTCGGGTTGGGCGTTTAGGACAAGAGCGTTTTGCTACGAATGAGCCAATAGCGTCAGTCGTCAGCCACACCCCATTGGAGCGCTCGGTGTATCAGTCCCCTCGCGCGGTAGCTCCAGCGACTGCGGGCGACTGCGGCGGCGGACGAACCATGCGGGATTCCCACAACCTTTGAGATATTGTTTGTTCCTAACATCATAGGGCGTTCGCACCCACATCATTATTTTTGAAGTTCATAGCACTTTGTTGTAAATCCGTATCAATACCACTCATATGTCTATTTCATGATTTATAGCCGTGGGAATAAGCTACACACACCAATATTACAAATTAACACAAAAATCAGTCCACCTGAAAATCAATCAAAAAGAGTAATGTGAAAAGAATCTCCTGAGCGTTGGTGTAGCTGCGGAAGCCGCTCACACACTGATGCCGATCAACTGACATCGCTTAATTATTAATTAACGGATATCGCCGGGGATTATTAATAAAACATTCTCCCTGACTATTGGCACTTAGATTAGCGTTGAGGGAGTAATGGCGCATTTCAACAATTTCGGTTGTTATTTAATTGAAGTCAATTTAGATGATCAGAGTCTATTTAGGTTGGTGCTGGCACTCGCCAACGGGATCTCTCCTTCATTGGGCTCATTGGTGACTTTCAGACAACACGAATTGCACTCTTTGATGCACTTGTATGCACTTTTGCATAATAGATATAGGTCACGGGATATTTGCCTAAAGTTTTGTCGAGATTGTACAAGTGCCTAATTTTTGTAGGACTGACGCCTAAACAGTGTTTAAATGCCTAAGTGCCTAAACAGTGCAACAATGGTGAATGAGAATTATGTCTAACTTTATTAGTGTATGTGTTTGGAAGAGAAGAAACGCTGATATAGTGATGTGTGGAGTGATGCGGTATACGAATCGTAGCGAACGTAAGTGCTTAGTACTTTTCTACTGCAGCCTTCGTATGACGTCTTAAGTCTCTTTATAAAGACTTGGTTTTCATTTATTTTTATTTTGAAACAGAAAGTACGAGGTTTATTTCTTATGGTACGAGGTTTATCTTAAACAGGTAATAACCTGTTGTTACTATACTTTAGATAACTTATCATCGCTGGATTGCCTGTCTAAAAACGCTAATCCTAATTGCTTTTAATATGAAACGTCATTATGTTTGTAGAAAATGATAATATGCAATGCACAGGCAACGAAAAAAATATGTATCAAATTGGAATTAAAAAAGTTTATCTTTATATAAGTCACTTTTACGTTTGCACTCACTTCATATTACTATTATTCTTAAATTTATAAATCTTTACGACCCTCATTTTTCAAACTTTTTCTTATTTTAATTAAATTTTCTTGTAATAGTTTTCATTATTAAAAAGGATTACATTTAAATTATTAAAAAGGACCAGTATCTCAACTCTTTTAAACATACAAATGTATCTATTTTACTGTATGCATTTTGGTAATAAATATATATCAACATTGATTACACCTTAACAAAGGGTCACAGGGTTGCCTCTAAGCTAAAATATTTTTTGTGAAACTTTATCTGTTTCCTATTCATACACGGGTAAACTACTATATCCATTTTGATCGGGTTTGCTTTAGCTGAAAGAGAGGGATTTCAATTAAAAGTTTTTTCTACAAATGATTCCAAAACTGCTTTTAAGATAGAAAGTAAACAGGTGGTTATCCAGATGCTAAGAGTCAACCATCGCCTAAGCATATATGTTACTAATGTCTTAAATAAAAATTGAAGCGAAATTTATTTATTTGCTGAATATGTGTGTTAGAGTTGTTACAAATATTTGTTTATTTCTACCACATTGGGGTGTGAAAATATTTTCAAACATATTAGTATGATTCTGATTCATATCACATTATGTTTTAACATTTGGTCAATCACTTCATTTTTCATAATCACTTTAAAATATGATTAGGTTTAACCCTAACTATCATAAGCTACCGTTACCAAACCTAGCTTATAAGAGATGAAACGTCAAAACAAACTCCCGGCAACCAGGATTAACCTTATCTGCCTTGAACTGCTACTGTTTCCAAACCTAGCCAGCTAGGAGAAGAAACCAAGAATATATTATTCGCTATGTCATTTGTATTAGGAAAAAATCAGGTACTCTTTTCTACAAAAAGATCGTTTACACTATTATAAGCTTTATCTAACAGCAGCCAAAACTTTCGAAACCTTTTTAGAGGCAGTGATTTAAGACTATCAGGATTTTTTTTATTTATAACATTTAAAAAAATTTAGCTAAGCACATGTAATTTTTCACTATTTTTGCCTCATTTTTCATTATGCCTCGTTGGTCGAGTGGCTAGCGTAGAGTGTACACGCCTAACTACACCGACTAACCGCGGGGCTCGGGTTCGATTCCCGACGGGGGCAGGCATTTGTGTGATAAACATTTAGATGTTTTTTTCTTTTTTTTATGATATAGGAAGGCAAACAAGCAGACGTATTTCATGATGGTAAGAAATTCACGCCGCCTAGACACACCAAAGGTGGTAATGGTGCGTTGCCAACCTGAGGTCGGGATGTTAGGCCTCGAGCAAAAGTAAGTTTACCGGCTACCTTACCCTACGAAACGGAACACGTCATGACGTTATGGCGGCAGGAATAGGTAAGGCGGTGGTACCAATCTGGGTGAGTTGTTGCGAAACTCTACCATCTAGTCAGATGTCACGGTGTTAGTGACGGTAAGCCTATGCTCGCCTTTTACGAGCTGCCTGGCAAGGAAGGCAGATGGTCTATTCTGCAAAGGGGCCCGGACCAACACGG
>NJDC01058189.1:89992-123433 GCA_002245475.1 Calephelis virginiensis | reverse complement strand
CACATATTCTTTACCTATCTAACTTTCATACTTATTTACCTATTCTCCCCATTATTATATTTTTTTTCTATACTATCTATACTAATTTTATTAAGAGGAAAGATTTGATTTTGTTTGTTTGTTTCAAATGAATAGACTCCCGAAACTACTGGACCGATTTCCAAAATTCTTTCTCCTTTAGAATGCTACATTAACCCTAAGTGACACAGGCTTTGTTTCATCAAAATTGGTGCAGTAGAACCCAAGTTACACAGGGGAAGCTGTGTGAAACTGCTAGTATTGAATAAGAACCATCTACATTAAAAAAACTTTTTATTTATCTTACAAAGCTTCTTGGTAGTCTTACTGTTACAGATCATTTACTGGATAGAGTGTAAAGATATTAATTTAGTTTTATCAAATATCCTAATGTACATTCACTAGTTTTGGCCACAGATATTTTTAATTTAATAATATGTATTAGAATTGTCAAAAAATCAATAATCTATCTAACTAATTCTTCTTTTTTAATCGCCTTCTGTCGTCTAGCAGACCGGCGTGGGACTTGATTACTTGAGCTCCAGAGTTAGATCACGGGATCAGGAAATAACAAAAATTAGAATATGTTAATTTTCAATTTTCTAATAAAAATGATTTTGCCCGTGATTGGAAAGGTGCCTGGTTGGCGATAGGCTTAGCACCTGTCACAGTGGGACTAAGTGTCTTCGGCTAGACACATTGGTGCCCTGGTTGTTACTCTACCTAACTTTTCTGGGATATGGGCGTGAAGATACTTCTTTAGAAAGACTTAAGATAATTATTGAAAACAATTTGTCAGTGACACATGCAGTTTTATGATAAGTCAGTACTAGCTGCATTTACTTACAAAATATCTGTATTCTGTACTGTAGCCAAAACTTGTTAACAGTCATTTCTGTGAAATCTGATACTACTAAACCCTTTTAATTATATTTTACTTACACTTAGCTTGCTGTTTCATTATTACTCCTTTCTTTATGTTAAAACTAACGGCTTTGCATGGTTATGAAATATACATATAAACCTTCCTCTTCAATCACTTTATTTATTAAAAAAAACCGCATCAAAATCCATTGCATAGTTTTAACGATTTAAGCATACATAGAGATAGAGGAAACGACTTTGTTTTATACTATGTGTTGATCCACCAATGTAAGCTATTTTTCCTTATTTTTTTGAAAATGATTGCCACTTTTTGTAATGATGAAGGCATCTTTTGTCAATTTCAATATGGTTTTAGAGTAAACATTTTTGTATTTTTGTCCCTTTCACTTTTCACTTACAGACACCTTTTATCTTTCCCTTTTTCCTGTCAGACTGACTTTTGACTTATGACTGTTTCATTGATCAAATGATTGACCAGCATCATGGTCACAGCCCACAGGCTTAAATCAATGACAGGAACAAATTTTTATATTATGATAAATGTTTATATTAATATTAATATGTAGCAATTATTATTTTTAAAACATTTTATGTAATTATTTATATTTAAAACTATTTTTATCATATATGTATATAATATAATTACTTGATTAATAGCCATAACATAAACTAATGTGATTCTTGAACTCTCTAGGCTTAAAGTAATGATGCTTCCTTCAATATGAAGGAGATTATGAAGGAGATGGTTGGAGGTTGCTGCGTGTGTTCAGACGAGCGTGGTTGGCCAGACAACCCGCTAGTCTACTGTGATGGGAATGGTTGCACTGTCGCTGTACATCAAGGTATTTATGTAATTGAAATAAATATAATAACTGTCACAAGAAGTTGTGAATAATGCAACTCAAACATTGGTGGGTCCGTAGCTGAATTTGAAGCTACGGTAAGGTTATTGTCGTTAATTATCCAAAACGATTGTAACATTTGATAATTCTATTTCATGTAACGACAAAAGGATAAGTTGATGTTGTGACTGGACATAGTACAGTAATATTATTTATATTATAACATTAATTTTATCTGGTGACCCCTAACTCTTTAACAGAACAGAGCCTATTTTTTTCTGTAAAAGTGGTTTTGACCAAAACTTTGTATTAAGTTACATATACATTGTTTGTTATCACTGAACACAGACTGACTAGGAAATACTGACATACATACATTTCTTTTCGTTTAAAGGCGGGGAGTATCGAGAACCAATTCTCATGATCCTGGCAGACCTGCTTGGTTTTCTCCACATTCATAACACTTTTTATACAAAGACATTGTTTGTGGAATAGGTCATCAGCCTTCTTGTCAGACCGCTCGTAAAAGGCGATGTACCACCGCCCTACATATTCCTGCCGCCAAAACGTCAGTGCTTGTCGTTGACGTGTTCCGGTTTGAAGGGTAAGGTACCCGGTAAACTTATTTTTGCTCGTAGCCTAACAACCCTGTCTCAGGTTTGCAACGCACCATTACAATTTTAGTGGCTAGGCGGCAATGACAAATTAAAAAAAAACATTAATAAATATAATAATTTAAATAAAATAGTATGTCAATAATCACAATGTAATTAATAATAATGGCAGATAATAATTGATAACTAGTCGCCCATTGGTCGAAATTTGACCATAATAAATTTTTGATAAGAACGCCATCTTAATTTCTCAAGACCAACTACTTTGTTTCCAAACTTTTTAGTGCGCCATCTGTGATCTTTTAACGTTATCATAAATATATTAGTTTGTATGGTAGTGTGGGTAATGTTTTATTTATTGATTCAATGTACTTTATAAGCAACTGTTATTGAAAAACATTAGCGTTCTGCACTTCTCCTACACATAAAATATAAGTGTGCCAAATATTATGCTCCTGCGTCCGCGCAATTTTCGTAAAAAGGGGTCCAAAGTTTTGGCATCACATATTAATAATGAATAATATCTAAAAATAATAACACAAGTATTTCAGTAAGGAAAGGCTGTAATAACAAAAAGGAACCTACAAAGATCTATTGCATTACCTCATTATCATCAAACCATTTGGCAGACTTGGAACAAATTTATATAGAATCACCTGTCACCATGTGTGATTCACCGTACAAAAAAAACATTAATTAAAATGCATTCATAATTTGCAGATTAATCTTGTAAAATAATTAGAAAAGAATAAAGGCTATTTGTATTCAATTCTAAACACAAGTCAGTAGCTGTGCCCCATTCACTTCCCACATTTTTATCACTTAATTGAATATAATGATATCTCAAAACTAGGAATATGAAAATGCTAAAAATATGAATTTTCAAATCAGTTAGGTAGTTCTGGAAAATAAAATTTTGAGACAACCATTAAAGTCAGCATCATTATGTTAGTGTAGATTTTCAATTCAAACATGTATTAAGTCTTTGCTAATATAGAGTCTTGCTTATGATGTTTACATTTTTTTTTATATATCAACCAAATTATCTGCTCAGTAGTCAAAATCGGAGCTAAATAGCAATTTCGTGAAACATTATTCTACTGTCAGTTTCTAAAGTATGAGCACTGAAATGAAATACCCGCAACTGCATTTTTTTATTCTTTTGCTATTATTATCATCGCTATTTTTTATTATCTCTATTTTTAGGTACACTTCTCGATCAGAAACACTAAACGTCACTAGCGATGCTGTTTACTGAACAGATAAGCTGGTGGCACTATACTTACTTTTAAAATGTTATAGTTTTTGTCCAGTGTTTTTTTTTATAAACGTCATCATATGTTTCGCAACTACCATATCTTAATAAATTATAAAACTCCTACAAATGGATATATTTTGTTTCAGCTTGCTATGGCATAATAGCCGTTCCGACTGGTCCTTGGTATTGCAGAAAGTGTGAAAGTCCTGAAACTAAAGGAAAAGTGGTGAGTCTCATATATGTACTTACTTATGTAGGTAATTAGGTAACATTGCTTAAAACTGGAAAGATTTGTTAGTTAATTATCCCATTAATCATACTATTGTTGTAAATGCGAAAGTTTGTGTGGCTGGAAGTTTGCTACTGTTAATGCAAAAAATACGAACTTCTATAAAATGTGACAGAAATATAGTTAATACATCAAAATAACACACGATTACAAGTTATAAAGATTTTCCAAAGCACATACACAATCTATATAATATACACATAAATATAATTTCTTTAAGACCCTTTTACTTACCCATAACATATGTTGCTTATTGAAATATTCATCCACTATCTTAAAGTTCGTCATTTAAAGTTCTGTCACTAAACTAATCATAAAATGGTGGTAATTCTGTTGCACACTAACTAAACTTATATTAAGTTATCGCTATCCTAAAATAAAAAAAAATATTTTTCATTTTTTTTTGTTGCTCGACCCGGGGATCAAACTCTGGACCTCAAGAAATCAAGTCGGCGACAGACGCGATCATCTAAACCAAGTTTAGACAATCCTTGTCAGAATCGACACCATTATCATCCAAACTAAATGTATATGCCATCGGTTCATAACTCGCTATAATAAAATTCAGTTTATAAGATTTGATCCACACATACATACAAGGCAAGTTAAATTAAAGTTATGAAACCTATGGTTTGTTTAAGACTGTATGAATAATTTTAAAATTTTCTTTCAAGCAGAGATGTGAGTTGTGCCCATCGAAGTCGGGGGCGTTAAAACGTACAGACACAGGTGGGTGGGCCCACGTTGTGTGCGCGCTGTATATCCCCGAAGTGAGATTTGGCAATGTCACGTCTATGGAACCAATTGTATTAAGACTGATCCCTCCAGAGAGATATAATAAGGTATGTTATTTCAGGTCAATCTTATATGTATATAAAATATATAAATCTCACTAAGACTCGAAAACAGCTAAACAGATTGGGCTAATTTTGGTTTTGAATTATTCGCGGAAGTCCAGAGAATGTTTAAAAGTGGGTAGAACCCCCATCCCCCCCTTATACATTTTTGTAATTCTGACCGTTTAGACATTTTCCTCCTTGCCGCTTAAAAAACACTATAAATTAAAAAAAAAAACCCTAGACTGGTTTTGAACCTGTAACTTTTCGTCTTAAGCCTTGAGCTACTGATCTTAAACGGACATCGAACCAATAATGGCATGCAATTGGTTGACAATCCAATTTTAGACAGTGTTTAGTAAAACAAGTGTTTAATTTTTTTTAGTGATGTCTACTAAAAGCATAAAAGTGTAAATGGTCTTTTTTACACTTTCGTGCTTTTAGTGTAGTACAAAAATGTGAAATATATATTAATAGTTTTGTATTACTTTTGCAGCACTGTTTACTATAATTGTATTCTTATTTTTTTTAAAAACAAGACGCTTTAATTTATATCGGAACAAAAACTTTTAATAGAAAAAATAAGTGTAATAAAATTTCACCACTTTGTTTTTAAATTTAACTTTAGAGGTGAAGAATGAAATTGTGTCTGTTTTAGTTGTAACTACTTTAATTTCATCTCATTGGCCGAGTGGCACACGTAACTGCACCGATCAATAATGAGTTTCGGGTTCGATTCCCAATGGGGGCAGTCATTTGTGTCATGTCTGGCCCGAGGGGTTATCGTATAAAGGTAACTCTACGGATCAACCATGAAGCTCGTGTTCAACTCCCAAGGGGGGCAGTAATTTAGAACATGAACATTTGACTGTCACATAATAAGAAAATATCGTTTTCAGATATGCTACATTTGTCAAGATGCTGGTAAAACACATAGGGCTAATGCTGGTGCGTGTATGCAGTGCAATAAATCAGGTGAGTCACCGTTGGACCATACTGATGGTAGAATGCTGTCTGGGAACTTGCCCGGGTAGGAATTCACCGCTTTACTTATTCCTACCAACACATTAACAGTGTCATGCTCCGCTCCAGAGGGATTTTAGTAGTAGACTAGCACAGTAGGCCTCACAATTCGGCATGGCTCTACCATCAGAAAAGCCTCTTGGTTGTTTTAATTCTTATCATATAAAAAAATGCAGAAGTAATTGTTTACTTATTTTACTTACCTTACATGCATATACCAAAAAAGGGACTAAATACGAGTGTGCTTGTTTACATAAGAGATTTTTTCTAGCAAAATGTGCAAGGAGATCTAAAATAAAATAAGTAAATAAGAAGAATTATAAGGAATCTGTTAATATGCGAGAGACAAATACTGCTAAAATACAGTATATTTTAGCGCTTTTCTCTATATAATGTAAAGTAACTGCCTTCCTGCAAAGTAGCTCGTATTAATCGAAAACAGATTTATTTTCGACTAGCACTGTGACTCTGACTAATTGGGAGATTTCTGCGACAACTACTCCGATTGGTTATTTTCCTATTTCTGTCGCTAGTTGTGTAATATACACAACAGTGATTGACATCGACATTTGGTTTATAAGCTTACTTAAGGAGCTTAAGTTTATTTATACTCTCTACCTACTTCATAAGGAACTTCGCTTGAAGATATGTATGTACATAAAATGGTGTATTCCTTTAGGCGACGTTACTTCCAGACTATGACAAAATTAAATTAGCTTAAACATTTCGTTGTACACATCTGATAAAAATAGAAAATGGTACTGCTTTACTAGAACCCATTTGTAAAGCTTGAATTTATGATCGCCTTTGTGGTTTAGCATTCCGACGTCGGATTTGACTTCTTGAGGTCCCGGGTTCGATCCCCGGGTCGAGCAAAGATGAAATAAAAATACCTTTGCATAGGATCGGATATGTGTCCCGTTAGTGATAGGCTTGCCACCTATCACATTGTGGGACTTAGTGTCTTCGGCTAGTCGTGGGTGCCCTGGTTGTGCCTCTGCCTACCTCTTCGGAGATATGGGAAGATACTTGAATTTATGATCGTTTTAAAAATGTCGCCGGGATAGGGGTTTGGGGCAAGTATATACAGCTGGCAGATGGGTATAATATTTACAAGATATCCATATGTATCCATAAACTCGTTTAACCATTAAAAAATTAAGGTACACAAGCATAAAGTTTGCTTTCTTAGAGGTTAGATCAACTTGTGTAATTAGTCGAGTGATATTTCTCTAAAACTTTCATTTTTTTGGAAATGGCAATTTGGAAACATTTTCTGTATTCGAAATCGTTTGAAGGATTTTATAAAAAGTAGCCTATGTATGATTTCGAGTCTCCAACTATCCATTAGCCGTACCATTTACAATATTTGTGTGGATTGACAGATTGTGATTTGATTTTGCGACAGGTTGTAAGCAACAGTTTCATGTAACTTGTGCGCAAAGTTTGGGCCTTCTGTGTGAGGAAGCGGGTAATTATTTGGACAACGTGAAATATTGTGGCTATTGCCAACATCATTACAGTAAACTCGTGAGTATCGTCTTGTGTTTCGCTTACCACTTTGCATGCAAGGACTCAATTCATTACATGTCGTAAGCCGTATCACGAAGACGTAACTGTTTTTCCATAACTTTATATAAGAGTCGTCAGAACAATAATAATTTTTAAGTATAATATAAAAAACACTGTCGAATTTTGTAAAAATTAAAATGGGAACAACTGATAAGCATTTGCTTACATAAAATAAATAATTATCGCAACGAGTTCACAATCAAAACAAACGGTCGAATTAATAGTCTGTTACTGTTTTGAAATCCATTGTTGAAACGGTAATTTTACTTTTTTTTATTTGTCGGGCATTATTCATATAATGGCAGGTAATATTTATTACCTGCTATCGCATGAATTAAAAGAAATGGAAAAGCGGTGTTTTCTATGTATTTCAAAGAATACTAATCATATAAATTATTAAAAAAAGTGTATTTTGTAATCTCTCTAGTGAATTTGTGTAAAAGTCAGTTACACCTTCACGTGATTCGACGAACTAGACACTACAAATAGCCTGTAAACTGCACATTTTTTTATACTTTATTTTCTTTACATATAAAGCTATTGAAATGAATATTTTTTTTAATGTTTGCACTAGTTGATGTACCCTTTCATGTATATCCTGACCTGAATATCCTGACGTGGTATTAATCTATAAATTTAATTGAGAATTACTCTATTTAAAATGAAAATAACAAGAAATTGACGTGTTCAAACAAACACAACATGTTCTTTAGATTTAATCCATTAGTAAAGAGTTTTGAAATGATTTAATTCTATCCCTTTAGTTTCAATTCCAGATTATTTTATACAGTTTTGGCTCTCCAATTTATTATTCATTCAGCAATATCAGAAGTACAATACTTGTACTTTATGTAACGCTGAACTTTAATAAAAAAAATGGAAATTATGAATTTTAAATATGATTCTCTGTTTGATTAAGCCTTTAGCCTCTGCTAAAGATATATCAGCGTTGCAAATATTTAAAAAAGAACGAAAATAAAGCTACGACAAAATTGATAAACAGCATTTTTTTAATGTGATTATTTCATTTAACTTTACATCAAAATTTTATTTGCAAATTCTCAATTTGAACAATATCAACATTAGGGCGGGTTGTGTCAAATTTCGTCACAAAATAACGTTTTGCGTTTAATTTGGGTAAGTTTTGCCACTTACGAGTTTAAAGTGAAATAAAAATCAACACGTTTAGTGCAGTGACGGTATATTCTAAAAGTGTGTAAGGTCTGAGAAGGTAAATAAAGCATTTTTCAAACTTTTTGTACGTCCAATTGCTTGAATTTTTTTGTTTTATTTCATTATAAAAAAGGCTAAGGTCAGCCTTACTGAACTAAATGTGTATATGCTACATAATAAAAATAAGATAGTAAAAATGCATAGAATATGATTTTTTTTTATAGAAGAAGAGGCAAACGAGCAAGTGGGTCACCTGATGGAAAATGATCACCTCCGCCCACGGACATCCGCAACACCAGGAGTATCACAGATGCGTTGCCGACCTTTAAGGAATGAGTACGCTCTTTTCTTGAAGGTTCCTAAGTTTAAATCGTTTGGGAATACCGCCCTCGGTAACTGATTCCACAAAGGTGTTATACGGGGTAAAAAATGTCTTCGGAATTGCACAGTTGTAGACCGCCACGCATCGAGATGATGGGCATGATACCTTAAGCTCTGACGTGATGTCCGAAGGTGGAAATCAGCGGCTGGAATTAAACCAAACAACTCCTCAGAGCATTCCCCATGATAAATGCGGTAGAGAACACTGAGTGACCCAACATCTCTACGCAACGCTAAAGAATCAAGCCGATTGGTAATTGCCCGGTCATAAACAGTTCGAATTGCTCTACGTTAAATGCGGTCAAACGGAAGGAGCTGGTACTGTGGAGCCCCTGCCCAGAGTTGAGAACAGTACTCCATATGAGGCCGAATTTGCGCTTTATATAGTTGTAAGCGATGGGCCGGCTTGAAATACTGTCTCGCACACCAAGTTTTTTTAGAGGCTATTTTAGCCTTCTCCTCCAGATGATCACGAAATTGAACATTACTCGAAATGTCAACGCCGAGTATACCAAAGCAGGCTGTGGCAGAAAGGGAAACGATCTCAAATCGAGGAGATGCGACAAAGGGAGTCTTTTTAGCGGAAAACGGGCAAACTTGTGTCTTGTTAAAACCGAAGAGTCGCGTTAAAACCGGTGCCAGCTCAGGAGCACACACTTTGAGAACAATCGGAGGGATATCATTGGGCCCACTCGACTTGTTGACGTCCAATGAAATAAGTGTTCTACGCACTGAACTCTGCAGAAACTTTATTTCTGGCATAGACACTTCACACCGCGGGAAGGTCGGAGTTGGAAGCAAAGAGGGAGCCTAGAAGTTCGGCTTTCTCTTTCGCATCATGCGCCAGCGAGGCATGACTCCGGTGTAAAAATGGTAAAGATGGCTTCGCGAAATTTCCTTGGACAGCCTTGGCGAGAGACTAGAACGCTCTTGTTCCCGAAGGTAAGCGGGCCAATTTGTCGCCAATTCTGCCAATGTGCTTGGACTTTGCCCTAGCAATAGCTCTTTTGAAAGACCTAGAGGCAGAATTATACTCCTTTTTAATCAAGCTGGTGTTTTCGTCGCAAGACTTCGCTGCTGTGGCCCAGGCCTGGTAGTATTTCCGCTTATGTCTAAGTGCCATCTTACAGGGACGACTAAACCAAGGCTGGGATCTGCCACCAACAGGCACTGAAGAGAACGGAATATAAAGTTCCATACCCTGCAGCACCACATCAGTGACAGCATCAGCAACGATGTCTGGATCATCCAGCGAGAAGCAAATCTGCCTCCATGGGTAAGACGCAAAAAAAGATCGCATCCCGTCTCAATCTGCTGACCTATAATGCCACACTCGACGTCGGCCCGATGGTTGTAGCCGCACACAGGGTGGAATGGACACTGCACTCCGGACTAAGCAGTGGTCAGAAGATCCAAGAGGAGCATCGACAGAGACTTTATAGTTCTCTGGGTGAGAGGTCAGCAGAAGGTCTAACGGTGAAGGCGTGTGAGCCCCCACATCTGGAATTCGCGTGGGCGAAGTCACCAGTTGCGTGAGATCAAAGGACAAGGCAAAATCGTGAACAGATCTTCCCGCATGATCGGTGAAACGTGAACCAAGCCAATCAGTATGGTGGGCGTTAATATCACCAAGAATCACGATCTCCGCGGATGGGATCTGCTCAGATACAAATTCGGAAGCCATTTTCATGTGTTCAACGAGCCGGTCTGTCTCGGCATTGCCGCTATGTGACCTGTACAGGCACGCGTAGACACGCGGGTGGTCTGAGCAGTCAACGCGCTGCCAAAGAATAGACAGGTCTTTGCCTTCAAGATTGCCGAGGCGCCGGAAACAAATATCCTCTCTGACGAAAGCGCACACGCCAGCCCGAGGTATAAATGAATGTTCCAATTTATACCCCGGGTAGGAGAGGTACTACGTGTCAGCCGGAGAAGATATTTGCGTCTCAGTCAAAAAGAGCAAGGCTGGCTTTGCCGCCTCCAGGTGAAAGTGGACGGCGTTCAAGTTGGAGTGTATTCCCCTAATATTGCAGAAATCCACAACGAGCGTGGAAGGGGTCGCCGAAAGTTTTGTGCCCTGTTTGCCTCGAACAAATCTAATTTTACGCGCAAATCGCAATAGTACGTGGGGCCACCTAGCGTTTCCTGGTTAGAAAGCCCTGTACGCCATTCATGGCCATAACAATATTTGCTACTCTGGGCAAATATTGTTATTCAAATAGCCTGACCTCAAAATCAAGTCTGGCTTCAAAATACTTTAAACAATTAGCCAATGTCTCTTGTTTTTTGTTGTGGAACAAAATAAAATGAAAACGGCTATCATTTAAATAAGTTTATAACAACCCGCCCTAAAGAGATGTTCAGTAGTACTTCATTTTTTGTTTGCATAGTGCTGCTTCAAATGACACAACATACCATCATCTTAACAATATCGAAAAATTCTTAGAAAAATCTATATTGTTGGTAAAATACCTGGGTGAAAATAATGTTACTCGTTAATTTAAAAAATAACTTATATATATAACTTAATAATTTAACATGTTTAGAGATGGCTAAGAAAACGTCATCTTATTTTTATATATATGTGATTATGATTTTGAAATATTAACTTAGTTCGTGGTATGTACGAGGTCCATGCAACAACAAAACTAACATCAAAATTTTTTTTCTAATATCATATCTGTGTGACACTAATAAAAGTTACATAAAGACGTTTAGGTTTCATTTTTATTACTGCAAATCCTGTGTCAGTTCTCATAAAATGATAAATGCATAATTCAATAAAATTTCAAATAAATATGGTGTTAACAAAACAGGAAGTCAGATTATAAACGAAAAACTATAAGCTTAACATGTATTCACATACTTATAATATTTTGTCAGTATATTATATCCTGTTTCCCATAACGTTGGTACAAGCATCTGGGCTCTTGCTTGCTGATTAATTAGTTATAAGTGGAAACCACAAGTTTTTCATCGTGATGAATTACAAACAAAAATGTAAAGAATCAACTGTTCTAGGCACTAGCATCGTTAATAAACAATTTTTTTAAATAATCTCAGATTTTGTGCAGAAAATCGTCAAAAACCAATGCTATAATTGTTATTCGTTTTCTTAACTTAAATTCATGTTTTGGGACTTATATTATTACAAAACATATTTCATTTATTAGATCTCCTGCTTGCCTTATCCATTTTGGGGGTAATTTAATATCTGGGTAATATTAATAAGGAGCAGAAATAGTAGATACGTCTGAATCGGCCGTCAGCTCATAAAAATTCCCATCACATTTCATTTCGATGTTTTTGTTTCTTTCATTTTTACGTTCAATGGGACTATATTTTCTTATTTGGCATCTCTAAACGACATTTGGTGCGAAGTGGAGTATTGATTGTGCAGAAAAAAGGCGGTAACGTGAAGACAATACCACCGTACAAGCCGGTGACCCACGACAGCCAATCGAGTGATTCGAGTTGTGAAAAAGAGGGCGAGGCCTCGCCTATAACCACAGGCAGTGGAACTCCCACGCACACGACGAAAGCTAAAGGGGTATGTCGATGAGAGAAAAAAAATGATCAAGCTCGATCCACACTTGAAATTTACTATAACTTTCTTTGCGCACAAATTCTTTAATTAAAATACATAGCGAGCATCGCACGCGAGGGCACCAATTGCAAGAACTACTATGGTGGAATGGGGCACATGAATAAATCACTCCAACATACGTACTTTTAGAAAATATCTAAATAACCTATCTAATATGGTACAAGTTATGGGGTACATACAAGTCTTGACCGGTATACTGGCTGTTTGGTAGAAAGTTCTCCAATCGAGTGCGCATGTAGTTAAATGTGTTTAGAAATTCAAACAATTTTTAGGGTAAGAGGCGAAATTTAAATACAAATATGATCAATTTTTTGTTTTTTAAAACTCCAATCTTATGTATAGTTTCTAATGAATTTATTTTATTGTTGGCCACCAATGAATATTATTTCGACCTTTAAGAACTATAATATAATTATGACCTATTTTATAATCAATTTAGTTGATTAATAACTTTTCAATAAATTAGGTTTTAATATTAAGTTTTATTACTAGTATTATGCTAAACAAAACAAAGTACACAGTTAAACCGACTGTAGTTTTTGATGCACTTAACAGATATAATGGTATTCTTTTATTTGAAAAGTCAAAGTAAAGTAGTAATTAAAAATAAATAAATAAACAAACCAACAGGCGACCTATGAATATTCTTCCGGTTTAAGAACTTCCTGGACTTAGTATATTTATTTAATTTTTATTATTTTTTTTAGATAAATTTACTTTTGTAAAAATATTTTAAAGTTGTATCTTGTAATTGATAAAATAAAAACAAGTATTTTTTACAAATTATGTACTACAGATTTTAGTATGTACACATGTATTTACAATAAACATTTTTTTTCACATCAAGACAATTTGATCTGTTTTTATTTTTTACTAAAAAATATTAAAATCGGTTTTTTCTCTCTATGAATGAAATAAGTTAATTCAGATGACAGGTTTGAACTGTGCGTTTTTCTGCGAGTCTATGATTGCGGGTTATTATAGTACGTTTTGTAAACGACGTTTGCACTTTTAGAAGTGTTTATACAATGGAGTTCCACCAAGTGCCTATAGTGAAAAATGTATAAGTATATATTAAATCAGTGAAACCACATATTATTGGTAACTTATCTAATGTTATACGGCATACCTTATTAACTTAAGTTAGCCAGCTAAAAACTAAATCTGTAATGATCATTCCTTTCTTATTAATTTCATAAATTTCTTTTTAGAAAAAAGTATGCACTAAAAATTTAAACAACCAGCGGTATATACTTTCTTTTTTTTATAAAATGAAGAACAAATATGTGCACTGTACTTTTAATTCACGCGCAAATTATATATTCTTAAAAAAATGAGTTCAAATAAAGAAGCAAGGGTGTATCGAACTTTGAAACTAAATAAATGATTAAGTTACGTTATGGTTTGAATACAGTTATTACTAATGTTATGCTGAGCTTTTCGCTGTAATCTTCTTTCCTCCTA
Source organism: Calephelis virginiensis (assembly GCA_002245475.1). NCBI lineage: Eukaryota > Metazoa > Arthropoda > Insecta > Lepidoptera > Riodinidae > Calephelis > Calephelis virginiensis. Next base: position 109,471 of record NJDC01058189.1, on the reverse strand, counting down.
TTATTTTTACTTATTATTTTAAGCTATTATGATTATGATAATTGTCAAAAACTTGTAACGAGTTTTGATGACAGTTTATCTTTTAAAAAAGAGTCCAATTTTAAGTAAAGATAAATAGATTTTATCACACACCTAGTTTTATAAAAATCTTTGAATTTGAATGTGAATACGTCTTTAACGGCCATAATGCCTTAACTTTCTTTGCTACAATAAACGTCCTCTAAAAGCTACTTACAACAGAGATTTATGGCAAAATACACATGATATTTCTTGTTAGATTTAAATTTATTTTTAGACTAAAGTATTCCAAGCTGCCGGACTGTTTTAGATGAAGTATATCTCTACGTTGACTAAAAGTAAAAACATCGATCTGTAACAATACATGGATCTGCTTTGTGACGCTATTCAAAACGGCCACTTGTAGTTCAATGAGCTACATTGTAATGATAATCAAAACTGCTACTTATATTATACAATTAGCTAATTTGTTACGATAATCAAAGCGGCCACATATAATGCAATGAGCTACTTTGTAACGTTAATCAAAACGGCCACATGTAATACAATGTATTACTTTGTAGCGTTAATCAAAACGGCCACTTTTAATACAATGAGATACTTTGTAACGTTAATCAAAGCGGCTACTTGTAATACAATGAGCTACTTGTAATACAATGAGCTACTTTATAACGTTAATCAAAACGGCCAATTTTAATACAATACAATGAGTTAATTTGTAGCGTTAATCAAAACGGCCACCTGTTATACAATGAGTTACTTTGTAACTTTAATTAAAAAGGCCACTTGTGATACAATAAGCTACTTAGTAACCTCAATCAAAACGGCCACATATAAATACAACGAGATACTATTGAAACTCGTCTTATAGTAGTATTTGTGTGTATACCATTTGTATTATTATAGGAACAGGTATAATAGGTGTACACTAGCAGAACAACAATTTTAAACTTCAAGAACAAGCATTCAACACGCAGGTTATTTAATATTTTTCTTACAAATTTCTCTAAATGGATATCCTGCGGGTATGTCCGCATGTTTATTCATAAAGTTATTTAATCCTCTCGCGTGAACTCATTTAGGTAACGTAATAAGAAAATGTTTCTCTCACTTTCCAGCTTCCTGTCTAACGTATACCGTATTATTTATACCGTACCTACATGCTCCGTTACGATGTATGAGAAAGAAAAACAATTACACTTTCGCTTTATTAACTGAGTATAGCACAAACTAAATATTTGGTGCTCCTACAAAAGTAATTTATTTGAAAATCTTGTTGTGTTTTGGTCAAATTTAAACTAGCTATTAGTGAAAAAACACCAAATTACAAATACGAGTTGTGTCAAGAGTCTCCGAAACTGACGTATTTGTATAAAAATGGGTAATGAATGTGAAGGAAGCCTGGAAGGTTTGTCAAGATCGTCAGTTCTGGCACTCGATACTCTCTGCCTACCTGGTAAGGGACTTGGCTCGAAAATATGTATGTTTGCATGTTTATTACAAAGAAAGTTTATTGTGTTTGTTAGACCCTCGTCGCGAACAAAAGCAATACTTTTAAAATGTACTCTTATAGGTAGAAATTTTAAGTAATTTCGAATATTTTCAAATACTTGCTCGAGACATTCCAATTTTATTTTATGTTTCTATTTTTTTGTCTAAAATATCTAAAATATTTCAATCATGGATGATAGACGAACAGGTACACGGAAATCTTGATGTTTAATAATAATTCTATGTAAAAGGCTTCATAATGAAGAAAAAACAATACTCATAGTTAGGACAGAACATCCATCGGTGCAGCTAGTTATACTACAAATATTTCTAGCCTTGTTACCGTCTGTACGGACATTTTAAATATTCTTTATTTATACTACACTAGCGATTCCGGCGAACTTCGTTCTACCCGGTTAGTTTGTATGGGGAAAAATTTGAATGTTCTTTTTCTAGTTTCCTCGCTGTTAAACGGTATAAAATGTACCCTATGTCCTTTTTAATTTTCAGCCTAATCGGTTTAGGCGTTCTTGAGTAATAAATAGTGTAACTAGCACGACTTTCTTTTATGTATATAGATTAAAATATATAGATTTTAAAATATCTGGTTTGGACTACTAAATTTTATAAAGAGCTCTGTGAAACCGTTTTCTTAATCCAAAAAACATTTTTTTTTAATATAATTTTTACAAGATTTTAAAAAACTTTTACTTAGAAAAAGGGTAACCAGAAGAGACGCCTGCTTTTTATAGCGAAAAAACTAGTGAACTTTGAGTAATTATGTGTTGACGACTATAATGTACATATAGTAGTGCGCTTCAGATAACTTTGTGCGAAAGGAAGGTGCTACTAGTGTTACGCCAAGCCTAGAAATAGACTTACCCTCACATTTTATGTGATCTACTACCAACATTAACATAAATTAATCGGTTCCCACAAAAATAAATTAATTAGTTGTATTTCTGTCTACCTTTTCGGGAATATGGCCGTAAAGCAGACTAGTGTCAGTGTCTTTTTTAAATTTGGTTAACAATTTATCAAAAATGTTCTAAATTGACCTCGGATTTCCATTACTATATCATTCCAACTTAATTTAACTATTTCTTATGAATATTTCCACATAGGAAATTATAACTTGTACTTTTTTAAGCGTCCTTAGTTGTTAAAAAGATAACGCAGCATATATTATAATAATTTGGCTTACGACTAACGTCAATTACTTTGTCGATAAATATATGATATTTGTTATAAAATGTAGGAAAACTTATGGTCCAATCCATTGATAAAGTTCGTCAAGGTTTGAGTTGATATTATAGTCTGTGTCACAGTGTAGTTAAAGACTATAATATTAGTTTGAACCTTGTGATACTTTAAACTATTTTTGTTAATAAGTAGTTTATCTTATATTAATACTTGTGGAAACAGATGGTTTTATTAAAAAATGTTATGAAATAAAAATGAATACCACCAGAGTAAACATAGAATTCAATAAATTGTGGTATCATAAAATTTAACAAAACATATTCCTTTAATGATTCTTGAAATATTGAAATCTATTCGAACAACTATTAGGACATATTAGCCCAAATAATATGGTCGAAGACTTATTCACGTCCAAATCAAACAACACGTTTTCTCTCAGTCATGAAGTGTAGATTTTTTTAACTCGCTAGTTTTTTTTTTGTAATATTGAACTCCTTAATAGACTTTATTAATATTTGTCTGTTGTAGCCGGGTCGTAAGTCGTCGCATACAAGTAGCGGAGTATCGGGCAAAAATACTCCCACTGCTGGAAAGACACCAACTAACACAAGTCAACCAATGGGTAAGTTTATTTGAGGAAAGAATTTTACATCGGTTAAACCGATGCGTAGTAAAACTTCAAATTAATAATTCATCTAAATTCACGACATTTGAGTTTTTTTTTTAATTTTTCTGGGATCCCGTCATCAGTTTCAGGCTCGCTGTCAATGTAAAACCTCGGAAGTAACCTCGTTCAAATATATTTTTTTGAAATAGGTTTAGGTTATACGTCGAAATCGATGAACATACGTACATAAAGTTTACTTCATTTTCCTGTCTTTTCTCGTTGTCTGGCAGTGATTGCTTTAAGCGATAAAAACGGTATTTGGTCATTTTGTTTTATATCTTGTACAATTATAAAATCTTATATTGTTCAGTAGTAGTAATCAATTGTTCAGTAAAAGATAAATAAGGAAAACATATAGGTGGCGAATATAATAACCTCCTCTTTTATCGGAGTCTGTTAAAAACGACGTAGATGAGAGACTAGTAGACCTTGTGTGCTAAAATCTGAGAAATAGGCTAGTTGACGACAGACTCTTTTCTGAGCAGGATTATTGCACATTTTTTGAGTAATATTAACGTTGATACTTTGCGAAGGTGCAGAAAGTTTAATGTATGACTTAGATTTTGTCAACAATAGCCTCTCGTAATTGATTATATTTAAATTAGAACTTTTTATTTGTTGAGACTATTTGTCTTGGTACTGAAGCATGTACATTTAAATCTATTAATCCAATTGTTGAAATGTTTTCGATTTAAACTCCCAAATTCCATTAGGTTCCATTTCGTCGATTTGTCTAGCAATTGTCATTTGAATGGGCCTAATTGCTGTATAGGTCTCCATGAGTAGCAACAAAGGAAATAAACTTTGTGTTTCGACCTCCAATATGTATTTTTTTTATACATATTGACCGCCTCGTTAGTAGAGTGGCTAGCGTAAACGCCTAATTGCACCGACCAACCGCGAGGCTCGGGTTGGATCCCGAGACGAGGCAGTAATTTGTGTGATGAAGATGTAGATGTTTCCGCGTTAAGGTGTTTATTAAATTTATTCTGGTATCTTTTTAATTATTTCTGTATATTCGAATCGTTGACTAACACCCGTAACATATAATTTGCTTACTTTGGGTTTACATTTTTGTGTAACTTGTCCAGTAACATTTATATATACAAACAAAAATATTATTAAAGTAAACGTCTAATGTTATTTAAGTTTGTTGATAACGCGCCCCGTTACTCAATCTCCTTACAGTTTCTCGTGTTTCCTTTATTCAAGTTCATTTCATGTTTTCTGTTATGTATTCTTTACTTGGTGTTCATATTATATTGATTTATTATATAAATATGTTATTATGTTGGAGATGCAGAGACGTCACAGGAAGCGTCGGAACAGCCGGCGAGGAAACACAAAGCAGGCGAGAAGTGTTACCATGTCGTGTTTAGCTTTTACTTGTTACTTTGTATCACTGATTTCTACACTACTTGTCAGAAAACATAAATGAATGCAATAATTGATAGAAAATGATTCCGGATCGTATATTGAGTTTGTGGACTGTAATCATTTTTGAGTATCATCATGAGATTTTGTTCTATTTAATTCTAATGCAGTAAACTGCAAAAATCATGCAAACATGACCAGTTCGCGATTTCATCGTTTTGTTTTTGTAAAGTCGGTTATGATGGTAAAGGGGTTCTATATAATTTTTAAAATAATTGAATAATGAAATAAATGTGAGACCAGCTCGGAATCATGACCCATCATAAATAGAAATATCAAAATCTGCTCGTTATTTGCTGCGTAAACGCGTAATATAAATAAAAACACTCAGACGACCAATTTAATGCTCATCTACATTTTCACGTTATTTTGAGGGTTTTTTTTTCAACAATTCCTCTCTCATGTTGGTATTCTATGACGCAGGTTTATCAAATGTACTTTCCATATCGAATAGATCAGGCCGAAAAAATACGCCACAGATTTAGGTCCTGTCACATAAAATTAAACGGGAACAGACAGTGAGAGTAGCAAGGGGGATATACAATACATATTTAATACGTACTTAATGATAAAAATATGCAAATTATTATATGATCGCTACGATTTAAACAACAAGTAAAAGAGAAGAACAAGAAGTGTAGGAATTAGTAAGATATTGTTATGTCGTATACACGTGTCACTCGTCAGTCTTTGTGATATTCAAAATTCATTTCATAATCATATCAGATTAGGATAATTCTACTGCACTGTTATTGTTTTAAATTTTAATCAAAGTATAACAAATTTGGAGATGATACTTCAAATAAACTCACCTGTATATTAAACATAATCCAAAAAATAAGATATGTACTTAAATGCGTTTTTATACACCTATTTCGTTGGGGATGTATTTTTGTATCTGAAATATCAGTATTTACCAAATTCAGCGGACTTCAAAAAGTCGTCAGTATAGCTTTGCTGAAAAAAAAATACTACTAAAAATAAACGTTCGTTTAACAATCGTTTTACTAAACAGTGCCTAAAATTTGATTCTCTACAAATTATAAACAACGTTTACCTAAACATCTATATTTTGTGGTAAGGCGGTGCTAGTTAGTTAATACGACGAAAAATTGAAAAAATAATAACTCCTGATAAGATAACTCCTAATTTAACTAAGAACCAATACGACCACGTTATCTTTATTACAAAAAAACCTGCATTAAAGTCGATCCATTCGCTCAAAAACTGTAATGTCAAAGTCAGACAAACACACAGAAACTTAAAACTTAATTTATTATACCCCCTTTTTTCTGTGTGGGCTTAAAAATTACATTAGTGATTTTTGGTTTCGGTTTCGATAAAATACAAGGTTAAGGCAAAACCTACGCCATCAAAGCGTCTGCGGTAGTGTGCAAGGCGCCATGTATATATGTACTATTGCAATGTCCGCCACGCGGTTGTCTCCTTCGCTTTGGACGCGTAGATTTGACTGAAAGTACACAGCTTCATAAGAGCGAGGAGCACGCGTCTCCAATCTTCAAATCTGTCCTAAAGACTGACGAGGCGTCCTCAATGTTTAGAAGCATGTATCATTGTAGTTCTCAATGTTCAATATACGGAATGTTTTATATTTATGGAAAATAAATGATCGTTATCTTAATGGGGCAACATTATGCTCACCTGCAAGCTACCTGTAGCTGGAATAAATTACATTGTCCTAGTGTATAAGAACTCACTCAGTAATAAGCCGACAAAATCGAGACTTAGTATTTAGCGATTTAATAATAGGTATATTATATTAAAAGTATACATCATTTTTGCCAACACTTTGTGTAATTAAGCTTCCAGAAGTAGATAAATGTGTTTAATTTTAATTCGTTAAAAAATATACATTTAGATGCACTTGATGTTGCCAAACAAATTACTTCAATATTTGCTAGTGCTTTGTAATAGACAGAGCTAGTTATATAATTACTGAACGATACTAAGCGAGTGAGGTCAAGTGTACATGAGTGACGCTCACTTGTAATCTTAAATACGGCTAATATGCATCCCAGGTACTTACAGGTGAGTTCGATTTTGACATTTTGGCTGCCAATCAGTCTTGGGAGTTTTTATTTGTGGCTTATTTATAGATTTACGGTTATACTTTTAAAGTTACACCGACAACTTTTAGCATCATAAACATAGAATAGTTAATATCAGCAAAGGTGACATATTATCTCGTTGGAGTATTAGCAAAACTGATATATTTGAAAGATATTTTATGTTTGTGTATAGATTGCATTGATTTTACGTGTTGTCTCGTAAGTGTGCCTGTCAAATTTGTAAATTGAATTTTGGATGACGTTTTCTCGTAGTGATTGCATAGATGTGTACGTAGTAATATTTAGTTTTGTGTTATCATACCTCTTATTCCTAAATACGTTAAATGTAATACATAAAATTGCTGATCGAGAGTCGTATTACGAATACAGAGAGACAAAAAAAATTACACAAAGTTTTGGGTTTACAGGAAAATTCTAAAGTTATTAGTTCAAATTTTGTCCATAAGAGATAAATATAATATTGTATTTAGATTGGATGGGGAGATGTTCATTTTGTTTTATGTACGCAGAGTTAAGTTGCAGATTTTCCTTATAAAAACCGAGGAGTGACACATGACAGCCGATTTTTTTTTTGTTAATTTTGAACGATTTCTTTGTTTTATTTTTTACTTTTGGACCAACGGCGAAGGCACAACAAAGTTAATAACGCATTTATAATGCTATTTAAATAAAGAGTAAAATACTTTCAAAATCGATGCTTAATTCAAAAATACATGGGTTTAATCTATGAGAGAATGAGTTATAGTTAGTAACATTATGAAAAAATTTAAGTCTGCAAAACTTTCAACGTTGTAGCTTAATGAATGTGGGAATGATTTAAAATGTTTCATATCAGATAAGAAGAAGCCTTCGCCGTCGCGACGTGGTTCATCAACTGGCGACGGTGGCGGCAGCAAAGGGAGCACTCCCACACCTTCTCCACAGCACACCATTGAGAACCCGCCGCAACCTGCGAAAGGTGACAGACATTAAATTTAATTTATTAAATATTTTTTTAAATTAACCATTCATTTTAATTGTGATATGAGAATGTGTAATTTGTTAAAGTGAATGCCTTTTGCTAAGTGTAGGTAATTGTAAGTTTGCACAAATTAAAAAAGTATTATTAATGAACCGGCGCCATTTTACGGGCATTTAGGTGTGTGACAGTGTGGTAGCTCAGGTGTATTGACAGTTTAAACCCAAAACACGTTTTGTTTCATGCCCCCGTTTTGAAACGGGCTCCTTTGCTGATTAGACCGTCTACCTTCCTACCAGACAGCGCGTAAAATGTGGGCGTAGGCTTACTGTCAATAACACCAAGACATCTGACTAGTGGCAGTCAGGCAGTGACTTCGGAAGAAAAAGAAAAAGGTTCGGAGGAAAAGGTAGACAAGCCTCAGGTAGACAAAGCACCACGTTACGACTATTCTTGTTTCCAGGCGGTGTAAATTTCTAATGTCAGGAATCCATTCGCTTTCCACTATCACAAAAAATTGATGCAACGATACTAATTTAATAATCCTATTCCAGTATCTGGTGGATCTACTCCCAGTAGTAATAACAAAGTCCCTCTCCCAGCTGCATCTCCGAGCTCCAAGTTGCAAGAACCTGTAGGTGTTATAAGTTCTGTGGCCTCGGCGACAGCTTCTGTCTCAACACCTCCTACCAGGTAACTTTTTTATAACATCGATATTTTTTGGGGTTATGTTTGTGGAGGTTTATTACTTATTACCTGTATAAAGTTTTTCATATCCTAACTATATTGACGCTTATTCCATCTTTATGAGATGGAATGTTTTCATTTAGTTTTAAATACTTTTTACTGGCTTCCACCCTCGGCCATATGTCATGTGTCAAATCATACAAAATCTTTTAAAATTGTAGTGTACGTGTTTTATTTTGACCGCCTCGTTGGTCGAGGGGTTAGCGTACACGCCTAACGCTTCCGACTATACACGAGGCTCGTGTTCGATTCCCGACGGGGGTAGACATTTGTGTGACGAACATTTAGATGTCTGCATTGCTGAGTTTGGGTGTTTATTAATCTTATCCGGTATCTATTAAAATATTTCTGTTATTATCGTTCATAAAGTACATAAGTATATTATTTTCTTACGTCAGGTTTAGATTCAATTTTTTGTAATATGTACAGGGGTATTTATTTATTTTTATAAAAAAAAATACTGTGAAGTTTCATCTTAATCCGTCTAGTAGTTTTTGCGAGAAAGAGTAACAAACACCCATCTTCACACTTTTTTATTAGTACTTGGATATATTTAAATTTGTTTTTAGATAATACTGATAATTCGCTCGATGCAGTTTTACAATTCATTGTATATTTTCACGATGCAGATGTACAAACAATTAAGTACTTCTTATCATTAATATAGTTTTAAAAAGACATATGTAATCAGTTTTAATAAGACAGTAATTTGTTATTGAATAGACAAAAAGCAATTTAAAACTAAATTGCATTCAACATAACATAATTGAACTATTAAAACTAGTGATCGCCTATTGGTCGAAATTCCACTATAATACATTTTAATTATGAATTATTTAATGTATTTATATTAATTATTAAAATGTAATGTTCAAACATAATTAAAGTTCTATTGTTAATTATCTTTTTGATAAGAACGCCATCTTCATTTATGAAGACCAACTACTTTGTTTCCGAACATTATGAATATTGTTTGTGCGCTATCTGTGATCTTTTATCGTTATCAGTATTTTTGTTTGTGTGTATGTCAAATGTATGGTAGAATGTGTAATGTTTTTTTATTGACTTAATGCGTTTTATAAACATTATTATTAAAACTGTTAGCGTTCTGCATTTCTCCTACACATAAATTTCAAGTGTGCCAAATTTCATATTCCTCCAAAGTGATGCAAACGTATTAATATAATGACAATAATAAATAATCAATTGTTTATTTAATAAGATAATATGTACATTCGCGTCGATTAACAAACTGATTTGATATTTTTGACCTAGAATTTCCCATTGTCCCACATTGACTCAACGAAATTTGTACACAGCAACACTTCTGTGACTACGTCGGTAGTGCAAGCGCCGACTTCCAAGCCGCCGATATATCAAGAGTCGGTGATCACTAACACAGATGCGATGGACACAAAGCAAACGAAGAAAAGAAAGGCGATATCCAACGCAAACACACTAAACACCCCCGTCGACTACGCTGCTACACCGCCTACTGTTGTTGTAAGATATTTTTACAGGTTTATAAAATTGAAACTTGCAAGCAAGTAGTGATTCCCTAGCTTTTAAAATATACGCCGTTAATAGGCTCATAAAATATATATACATAAATAATGTGAATAATAATATATACTTTTTTTCTGGCAACTGGGATATTTAAATCAAGTTAAACTGTTTTAATAATAAAGACCAAAGAAAGAGTAAAGTTAAGTTGATATTATAGTCTGTATCACAGTGTTTTATAGACTGTAATACTAGTTTGACCCTGAGAGTACTATAATCTATCACTTAATTTATCGTCTTATAAATAGCCGACTCCCCTAGGTAGAACATGGCAGTTGTTAGTATTGAGGTTACGACGGGACCATTATATAAGGTGGAATTATCTACCCAACATCGCCTCTGTGGTCTAGCGGTCCGGCTTTGGGCTTGACTTCTTGAGGTCCCGGGTTCGATCCCACGGTTGGGCAACGAAAAAGTTAGAAATTGGCCATTTTCAATTTTCTAATAAAAATAACGTTGCCCGGGATTGGATACGTGCCCGGTTGGCGATAGGCTTGCCACCTATCACTAAGTCGTAGTGTCTACAGCTAGTCGTGGGTGCCATGGTTGTGGCTATGTCTACCCCTTTTTTTATCTACCTAATATCTATATTTAACATCGTCACAAAAGCTTACTAATATATTTAGATCACGGAGTTGGGAACAATTTGTTTTTGTCCCGTTTTAGGTTTCGCTGAGAATAGACCATATCTCCTCTCTGTCAGGAAACTCGTAAGAGTTATATAGATCACTAGCTGCCCGCCCTTGCTTCGCTTCGGTTATTCAAGAATAAAAATCCTACCAATATTATAAATGCGAAAGTTTGTGAGGATATCAGGATGTCAGTATGGATGGATGCAGTAAGCGCGCATGTCTTTGCTAATCTTCAACGATATTTAATTTTGCGCCCAGAGATTTTAACTTTTTGATAACTCATTAGTTGTTAATTTTTTTCCGATAGTGTAAAAGGCCATTTTGATCTAAATTACACGCATAACGTATCTAACAGATTTATTTGATTAAGGGTTAATACTATATTGATAAAAATATGTACTAAAGTAACCCTTCATTTTACCGTTTTAAGTAAACGCAAAAAACGGTTATTGTGGGTTACTCTTTAAAGATAGACATGTATATGTATGTCGACATGTGTATGTAGCGGTGGTATCACAACTTACTTTTTTTGAGATCTATCGAAGAGGAAAAATCCCACCACACATTATTTTGTTAAAACTCAGAAGGTTTTGGCAGCGTTTTCGAGGAAAGCTCCCGATCGGCTTATTTTTTTTCTGACATATTGAACTAATATCGTTGGTTTGTACAAAACATGAACTACACCTACACTAAAACCTTCCTCAAAAATTATTGTTCTATCTATTGTTGAAAACCGAATGAAAATCCGTTCAGTATTTTTCGAGTAAATCGCGAAGAGACAGACAGGCGCGGCGGGGGACTTTGTTTTATTATATTTATTGATTAGCGACAAGACCACTGGTGTTAGAGTAGTGTGCAGCAACTTGTTCGAGTAGTTATCTACCGCCTCACCTATTCCTGTCGCCATTATCACTGTCATGTTCCGGTTTGGAGGGTAGGCTAGTCGGTAGTTTTGCACAAAATGCCTGACATCGCGGCTGCAGGACAATGACGCACCTATAACATCTATGATGATGTTGTCCCTTAGAGCTCTTACACACGAACGGCATGTCACCAACAGCATAGGTAACTGCAGACGTCGACGCGTCGGCGGCAGCAGTCAACACGTCGACGGCTGCTATCTATGTCGTTGGTTACATGCCGCTCGTGTGTAAGAGCACTTACCATCAAGAGAGCCGTGTACTTTAAATATTTAACAGACGCCCTCCTAGTCTTAGTTTCTTCGTAGAAAAATAATTGATATTCTGCAAATAAACCCGTTTTGCTTAGATTACAGTTATTTTTCTTTCTTTAGGTTTTCGCATTTACGTTAGTATATTGCCATTAGTTAAGTAGAAATTTGCATCAAATTTTCCAAAATCGTGATTCAATTATTATAATTAGTCACTAGTCATAAGTCATGTCAGGATCTTGGGTAAAGCGGTGACCTCATTAATCAAGCTCATGTAGTGTGATTTGGCGGCAACGAGGAAATACACGATACGCTAATTTCTTCATATTTTTTTTCATGATATTGGAAAGCAAACAAGCAGACGGATTTCCTGATGGTAAGAAATTCTCGTCGCCTAGAGACACCAAAGGTGGTATTAGTGCGTTGCCGTTGGTTGCTGGGATGTTAGGCCTCGAGCAAAAGTAAGTTTACCGACTACCTTACCCTCCAAACCGGAACACGTCATGACGTTATGGCGGCGGGAATAGGTAAGGCATGACTAATTTCACTCAATTCAATAATTATGAAAAAACTTCGACCATCTTTTCTCTCGATGGCGCCAAAACTCTAGATTACAATTTATGATATTTGTTTAGTGACATTGATGTATTACTAGCTGACCCGACAGACGTTATCCTGTCCTAATTATACTTTTTCCATACTAACCTCTATACAATAACTAGCACATCAAAAAAAAAGAATTAAAAAAGTTGGTCCATCCGTTCAGTCGTAATGCGATGACCAAAGGAAATGGCAGTTTGTTTTTATATTTATTACTATTTGAGCGGGCAAACTTCGTACCTTTAAATTAACAGCTACTAACACTTTGTATGGACAACATTGAAGTGTGTTTTTTACCACCTTCCCTGCAAGTTTCCCTGGTTTTCTTTTTATTTCCTTCAACTATAACCAACACAACAAAAGAGGAATAAGCAAAATTGGTCCATCCGTTTAAGCGTCATGCGATAATCACGCGAAATAGAGATTCATTACATATGTGTATATGTATAGATATATAGATTATACTAGCCCACCGAACGAGCTCGTTACCGCGTTAGCATTACGAAAAATATTTAAAAAACCTGATTTGACGAGACGTTCTTGAGTCTTAAACATTTCGTCGTTTTTAATTATGAAGATTTTTGTCACTTAATTAACACTTCGCAATTAAAAATAAACTTATTATTATTACTTACAGCCAAGCGAACAAACGTCCCAAGGCGGGAGCAACGTGTGGGAAATAGGACATGGGGCCAATGAAATGCCCGTGGACGGGTTGGACAAAATTATTAAGAAAGTAAGTTTCTAATACCGTAATCCCACACTGACACGCTGGCACACACACAGACAGACGTACCCGCACATGCACGAACGTTCACACGCACGGACACACATATGCATACATATCTTCACTCGCAGTTCCATACGCGGTAGGCAGAGAGAAACTCACACTTTATTTTTATACTACAGAAAAAGAATATACTAATACACCGTATTGCATGCACTTTAATTGGACAAAATTATAAAATGTGAGACTGATAATGACTGTTACATTTACATAAAATTCAATAATCATGAATAAACTGCAACCATGTTTTCTCTCGATGGCGTCAAATCTGTATCTCATACTTATTATCGGTAAATTGAGTAAAAGAATTTTAAACACAATACAAATATTTTTCCAGGCGAAAACAGATGCACAGGAAAACAACATAGCGGGGACGCCACATTTCACCAATTTGAATTCAGGCGCGCCGCCTCCAGCACACAGTCCTGCCTCCCAACCGAGTCCTAGGTGAGGATGAGGATTTATTTCCAAAACATAGTTATTACACACACACACACACACACACACACACACACACACACATATTCATGCCAAGTACCTTACGGTAGGCAGAGAGTGTCGAATGCCAAACCTTACTATCGTGACAAACCTGTCTGGCTTCCTTCATATTCATTACCCTCCTCTTAAAAACACATCGGTTTCGGAGAATCTTGACACCACCCTTGGATAATATCTGATCGTTATTACCTTTGGTTTAAGGCTGAGTGCACAGACATAAAATCCTTAAGACCAGCAAAAGCTACATGTATTGGGAGGCTCACAAAAAAATAAAGATATTTATGGCATCCTAGAGCTACGTTTTGACCTTCCTATATAAGTTTGCCAGCAACCTTCCATCGAAACAAGAACACGACAACGGCGAGCATTGTATTTCTGGAGACAGTCATTGCAAAATTATATTATACACATTTTCAGATGTCTTTTCACTTGGGGCGATGGGTCGTGACATCCCTACACCAGTCTTTTTTAAGACTGGTTCTAAAATTTTTAAAAATACTTTTTACCACTCGACAATATAACTCCTTAACCGTTTTGATGTAATTTGGTCCAATTTAAAGAATAGGACAGTTTTTACCCCGATATTTTGTGTAGTCGAAAGTCGAATTCATGGATTTTTGAGTACTCGAACGACGAGGCAACGAGTAATATATATTACCATAACCATTCATATTAAGTTAATTCCTTTGATAAGAAGGGAATTCAATGTTTCACCGCATGATTTGATTTGAATCTTCAATATATCAAAAGAGTCATCAGCGAGAGTACGGGTTCAAAATCAGATTAAGATGATTTTTCTTTTACTTTTAAAAATAGGGAAAGCTTAATTCAAATGTTAAACTTCGACTTTGTATTGTCTCTAGCGTAATGTTTAAATTAAAAAGTATAACCTAAACGAATATTATCTCACCACCGGTGTTCGAATTTTAACCTTAAAATATTGCCGTAAATAAGGGTTTTCAGTACAAAAATGAACTAAGCATGGCCGCAAACCAGGAAAACCATAGCGGCGTCATGTGCAGTGTAATATCCATGGACAAGTTTCACGAATTATATATATTCACTTAAATAGATACCAGAATAAATTTAATAAATCGAGTCGAACCCGAGCCTTGCGGTTGGTCGGTGTAGCTAGGCGTGTACGCTAGCCACTCGACCAACGAGGCGCTCAATTATACTAGCAACAATTAAATAATAATACTAGCAATACTTAAATAGTAATTACTAAAATTCTCACTAAATTTACATTTATTCTTTAAGTTATCTGGCGACTTCAATGTTAGCACCTTTGTGATAGTCTGGTGCTTGAGTAAAGATAAAATATACCCGAGTTACAGGTCACAAGTACCCCACCTTACCACCTACCAGCTAAGAAGGATTAGTGAACAGACAGACGTTGCCCCATCTTAATTTTGAAAATTGAATTGTTACATTTTTTTATTTCATAAGAACTATCTGAAAATAATTCAAACAACAAAATCAATTGCGGCAAGGATTCTACAAATGGGCTAAGTGTTAAAAAAATCGAGATATTTAATTGTAAAGGTGCTGTGTTATACTATTATTCCATTTCAAAGGTGCTAAGTATGTGTGGGAATTCCTTTTAATTTTGAGATATTTTCTTAAATGGCTTTGGGTGTAGGTACCAAACATTTTTCTTTACAAATGAGGTAAGTGTATAAAAAGTAATATAAATTGTGTATCTGATAATGATCATAGTAAAATTTAAATGTCGGTTAATAATGTTAATAGCTGTTTAGCTACCTCACACCTGTTGGTTGGGTAATTCACTTGCGATTTTTCCGCAAAAAATACAAAAAAGCTTTTCGAAAATGAGTGATTTAAGGAATAAAAACAAATCAAAAAGAAAAAAGGTAATGAACAGCTATGTTCCTCAAGGCAATTACGGATGAAAATAATACATCACAAACTTTTGAAGTAATTGACAGTCAAGTGACTGTTTTATTGACCTCCAACGAGCTGCAGTTCTCGAACAGAATCTCGAATATTAGTAAGGACAGATAATCCAGATGTAGTGCACATAAAAGAAAATTTCACAGATTTGGAACCCTGGAAAGAAGTGAAGGTTTTAAAGAGATTAAAATCAATTGCTGATTTAAAAAGTATCGAGTTACATAAACTTGTGGCCAAAAATATTATAAGCAGAAAAAAAGATGGATATAGAAAGTATGATTTCATATTTACAAAGAATTCTAAAGGAATTCGTGTAGTAATTAATAGTTTAAAACAATGACACTTCACCCCAATGATAACTCGTAAGGTACTTAGCCCATATGAAAAGTAATTACCTTGCAACTTAACTCCTTTCTAATTTGATTTCAAAACTTATTTTTTTAATTAAAGTATATTCAAGTTTATTTATAGATATTTGTTCAGTGCCCATTTAATTTAGTTTTTTTATACTAAAATCCTAAGATTAAAAGTTTATTAACAAATTCATGTATTTTTATTTATTTGTTAATTGTTGTGTTGTGGCACTTAACCCATTTGTAAATTCCATGCCTCAATTAGCGAAATCGTGCTTTTAGTTCGAAATAAATTCGTTTTTATGTATAAAACTAACTGAGCCGACAGTCATCCTGTCTATACTATGAATATGTATTAATTTCTTCTATCATATAAACCTTATAATAAGTAATATGAATTTGGTCCATCCATTTAGAAGACCAAGGCAAATGGAAGCGTCATTTTTATGTATAAGAATACTTCAGTAACAGTTTTTTTTAATATAAATTACAATTTTTTTTTAATGTGATTAGAAAACATGAAATGTTTTTTTAATGTAATGTAACCGTTATTGTTTAGACACTTACCGAGCCCGATGCCAGGACCGAGCGGAATGAATCCTGTCACCATCAGGTCTCCTTCACAGCCTCAAGTGAGTATATTTTTTGTGTGGAAGTTTTTACTGCGGGTTTTGTCTATGGTTGAATACAGAGACCTGCGACGTCATACGGTCGTATTATTTCAATACTATCAAGTTTGTTATACTTTGAATGCAGTATTGTAGCCATTATTATTTGACGCATTGAATTATTAAAAAAAATGGTGTCTTGATTATCCCTGGATTCATACTTATACTACTTCGTATGTATTAAAGGCTCTATTATGTTAATTTATAAAATACTAGCGTCCCGCCCCGGCCTCGCACGGGTATTAAACAAACTTAAAAACCTTCCTCTTCTATTACTTTATCTATTAAAAAACCGCATCAAAATCCGATGCGTAGTTTTTAAAATTTAAGCATACAAAGGGACATAAAAAGCGACTTTGTTTTATACTATGTAGTGATATGTATATAGATCGTATTTCTTTCCATAATTTTAAAGTAAGTTCAAGTTTAATTTTAAAGTAAGTTTAATTTTGGCATGGTAGAGGATACTAAGACGACCGTATCAGACGAATGCGTGTATTGACCGTGTCTCAAATCCAATTCTTCACTGATGACCACGTCTCCATGTTGCGGAATAAGTCTGTGAAACATCAAGAATGTTAATGATGCTCATGAAAATAGTGATGACAAGTCTGTCGCGTAAAATCAACTTTTATTATATCTTTCAAAATGTACCAGACACTTATTGTGTTCGCCGCTAGCTGTTGCCCACGACTTCGTACAAATGTTGAAGTGACTTCAGTTAACGATGGGATCGATTTTCCCCACAGTGAAAGATATTCTAAATGATGGTCGGGCTTGTAAGCTACTATCACACAAAATGATGTAAAAATCTGTTTAGTAGTTTTTGCGTGAAAAGTAAACAGACTGACTGATGAACATCGTTTTAAAATAATCGTTTTCAAAAAATATTTATGTACATACAGATTTGTGTTTAACTGTGGTTGCTCTCTGTGTGCCTCGGTTACCATTTTGCGATCTGGAGGTTAGGATATACGATTGACTCACACATGTGGTCTTGCGAATCGGTGTCGGACTGAGTTCTTGAGGCCCGGCGTTCGAATCCCGGGTCGAGAAACAAAAAAAGTAGTAATTGTATGATTCAATTTTAATCAACCGGGCACATATCCAATTCCGGGATCGGATATGTGCCCAATTCCGGGATCGGATATGTGCCCGGTCGATAGGCTGGCCACCTATGATATTGTGGGACTTAGTGTCTTCAGCTGGTCGTGAATGGGCTGTTTGTGCCTCTGCCTACCTCTTCGAGGATATAAGGTTCAAAATACTTTTACAAATGTAGCAATTTGACAACGACGCACCGTTAAAATGTATGTTATAGGCGACAGTGGTCTTTCGACATCAAAACCAGACCCGCCTGCTTTTCCACTGTTTAAAAAAAAGAGTTATTAAGCTTAAGTGTTTGAACACCACCTATTAGACTGAACGTTAATTACCCTCTGATTAACCGATTAACATAACACAACAAACACAACACAAAGCAACACAAAGCTAGGATTTTTAAATATTAGTTTTGCAATCGATCGAATATGATTGTACAATTCTAGCGTAGATTCAAATTATTTTAAATGTTGATGTAACCGCTTTATGTAACGGCATAAAACACGGTGAATAATTTAAATAATTTACTTGATGGGTCATGTAACCGGAAAAGTATAACTCAAAACAGATGTCTCACAGGGTTTTAGAAGTGATGCTGTATATATTTTTAAACATTGGTTAGCATCCGTCGGGACTGTAGATTGAATCCAAATTGCGACCGTAGATGCAATCATGGTTTCCTCTATATTTATCTTTGTTAGGAGGTGTGTTGACAACCGTCTAAAACATCTTTGATTAACATAGATTTAAGTTTTTAGATATATAGTTAAGCCGGTTCATGCGATTTTGCAATTTTTGAATTAAGTGTATACAGTACATTGTACACGATCGGTTTTAATCTTTGACTGCCTAAAGTAGACTTGCACCATTTTTTACTTGGGTGTGTACACGGCGAATGCGATGATACTGAGAAATACTGAATAGCTTCTAAACTACCTAAAAGAGACGAATGTCTCGATACATATTACTAAAATGAAAAGCAAGCGTTAGTCGCATCGGTAAATACTTACAAAACTAATATACAATGGTGGTGACTATATGAGTTCCCGGATTCAATTCCTGAGAAGAGTCAACTCAAAAAATATTTCTGCTAAAAGAATGTTGCCCGGGACAGAATTAATGTCCGGCCGACTATATGTGTGACTCCTGTCATAATGTGACACTAAGTATCTGAAACTAGTCGTGGGTGTTCTGGTTGTCCCTCTGTCTATCTTTTGAAATACCGGCGTACCCATACTTTTTTAATCTGGAATCCGAGTGTCAGATTTCTACATAGAAATCAATGTAATCATAGTCTAGTTTGTTGTATATATAAAAGGGTTAGTAAATTTTGTTATAATTATAAGAATACAGTAAAATATGGGGCTTGAAAATGTATGGTTGTATGTAACATAGTTATCTCTATCTATAATTATTCCAATTAGATGTACGATATTCATGTAGCAATATTGCGGCCGGATCTCGTACTATATCCTAGCACGATTGGATGTTCGGTACGTTAATATAAGTACAAACGTTAATATTTGTTTTTATTGTACCGTATTAAGGTATTTTCTTAAATATCTCATTTTATTTCATAAAAAG
>NJDC01058189.1:60062-82751 GCA_002245475.1 Calephelis virginiensis | reverse complement strand
ATTCAATTAGTTTTTTGTATTTTTTTAGTAAAACTTATTTTTAAATAGTCCTTAAGTAATGCACAAAAATGTGCTCAAAAGTACTATGATTACTGCATAAAGTCAGCGAAAGTGACAGAAGTTTTTCAAAGAGACACCTTAGGTTTTAATTCATAAACTATATTTAAAAAAATATAACTTTTAGTTTTCTACACTACGTTGCCAAACTTAAAACAAAGATCTTAAGACTTAAGATTCCTGATTTCTGATTATATTTGTGTGTGTGTGTATTTGTGTAAGGGTTTACACAAATATAATCAGGAAATAGATGCTAACCAGAATACACTAACACCCCTGCGGTCTAGCGCTCCAGTGTTGGACTAAAACTCACGCGGTCTTGGGATTGATTCCCAGGTCGGGCAATAAAAATATGTTTGAATATTTTTTTTACCAATTTTCTAATAAAAAATAAATCCCTGGATTGGATATGTGCCCGGTTTGCGACAGGCTTGCTACTTGTCACAGTGTGGGTTTATGTGGGCTAGTATTGGGACGCTTGTTGCACTCTTTGGATATAAAAACTAAAAACTGGTCAAAAAAACTACAATGACGAGCACTGTTTTTGTAATTTTCCCTTGTTTGTTGTATATCCATTAAATTAAATAATCAAGCATATGTGTTTATGTTGTTATAGTCAATCTATTTATTCTGTTTGTGTGGTAACGTCAAAATGTATGTTTAAATTCAGAAATATTATTTCAGCTTGAAATTTATCACATTAGACTAAAGATACATTTGCAGTTTAATTCAATATTTATCTTAAATATATAAGATATGTATATAAATATCTATTTATTTAAAAAAAAATACTCTCAAGAGGTATCTGACAGAATTTAGATGAATAAAAATTGTGTCATTTCATTTTTTTATGCCAGTACTTTTTATATATTTACAAACTGTAAAGAACATGGACCAAATCTTCCTCATGTCTAAACAGCATACAATTTATATAGTATTTATTAAATTATTTTTATGAAATGTCTCAATTCCATTGAATTAGTATGTTTATTGTCAGAGAAAGTTGCTGGTTAACTAGAGAATACTTTAAAGCGTTTTTGTAATTAGTTAAAATTGGGAGGGAAATATTGCCTGACATATACATGAATGAAAATTTAAATCAAATCAATGTCATACTTAATTATTACAGCTTTTAACGTCATATTTTAATTATTATCTACTAGCTGTATTGTCGCTATTTCGTCAGCACAAATGGCCCCCTTTTTTGTTCCCTGCTGTAGTCATTTGCTTGAACTTAGATATTTAGTTATATGCTTATCAAATTTCATCAAAATCGGTTTAGCGGTTTACCCTTGTAAGAGTAACAGACAGACAGAGTTTCGCATTTATACTAGTGTAACCTAGGGCAGGGGTCACCAAATGGCATGGTGCCGTCTGAATCCAAACTTATATTTATTTTGCTAGTCACATGAACTAGATTTACTGATGTACTTTTTTTTACCAACATAAATAATAATGAATATTGAAATGTGTGACTGAGCACAAGCTGGAGAGCGGTTGGACCGATGGGGCTTATTTTTTTGAATATTGTTAACGTTTAAAAAGGTTTTTATGAAGAGATAAACTGGGCAAAGTTTCCAATTCGTCCGATTACACTTAGTAACTATACTTTAATTTTTCCTCTAATGAAGTGTTTGTATTACGTCGGTGATATTGAAACTGGGTTAAGTCATAATTTGAAATGTTTTTAATATCTTTTAAAATAATAGGTGAATATGAATATTTAACATATGTTTTGCAGATAAATATGTACTTAATCTTCAATTTTAATAATGAAAATATTGTGTAATAGTATGTTTTTCTTTATACTTACTTCGATAAAAGAAACAACTGGTTTGACAGAAAGGACAAAAACCGAGTACATAATATACCTACCTACACCACAACTTTTTACGTTGACGTATTTCAACACATGGAAACCATTTCACGTGATTGGTTGACATTATAAAACGTTTTGCCAGTAAAAAAATACTGATGTTCCTTTTTTGTTGTGGAACATATTGCAGTATCATCGACGAATTTAGCAGTACGAAGCTTGCCGAGTGATTTTCACAAACATTAGACGGGTACTTCAAGGTAAAACTGACATCGTTCCCCGTCTTGGGCCGGGGCGCTCGTTTCGAACAGACCAACTGCCTCGCCGCGAGCAGCTCGTAACAGGCGGACATTAGTTACACGGGTCAACCAATAGGACCAACGGTGATAGAGCTGTGCAGCAAACTTATCCGGGTAGGGATAAGGTAGCCAGAATACTTGCATAATCAGCCTAACAAACACAGGAAGTCGAGACATCTATAACATCTATGGTGTTTATAGGCCACGATTGTCTGTCACCATCAGGAGACCCGAGTGGTTGTTCGCTGTCTAATGACATTAAAAATAATTAATAAAACATAAATACAAAATAAACCCATTCGTTTTATTTGTTCTTGGATATTGTGTCAACACATATTTTAATCGATAAGCCCAGCGTGGAAGGATAGTTTAAAAAAAGGCCTTCCAGTGAAAGTAATTGGTGACCCCTGATATAAATAAGATAGGAAGTTAAATGATGGTGGACATGATTTAGTACAGGATATGAATGAAAATCCATATCCTGAAACATTTAATCTGTTAACAAAACTTATCCCCAGGTACCGACTTCACATGAAATGGGAGGGTCGACACCGCTTATATACCATCAAGCGCAAAAGCAGGTTCGTGATTTTTGTTTATTTAACCGACTCCAAAAAAGGAGTTTCTCAATTCGGCTGTATATTTTTTTATGTTTTATTGAATAGCAAATAAAGCGACTAAAATTCGTCACCTATTAAAAGTACCTTGATATCCCTGCCGTCTTAACGTCAGTGCTCGTCGTTGTGTTCCGCGATGGAAGGTAAAAAATAATAGTCGGCAGCCCTCACAAGTAAATAAAGCAAAGAGGACGCACCTCCGCAATATTATGTCTATTGGTAACCATCAATTGCTTATTTTTTTTAAACAAACAGAAAAAGAGTGTTGTTAAAATTTTAACGCATCTGAGTGTGTGTACGTGTGTGTTTGTCTTTGGCATAACCTTTGAATGGAAGCATCAATTTCGATGCGGCTGTTTTGTTTGAAACCTTACAATCGAGATGATTCCTAATAATATGACATATAGGTTTTGTCGATATTGAAAGTTTTGAGTTTTAGTATTATTATTTTCATGACCATAATTAACTGCGCTCACGTTAAACGATATGAGCTCCAAAAAAATTTAATAATATAAAATACTAGCGGCCCGCCCCGGCTTCGCAAGGTTATGAAATATACATATAAATCTTTGTCTCAATCACTTTATCTATTAAAAAAACGCATCAAAATCCGTTGCGTAGTTTTAAAGATTTATGCATACAAAAGGACATAGAGACAGAGGAAGCGACTTTGTTTTATACTATGTAGTGATTATACAAATTAATGGCTATTTCACTTTGTCATCTCATCACGAGTTAATTGTTTTTGTATTAGTTACTGTCACTTGACAATATTTAGTACATATCAAAAAAAATATATTTATAGTTAGGGCAAGAAAAGTCAGCTCAACTTGTTATATTTTCGCACTCTTGACTTTTCACCAATTATTGACGGAGGTACATTATTAAATAAATAATTGAATTGAATATATATAAATAATATTTATTGCTATGCTCTATCTATCTATCGCTATGCAAAAAAAATAAAGTATTATTTTCCCATTTTCGCTGCAACTTTCTCGGTTTTTCCCTTCATAAGAACCTTCTCCTGATAAAGATCTCCTCCTTTTAAAGATTTAAGCATACAAAGGGACAGAGGAAGCGACTTTATTTTATACTATAAAGTGACTAGACGACCAGGCGAACTTCGTATCGCTTGAGATTTGCAGCTAATAAAAGTTTGCATGAAAAAAGAATTGCTTTTCCCATTTTCTCTGCACTTGTCCCGGTCAGTGAATAACACGACGAAAAAAGAATTTCCTAAAATTGTTCCATCCGTTCAGGCCTTATATGACCACGCGAAATGGGGACTTTTAATTTATATACTAGCAGTTTCACGCAGCTTCGCCTGTGTCACTTTGCTTCTACTGCACCGATTTTGATGAAACAAAGCCTATGTCACTTAGGGATAATGTAACACACCAAAAGTGAAAGAATTTTTGAAATCGGTCCAGTAGTTACGGAGCCTATTCATTTCAAACAAACAAACAAAGAATTAAACCTTTCCTCTTTATAATATTGCTATGGACATGTGTTACAATATTTAAGAAAATATTTTTTTTTTCGCGTGATCGTATCGGTCACAGTAAACGATCGGTTAATTGTAACAAATGAAGAGTAAAATAATATTCTCCCAGTGCCAGAGACACTGAATACGTCTCACGATCTCGATGAGGGACGGCTTTATATCGCCCATGTGCAATTTAGTAAGAGCTGTAATTAATTGTATCCTGACAGTTAAATTAGTGACTGCCATGTGTTAGAATATAAAAAAAAGTTTTGCTCTCGAAAAAATAATGCAATTTGAAACACAGAACGGCTTACTGTTTTAAATTTATCTATACCCTAGAAGCGACCGCGACTTCGTCCGTGTGGAATATGAAAATAAAGTCTAAAATAAAAGTAAACTAAATTATTCCTTGTTACATCAGCTACCTGCCAGTGAAAGTCCCATCAACATAGGTCCAGTCTTTTCAGAGATTAGCTGGAATAAACTGACGGACAGCCAAAAATAGTAAAAAAATATATATTTCGTTATATGTACCGAATATACATTCAAATTCATGTAGCGTAAAGCAGTTATTTTAATTTTTACAAACAGACACTCCAATTTTATTTATTATTATAGATATATTATAACAGTACTTACCAAATAGGTGAAACTAAATCTGTATCTGTGAATCTCTTAAAAAAAACAGTGATTGCTACTTCTTGTATATGGTAATTGATTTTTTTTTGTCAGTTTGTCTGTTAATTTTTCACGCTAATATTACTGAATGAGTCTTACCAACTTCTGTGAAGTAGTACAGTATAGTTATAGCCTGGGTCAATATTTATTATACAGGTTACTCCAGGAAAACCTTTCGCGAACTTTCACTTACCGCGAAAAGTCACTCACGTGTGTACGAAGTCAGGGGCAACTATTAGTAAGAAATAATTACCTATTTCTTTAATAGAAAATGATTTATGTTTATGTAATTATTTATTTAAATATGTTTTGGAATAGTTACCTATTTATGCAGTAGGTAATTATTTATGATTATTAATGATTAAATTAAATCTGTGTAAAATTTGAAGCTAAGATAAGTGGCTGGCGAGCCAGTAAAATTTGGTGCATTTTTTATGTTTGACTAAATTTCGAGAGACAACTAAAAGTTGATGGACTGTGAGCCAGTCACTGATAAGTGTAATTAGTTTTTTTTAAACTTGTTTGTAAAGGTCATTATGACCAGCAGTAGACTTGAGAAGTACTATTCAATACCAAGATAATGTTTGGAGTTTTAGGAGCTGCTTATTCAACATCCTCCTCTCTCCTTAACCATCCGGTTCCATCAGATTAGCTCCATGTCACAACAATTGGTATTTTTGTTGTTTTCATGAATGTAAATGTGTAGCTCTATCCCACCCAAGTGTTGGTCCGGGCTCCTATGCAGAATAGACCATCTGCCTTCTTCCAGGCAGCTAGTAACAGGCGAGCATAGGCTTACCGTCACTAAGATCGTGACATCTGTCTAGGTGGTAGAGTTTTGCAACAACTCGCTCTTACTGGTACCACCGCTTTACCTATTCCTGCCGCCATAACGTCAGTTCTTGCCGTTGACGTGTTCCGGTTCGAAGGGTAAGTTAGCCGGTGAACTTACTTTTGTTCGAGATATAACATCAAGGTTGGCAAGGCACCATTACCATCTTTGGGCAGCGTGAATTTCTTACCAACGGGAAATCCGTCTGCTTGTTTGCCAATCCAATGTCATAAAAAACCTGCAAAATCCCACCCTGACAAACATACACACGTTGCATGTAAAACAAAAGCTTGTAATTAGAATTACTCTTCAGTCTCTAGCCTGAATTTTAATACAGACTAAGGCTTGGTAGAGCTTATAAATTTTTTGAAATTACAGCTTTTTAAAATAAAGAAAAAGATATGGCAGTTGTGCGATACCACTGTAACTGATACGATTTTTTTTAAATAATGCGTTATGGTTTATCAAATGAAGGAATGGAATGAAACAATCTAAAAAAGTATAATTAATAAGGATTCTATGAAAGTACCGTTACACGTTTGCGCAATTATGTTTTTCTGCTCGACGACGACGGTGAATACTTTTCAACTTTCTATTGTTTAATCGTCTTTTAGTTAATATTTCATTGCTTTTTTATTACTAAAAAAACAAAAGGTATTGTAAAAGAAAAACGTTGTTTTCAAACTTGAGAAGTTCAAATATTGTTTGTTGCGGACAACCTTTTCGTTACGTTGTTACCTTTTCGTACACATTTTTTTTCTTTTTCCTTAAATCGGATATTTATACTCATACCATACAAATTTTGATAAAAAAATATTAAACTTTACATCTATCCGTTTTCGGTAATTCGTGATAAGACAATAATTAAAAAACGAATGTTTTGAAAGAATCGCTTCTTACGAAGGCACATGTACAAATGAGGGGCTTAGTGTAAACATTGTAAAATATAAACAAAATCAAGTTCTGCAAGCAATAAGGCATCTCTTGTGTTTCCGAGAACCTAGCGCACCCTAGACGCGTTCGCATGTACCTGTGCTCATCCCCTCGGCTACCTGACCAAGACGGAAGACCGTTGTGACCATGTGTATACCATTCATAACGCGTAGCGACATAAGTTAGTCTTGTGATGACGGTGGATTCGGCAACATCTGCTTATTAAGGGTGACACGTTTTGTACACGGCTCAGATCTCTGGCGGCTGGTAGACTTTCAACTCAAAGTGTAGATAAATAGAGTCAATAATTGCTTGGATACAGGTTGATATGAAAATGGTAAGCTTTTGTAACTATTCAGCAATGTTTCGTAATTCATATGAATTAAATGCGACCGTTTTGCGAACGCATGCAACTTTAGCGTTTTCTACTATTAAAGTATCTATTTGTCTATTCTGTCGACAATGTGTTTACCTTTTAAATAAGCTATTTAATAATGTTGTTTATATGTTTGTAATGATAGTGATCAATGAATAAACAAGTATAGGGAGTTTATCAGAAACGAATTAATTGTAGACCTCGACTTTGCCGGTGTTTTTAAAGTTATTGCGTCGCAAAAACTATTTGAACTGCGATAGGGTTAGGTTTTTTATTCAGTAAACTAATAAATTTAGTGATGATTTTGCCGAAAGGTTGGGAAAGTTACATCTCAATCTATACAATTGTTTTTGAGATTTGTCGGAGCGGATAGTTAAAATTTCAATCAGTAACAATTTGATTTACTGATTTTTGTTAGAGGTACTGTACCTGATGTAGACTTTTAAGGCATTTAATTAAAAGTTGTTAACTTAACATTATCTCGACTTTAATTTTTATAGATGCGCTATTATAAAATAGTTTTTGTTATTTCTATCTGTTAAATCTGCCCGAATTCCAATCGTTTTAATTAAAAATTACAAAACCGTTGATTGAATATTTAGATAAACTTATTTGTAGGAAAAGCATTTCAGACGTGTTAGTTCAAGTATTAGGTACGTAACGCAATATTTGAAGATTTTTGACCCCCTCCACTCCTCCCCTTGTAACGCACCGTAACGTTTTTCTGTACGTAACACTCAAGTGACCATTTTTACCCTAAAGTCGCAAAAAGTTATATTATAGTTTTTATCCTTAAATTTATATATATTTATATGTACTTGATAAATAAACAATTTTTATTTAAAAAAAAAAACATTTTTACGTAACGCCTTGTAAGCAAGCGTTACAAGAGCAGGAGGGGGCTCCTGCTCTTGTAACGCAACGTAACGTTTTACAAGACTCCCCCTTCCCCCAAATTGCGTTACGTAATATTTTATCTCTTATTGATATTTATAGGTAAACATACTTCCTACCTCCTCTGATAGGGTTTTGTACTAACTTTCCATCCACGGCTTCGTCCACGTGGACTAAACTATTTTTAACCCCTGACGAAACAATCTGTTATAAGTTTGACATGTCTCTCTTTGTGTATAGATGTGTCTGTTATTTTTCTCTTTTGAACAGGTGGACCGATTGATTATTATCTACAATACATGGTTTTGTCGAGGATTGAAAAAAAAATATAGGATTGGTTCTTTTTCCGTTCTAGCGACATGTTGCAAGTTATCCAAATATGCCTAGATTTTCGTCACAGCTCGTGTAGACCACAAATCATTTTAATGATAAACAATTAAATTTTCATACATACCTAGTTATCTCATTTTATATGTATTTCTAAGATGAGAGAGATATCGAAATAATCTTACACATCAAAGTCGCGGCGACGACTGATCTTACCTAATTCACAAAATTCTTCGTAAATGGAACATAATTCCTCTGAAAATTTACCTAATTCGAATAAATAAAGCAGTTAGCCCGGTTTTTATCTCTTATGTATACTTATTCGGTGTGTATTTGTCACCTAACTCTTAAATGGAGACCGGTTTGGTTAAAATGTTGTGTGTATATTATAATGGTTAACTGATTTGTTTGAAAACATAATTGAACTCAGTAGATGACGCTGCTATCAGCTATGCTATTATATGCTTGGTAATTTATCACTAAAATAAGATGGTACGTAGTTCACCGGCTCAGCTAATCTCTGATACATTTTTATCTCTGATACATTATCACGTAATGAAGAAGAGGTATACTATATTATAGAGGTATATTTTAGTATGCAATATAATGACAAATTGTTTTTTTTAAATTGTCTTTACTTTCATAAAATAAAGAAGATTCTAATGATCATACTTAAAGCAGCCGAGAAATTGTTTTTGTCCACTGACACCGGCGCGTTAACTGCATTATGTTTAAAACCAGAATATAAATTTGATATTAAGCTGTCTACTACAGGAAAATAATATATTATTGTTAGCAGCAGTTATCAACAAATAGGCTTGCTCGGTATTAGCTACATAATTTAAAACAATTATTTATATTAATTGACTGTAGTCACATCTCTTTAAGTATTTTTTAGTCATCTTAAAACAATTTGACTCCTAAAAACATTTTAAAACTTTAAGCCAAATGCACGCTTCATTTATTTTTAAGTGCATCGTTTTTATTGAAATAAATACATACATAAATTGTAAGTATTTAAATTAAAGTATTTAACCTAAAAAGAGTGGCCATCTCAGTACTTCAATAGTGTTTATAATTCATTAGCTTTTACTCGTTGTTTCGCCAGCTTATTGTCCAAAATATTCATAAATTGTAGTCTATGTATTATTCTGATGTATACACTATGTTACGGTGAAACACCTTAATGTGTTCAGTAGTTATTTCGTAAAAGAGTAACAAACATTATGTGAGACAGAGTTGGAATCCCAACAGAAGCAGCCATTTTTGTGTGATCCACGTTGATGTACCTATTCTCTGTTACTATTTTTGTCTTCTCATTAAGTGCTTTCTTTGTCATTATGAATGTACACTGGGTATGCACAAAAAGTACCTGCCCGAAACTTAGTGACTAGAACCAAAAGCACATTTTTTTTAAACTTACGTATTGTCTTTATTTTTTTCTTGACAAACAACGATTTTGGTTCTGTCTAGTAATGCGAAATTGTCTTTCAATGTATTGAAATTGAACAAAAACAGGGATTTCACCTTTTTCAGTCAGGAAATTGTAGTCCTGTAGGCCAGTCATACATAGGTGGTAATTTTGTTGCGCACTCACTAAACTAATTTTAAGTTATCCCTGTCTTCTTTCAACTAAAGTAACAGAAGGAGACAGGACACTTTTAGTGCTATCAAATTAGACCGTACACGTCATTTCTACAGACGTTTAATCTATTACTCGGAAAACGTTGATTAAAAACATCACGATTTGACATGTCCGCACTAATCTGACACGTCTAAACTATTCCATCTCTTTTGTTTTTGTTTCATTTGAGAAAGATAGCATGCATCTAAAATAAGTTTAGTTTGTGAACAGCAGAATCACCACCATAGTCCTAGTTTTTTAATTTGAAATCGTGAATCCTAAAACTGATTAAGCAAGATCGTAATAAAGTTTGGGAAACGTATGATGTTTGTTACTCAACCACATCTCAATCGCTAGATAGATTTAAGTAAAACTTTGCACACGGGTAGACCTTAACGAATTAACGAAAGTACATTTTATCTAAAAAAAAATTTATTTACTATATATTAATTAACAAACGGTGTTGGACTAGGCTTCATGAGGCCCCGGGCTCGATCCCGGGTCGGGCAGCAAAAAACATCTGCCCTAAATTGTATAAATGTGTTTGCCGTCTATTACTTTAGTATCTTCGGCTAGTGGAGGGTGTCCTGGGTGTATCTCTGCCTACCATTTCGGGGCTACGTGAATATATTTTATGTTTCATGAAATCATTTTATACTATCTTGTCATCAATCAATCTTACATCACCTTTACTTTGGATACTTCAAACCCACCTGTTTTCTAGTTCATAGTTATTATAGTAGTAGATAAATTCAGTGCTCGTCATTGTCGTGTTTCAGTTTGGAGGCTATGAAAGCCCATTAGTGGCTATACATGAGACTGAGGATTTCAACATCAATTTGGCAAAGCACTTTTGATATGTATGTCTGTAGTCAACGGGTTTTTAAAAATGCGTCATCAAATCATTTTGATTGCCTTTCTATACAATTAAAAAAAGGATTAACAGTGGCGAGTGTTGCTGAAAGAGGGAAGTCGCGAGTAACGGCTAGTTCTTTATATTTTTAATCTCGACGGGGTCACGTCAAAGTACCTATAGTGAAATGTAAAATAGCTTCACCCTTGTCGTCAAATAAAAAGAAATTATATGGTACGAATCTTATTACACTACCCCATTCAAAACTGGTTTTATAGTCTAGCAATGTTACAGGGCGCGATGGACCCTAGTGTACCTGGGCACGGTGTCCCGAGCCGCAGTGCATGGGGCGGGCTGAACATCTCGTACGAAATGCAGCAGGACCCTAACAAACCAGGGTAAGTAATTTTAAATAATTTAAAAAAATCTTGATTATTCCATGCCGACACCGTAATATATTAAGAACTTTCAGTACATATTTTCATAATTTCCTACATTTTTGCTTTAATAAAAGGCTGCTTTGGTACTTATATTGAAGAGTGTCCGACCCGACGAACCATTGGTTGATATGAACAGCTTCTAATACTTTTTATGAATTAAAGCGTTGTTCTTCCCATTTGCTCTATAATTTTCCCAGTTTCCCACCTTCTCCTGATAATAACTAACACAACAAAAAAGAATTACCAAATTTGGTCCATCAATAGGGTCGTGCGATACAGTGATGCGATAACGTGTTTTAAAAAATAATGCAATTTTTTTTAAAGCTAAAAAGTTATCGTCTTTGCATATATTGCAAAATTTATGCGAAGACATATAACTAAAGAATTTTAAGCAGTTTAAAATATTAATGTTATCTGTTATCAAATAAAGTGATATTATGTAATGTGTTCTGTGCTACTTTATAAATTTCAAAATTTTGTTTCGAAGATGATATTTACAAATCTATTATCGTTAAATAAAATTTCAGAGAATCACGTCAGTGTCTATTGTTTCCGGTCGAACGGAGTAGGCAATCTCTGTATAGGAGGAAATGTGATGAATAAACAGACAGCTTTCCTAATACCAGAGACAATTATTGCCACGAAATAGATTGCTTTTTGTTTGTGTATTATGTTTGTGGTTTTGTGTGTTTATTCAAACATAAAAACACTTCGTTAAATTATTTCTTAAAATTATTAAACGACTTTCTAGTTTTGTTTTGAACAGTATATTATGTTTCGTTTTTGTTAATTTTACGTTTGATTCGAATTCAAAAACATTTTATTAGTCGTCGTTTTTAAAATACCTTGGCTGTGGCAGATGAAATTTTTTACAAAACCAACGCATTGAAGTTAATTGATTGAGTTGAATGGATGTAGGTGTCGGAAAAGTTGTAGTTGTATTCACGATCAAATCTCTCAGGTATCATACGAAGGTGGTGTCAAGAGTTTCCCAAAACCGGGCGTGTTTATTTTATTTTTATGATATTGGAAGATAAACAAGGAGACGGATTTCCTGATAGTAAAAAATTCAGACCTCCTAAAGACACCGAAAGTGGTAATGGTGCGTTTCCAATCTGAGGCCGGGTTGTTAGGCCTCGAGCAAAAGTAATTGTACCGGATACCTTATCCTCCGAATCGTAACACATCAACGACAAGTGATCACATCACTAGGCAGGAATAGATGAGGCGGTGGTACCAATCAGGATGAGTCGCTGCGAAATTCTACCACTTAATCAGATGTCACGGTGTCAGTGACGGGAAACCTATGCTTGCCTTTTATGAGCTGCCTGGCAGAAAGGCAGATGGTCTATTCTGCAAATGAACCCGGACCAACACGGAACGGGGGAAGTGTTTGTATGAAAAGAGTAAAGAATGTGGTCGTCTGAAACTTTTGTCACACTTGGCACTCGATACTTTCTGCCTAACCAGCAAGAGACTTGGCGTGTAAGTATGTGAGTTAAGAAACGTGCAGTATCCCAATGATGACACGAGTCTTGAATATTATAATTGGATTTTGATAAGGTTTACTGATTTTTTATTCTGATTGATATACTAGTTACATCGTTAAATAATCAAAAAATGAAAAAGCCTAACGATTAGAACATCTTGTCAATCCTAAAGTGGGTCATTTTTTAATGTGTTACTAGTATTAGTTACCTAAGGGTTTGCCGTGTTTGACGCTAGACTTTCATCACATTGATTAATCCTGAATCGGTTTTGGATCAACAGGTCCCATGTTACTGTCGCATAATAACTCGTCCAAACCTTAATGTTAATATTTTATTTATGGTTTTTGTACTTTAACGATTACGAAATGTTTGTATATTTTATGCTTGAAATATTGTACTATGTACTAACAAAATATAATGTGAAAAAACATATTTTTAAGCAATAAATTATGAATATTTGCATATGCGAAAGCTTCATTAATGACGCCGACATTTAAACTATAGCAATCGAATATTTTAACAGTTATTAAATTTTGAATATTTTATAACATAATTATAATATTAGTTTTATTTTATTTATTTAATTATTTTTACATATTGTATTGATTAATTTTGATTCTATGGATAAATGTACTAACGAATCCACCGGCGATGTTCCTTTGAAAAGCGAAATACATCTTAGCTCCACCCACAAATCTTTGCATCCAATAATAAAAAATGAAGTACTTGACCACAATGCGTTTACACAAATCACAGCATTCCTTATCAGTCGCTCCCTAACAGTTGCCGATGCTCTACGTTTGTTTCATTGATCCCGTTTTTATGACCATTATCGCTATTTTCCCCGGACTCTGATCGTGCTTCGTAAAAGGATATCCGTCGGTATACGTAGGTATATGTAAGCTTTCAAAAAAAAGCTATACCTACCATTTTTGTAATAATAAATATAAAACAGTGATAATTGACAACTAATTGATATTTTGACAAATTTAATTAATGTTTTTTGTTATTTCGGATTGTGTTAAAAAAACCGATAATGAACGTATCATTTATGTAATGATTAGTTTGAATTCTTTTTTAAGATTAATGTATTTATTAGATATACAATTAAAATAAACTAACCGTTAATTGGATAATCTCATTCTATTATTTTCTGTTATTTTTGCGATTGTTATAAAACTGGTAAAAACTATTTAAATAAAATTTTTGATAACAACAATTTGTGAATCGCTTCAGTGAATTAGTATATGTGATCACGAAACTAGGGAGTTGGTTACGCGGAAATAAAAAAAAACTAGTTTATGAAACTTCTGTTTTAAATTAAGTATATTTTATTTTCTTAAAAAATGGCTCTACAAAATTTTTCAACTTAAATTATTTGTAGTACAAGTGCTAATCCAGCTATTTTCTTTCAATATCTTAAATATTTTAGTTTACCTAATAGGTCTGTCTAGCTCAATGCTAGTATTATAAAAAAATATATTGATGGTAATGG
Organism: Calephelis virginiensis; assembly: GCA_002245475.1. Taxonomy (NCBI): domain Eukaryota; kingdom Metazoa; phylum Arthropoda; class Insecta; order Lepidoptera; family Riodinidae; genus Calephelis; species Calephelis virginiensis. The sequence goes on along the minus strand of NJDC01058189.1, from coordinate 68,531 downwards.
CACTACGAGGCAAATAATAAATTACACATATTTTCAAAAAAAAATGTTCAAAGTTAACTATCGAAAACAAGCGGCTGCTGTTAGCAATCTTACCAATCGTACGAAATACTACCATCCGTAATCAAAATAACTCGTTTCTTTAATATAGGACCCGGGCATTATTTAGGTTTTAACGAATTTATTTGGGAGGTATTATTTTCTTTTTTTACAAAGTGACACTGCTAAACATTTGTTGATTGGATCATTTTAACATTTAAATGATATTATTGGTAATGTTCATGTTCCTTATATCTTAATGTTCATGTATCTTATTTCCATCGTGTTGATCGAAGCTAATAATTAGCCCGACAGTTTATTAACAATTTGTTGCTATATTAATAACCATAGCTAGTTTGTTCCTATTGTTTAAATGTTTCATATTTTAATGGTGATGCCGCGTTGCTTACACTTGCGACTATTGCGCTGCGATTTTTATAGATTTTTATTGTATACTAATTTTAACATTAATTTTATCTTTAGCCTATTTGAATTTTCCTATACGAGTGTTTGTCATCTAACTCATAAATAGTTGCACTGATTTGATTGACATTTTATAATAATGATAATAATATCTTATTTTTGCATAAAACAGGGTAATTGGACAAAGTTTCCCCGTGTTGGTTCGGGCTCCTTTGAAGAATAGACCATCTGCCTTTCTGCCAGGCAGTTCGTAAAAGGCGAGCCAAGGCTCACTAACACCGTGACATCTGACTAGATGGTAGAGTTTCGTAGCGACTCACCCGGATTGGTACCATCGCCTTACCTATTCCTGCCGCCATAACGTCATGACGTGTTCCGGTTCGGAGGGTAAGGTAGCCGGTACAATTACTTTTGCTCAAGGCCTAACATCCCGGCCTCAGGTTGGCAACGCACCATTATCACCTTTAGTGTCTTTAGGCGGCGTGAATTTCTTACCATCAGGAAATCTGTCTGCTTGTTTGCCTTCCAATATCATAAAAAAAAAAGTTCTTAAGTTAAGGTATATATAGCTCTAAACGTTTTGTATATATATGAAGCGTTCGTTTGAAAACTCAGTCGTACCCGGTATGTTGCGCTGTATGTGTATAAATGCAAGCTATAAAATATAATAATGATTAATAATAATATTTCTATTTTCCTATTTATTGTATACATGTATAATTCTATACTCATATAATGTGTTGATATAAAAGGGTTCCTGCTGTGGCCGGTTCAAGTAAGGACCCCAACGCAGCCGCGAATTCTGTCGGACCGATGCCTCCAACCATGAGGAACAAGAAGCGAGCAGCCATGGCGACGTCAGTGGTGTCCATGGCCAACACACAGTCGGCACCGTCACCGCAACTACGTAATACTCTTTTTAAACTCGCTCATTTTAAATTGGTCTGCGGTTATACTTACTTCCATATATGGGTATATATTTATAAAATTATTAGGGACTGTTCCGTACCAGTCCCTACTAATTTTATAAATGCGTCCATACTAATTTTTGATGTTATTTTGTAGGTATATAGTTAAAAGATCTGAGTTTAAACGTTGCCACTTAAAACTCAAAGTTTGTATATACTAATATCTATTCTTTGCTGACGAAGTTGCGATTAGACTTCAAATTCAATATAAATAAATATCTCTGGGCAAATTACTATAACTAAAAAAGTATTTAAACATTGATATATTTATAAGTACGTGGGAAATTAATTGCTGCAATTTTATGTCTTTATTTGCATTCTTTCTTATTATTAATATTTGGACGCTACAAAGCCAGGAGTAAACTTTTATATTATAATCTTTAAGATCTGTAACTTTCTCCACTTAAAAAAATATTAACTAGCTGTTACCCGTTGCTTTGCCCTCGATAAATTGAGATATAAGCTATCCTATTTTCCAAGTTTGCCCAAAATGCACACGGTGTGCAAATTTGATTAAAATCAGTTAAGTAATTTAGGATCCCATCGCAGACAAACGTCGTGCTACTTAATTAATGTATATTAAGATTACACTAATTTGACTTAACCCTAAAGTAAGCGTATTATATCTTTTTGGTGTTGTTTAAATCTTACTTACATTATACATACTTAAAAATACATATCAGAATAGTATAATAATTTAAAAAAAAACTCAGATTCAGAAATGTAGACGTATATTTTTATCACACCAATGTCCTTCCCTATCGGGAATCGAATTCAAGCCTTGATGGTATGTGACGTTAAGTCTACGCTAACCCCTCAACCAACGAGGCCAAATATAGTCTTGACCAAACATAATTAAGATGGTGCCAACTGCGCAATCTTAATTATATATGGTCAAGGCACAGGCCAACACAAAAAAAAAATCCAGAATAATTCCGGCTCGTTCAAATAACACAGGCAGGCTGGCTAACGGTCTGGTGGCTCTAGCAGGTGTTTATTTGTCAACAACATAATGTTTTTTTCTTATAACTTGAAACACTGAACGAACTCCTTATGGTTACAGACAACCTTGGTCCATATAATATATTATCGATACCTCGCTACTGGTTATCCTACCTTCGGGAATGGAACCAGGTATCCAGGCGACAGGAATGAGGAGAGCGGTGGTAACTTATCCGAGTCAAGTTGCTGCACAACACTAGCACCAACGGTGAAATTATTTAAATAAAAGTATCTTCACGCCCATATCCCCGAAGAGTTAGGCAGAGGCACAACCAGGGCACCCACGACTAGCCAATCCCCAGCAAAAAAATTTTATGTTAGAAAATTGGAAAAACCAAATTTTCTTTTTGTTGCCCGACCCGGGATTTAAACCCGGGACCTCATGCAGTCAAGTCCAACACCTGAACCGCTAGACCACAGAGGCGATTATTGTTATTATTTAAATACTTTAAATAAATACATACTAATTGTTCCGGCGAACTTCGTACGAGCCGTACAGTTTGCACAGAAAAAATTAAAATGTTTTTCTTAGTTTCTTCACAGTCGAACGTAATATAAAGTATCCTATTTTCGCCAAATCGGTTCAGTCGTTCTCGATCTACGCGAATAGTGTAATTAACACGTCTTCTTTTATACATTTATTAATTCATTGTTTGTTAGTCTAATAACGTGATTTTAGTGCAGCAGTCGGCAACCTTTTGGCAGGCACGGGCCACAAGGCGGCAAAATAAACTAAAGATGGGCCACACTTGTAATATTTACCCTAGAAGCCAAATATACCTGTGTATAATGGGTCATGTCCTATAGAAAAAATGAAAATGCGGATAGAAGCGCATTCTTAAGGCTGAATCTACACTATACGCCGTATATTATACGGTCAAGCGCGGAACTTTCATGAATTAATTTTGATATTTATAACTTATGTTCAAACACGGGCCGCAAGGCGGGCCGCGGGTTGCCGACCGCTGTTTTATTGTGTTCAACAATGTATAATATATATTTATACATATTATACTTTCAGAAGCGTCAACGAGTTTGGCCAATGTCAGGAGACCACCACAGCCTACGCCGCCTCCTATTTATCAGGAAACTATTAAAGATTCACCACCCAGTTCACCTAGTATGTATTATTTTACTATCATCGCATTTTCTTATAGTAGTTGTACAATATTTCTCTTTTAAAATTTTTAGAAATTTAAGAAGCGCTAAAATAAAAATACCTTGAGAGAAACGGAAGTTATGGCCATCATAATTGTGAATTTCATCTGTAAACATTTAGTGGGTACTCAGAACTGTGTATCTATAGGACATAACTACCCGTAACCGTGCGTAAACGGTAAAGAAAGGAATAAAAATTTCTTATTAGAATTTTGGTTTTCCGTATCTCAAATGGTTAGAGCATTCATCGATTTGAGACGGAAGGGTACAGGTTTAAATCCTGTTTGGGGCGAAATTATTTCTATCTTTTAAATTAGTAGTTACACACTGTTTAATATCAAATGTCTTGTTTTAGGTTCGGAACGCCCCTTGAAGCCAAAACTCGAACCCAAGTAAGTAAATCGCCTTTATTCATTAAGCGCGATTATTTATGTGTGTATGTTTGTTATTTTTACACGATTAAAAAGCGAGAAATTTTCAGTAAATCTATACATTTTTTCTGGAAAATGATGTAGGTAAAGGTGAAAACGTGCGCGTACATTTTTTTTATGATATTGGAAGGCAAACAAGCAGATGGATTTCCTTATGGTAACAAATTCACGCCGCCCAGAGACACCAAAGGTGGTAATGGTGCGTTGCCAACCTGAGGTCGGGATGTTAGTACCTACTTTACCCTCCAAACCGGAACACGTCATGACGTTATGGCGGCAGGAAAAGATAAGGCGGTGGTACCAATCCGGGCGAGTCGCTGCGAAACTTTACCACCTAGTAGTATGTCATGGTCTTAGTGACGGTAAGCCTATGCTCGCCTTTTACGAGCTGCCTGGCAGGAAGGCAGATGGTCTTTTCTGCAAAGGAACCCGGACCAACACGGGAAAAACTTAGCTAAACATAATTATTTGAAGTTAAATGGATTATTGTTTTTGAGTTTACAATCTCGCGATGTAGATTATGAATTGACGATTTTTATGTAATCTATCGGTGATATGTCTCAGGCTGCTAGTTGAAGAGTAGCAGAGCCTGTCCATAGATAGAAATAATCGATGTAGGGGAATGGTTTCAATCATTTGACAAGGAGGTAACGTGAAATCAGAGATACCTTTAGTGGGTTATTTTTAAAGTTAGGGAACCCCATGTCACCTCATCGGTACATATGGTACTAATTGTCACGTGTTTTAAGAGCATTATGTTTCTGGTGAAACTAATGTCCTTCTGATATCCGGTATTTCAATCAATACCTGCTATGATGTGTTGAAAGAATATGTGATGTAGAATCGGCAGCAACTGCGCGGCGCCGCACATGTTGGGCAACGAGTTGAACCCGGAGAGTGGGGCCGCGGCGCGTCTGCAGGAGCAGCTCAGCGCCGAGCTGGCCGCGCACGCTGCTGGAACCGGCGGTCTGGACCCTCTCATCCCACCACCGCTCATCAATAAGGCCTCTGCGGTAACACTACACACTCGCACATAAACACCTCTTACTTTAAATAATATAGTATCTTCACGCCCGTATCCCGGAAGTGAGAAGCAGAGGCACAACTAGGCCAAACACAACTAGCCGAAGGCAATACGTCTCTTAATGTGATGTTGGCAAGCCTATTGCAACCAGCCATATATCAAATCCCGGACGACGTGTTTTTCACAATTTTTGTTGTCCAGCCTTGGGATAGATCCCGGGATTTCATGAAATCAATTCCAATACCGTACAGATGCGCTAAAAACAATAAGTAAATATAAACACAGACAAATTGCTCAAATTGATCTAACCCCAAAGTAAACAAATTATATTATATGATATTATATTATTTGTATTTATGTTTGATGCAAAACAATTTGTTGACTTTTTTATAATGAATAAAATATCTATTTCTAATAGACAGGCAGATGACTTTACTAGTGATAAAAATACGCATTGCTAATAGGCTCGAAAGATGTCTAAGGAAGAAGAATGCGATGTCACGTTGCGTTGCCAAAGAAAGCCCAAATGTTTTATTTTCTGATATCTCAAATCCCAATGCATTAATCAGTCAGCAAAACTAAACTGCATCCGGATTGATCACACGACCTTACTATTTCCTACTATCATACAGCACCGCACAGCTCCCGCCACTATCGTGTTACTACTTAATCCCATATACAAATATTCAATAAGTCATTAACGAACCTTCAGAATTAACTTAAAGCTATATTAAAATTAGTGTTCCACCTATGCTGGTTTTTCAGCCGGGAACGAAACTTACCTAAATATGTTACAAATTTCTACTGATACTCAAATCTAAAGTCTGTTTTTTTTAATCTCGGAAACTGAATTGACAGATGCAAAATATGTCAAGTTTACAAATAATGATACCTGTTTTTTTTGTAGGGCTGATACCGGTTTATTCAATGCCGATTTTTTAAACATGAAAAACCAAAATTTTGTTAATACTGCAATCATTCGACTCCTACAATTTATTTTGTGTATGTTTGTTAGGTGTGTTCATTTCTCCGGAATTACAGAACCGATTTCAAAGTTTTTTTTTTTATGTAAGATACTTCCTAAGTGGTCCTATTGCCACTAAGTCTCGACCAGTGGGGTTTTTCAGTATCTTTTTAGTTATGATTACTGAGTAAAGTGTACATCAAATAGCTATCAAATGACATGTTTTGTGTTTGCTATCTCTATTGTAGCTCTGTTGAACACAAGAGATAGCAAATGTAAAAAGACACTGAATAGCACCGCAGGTGATGGAATGCAAGGGAAGCAGAGGAAAATACTAAATTTTTGGTCAAATTAGGCGAGATAATATTGAAATTAAAGTAGGCTTCGAGCAATTTCACTGACCTTTAAATTGTGTTACTCTTATTCATCTTTGTGTCCATGGAATTTTCCAATGCTTCCCAATTTTTTTTGTTGTGCTTATATAAAGGTTTTGTTAAGTTTCGTTTCTGTTGCTCTTTTGTTTTTCTTTACTGTTTCCACTTTTAAACTAAAACAAAGGAACACTTTCTGGAAAAATTACACAAACGTCAGTACAAATTGTTGGTTTGTTATATAAAAAGTAAAACTTAAATGAGTTGAACGAAGAAGCCACAAGGTTTCTTCGTTCAAAACTGAACTGTTTGCTAACCGGGTTATAAAGTCGACGTCATTACCAATATGTTAATTATAGACGTAGATTTGGAATCCGATAATTTTGAGTCATTATTTATATAATTAATAATATAAATATACATTTAAAAATACACGAATCGTTGTTTTTATAAATTTGATTTTGTGAAAATATGACATTTATTAACTCACGGGTATACCGTTGAAAGTTTAACATAACGTTTCCATCCCTGGCACTTGGTGAAACTCCATTATCTATTTTTTATGTGTATATGAAAAAAACGCTTGCACTGGTCCACTTAATATTTTTTTTAAAAAACTATGAAATAATTTTAGCCAACCAGTTTTGCTTTTATAGCATCTTCAGGACAAGTTGTTTTAAACAAGAGCAACGTTTACGGTGTTCAAAAAGCTCAACATTTTTTGAAGATTGGCACCCTATTTTTAAAATGACTGTTACTTAAATGTAAATGTAATCATTTTTAATTTTTTATTTAAAATTTGGTGGATTATTGGATAATTCAAGAATTTGTTGATATAATTTTAGCTTAATAATAAAAATTATTAGTAATGATATTATTATTTTGATATTTAAAAAAAAATATATTTGTTTTTTTATCATTTATTACTTCAATTTCTGATCAAGTTTGACAATTAGATAGTATTGACATTAACAATATTTTGATTGTTTTGAAGTTTTAAGACATTTTATATTGCTTTGTTAAATAATTTAGTAACTTACAGATTTGTTTTTAGTTTGTTGTATAATTTAAATATTCATTAATTGTAACAATAATATACTTGTTAATGTACAGAGTTATCCTAGATAAGGGGAAAATCCTTTTGAACGCTGTCGACAATACTCTTGTCTATAATATATAAATGAATCGCTGAATGTGTTGGTAAGCGCATAACTTCCGAACGACTGGACCGATTTAGGTAAGACGTTTACAAGTACCGACCTAAGATTTCGATGTACCGACATGAACCTCAAAACTTTCGTTTTTTGGTTGTTGACTGTTAATTAGCTTATAATAAGTTAACATAGCCCTGAAGATGCTGTAAAAGCGAAACCGGTGGCCTAAATTATTTGATAGTATTTAAAAAAGGCACTAATTTAAAGAGGCAGGTGTAATTAGCAGTTTCGGTAAGTTAAAAATTATAAATGACACGTTTAATAATTAGTTCAGCAGTTAAAACTAAACAGTAAAGTATACAAAATGAGTAATAAAAATAATGAAATGGATCAGTGCATATATAATTGAGCAGAAAAATAATTAAATGGGCGGTAAAAATTACGAGTGGTTACGTGTGGGCAGTAATAAATCGGAATTTCTCGGTACGAAATCTTATTGCAAGCAATTCTATAAACAATGAGGTAGTAAAATTAAAATAAAAAAACAGTATTTAAATAGTGATGAGACATTAAATTACTTTTGCTTTGACTGAAGGAATTAAATAAAACAAATTGTATACGTAACATTCGAAACATACTTAAGTAAATGACATAAAATTTGCTTAGTAGCAGCTAAAATAAACGTATTGTATAGTAATTCCTTTTTTGCACGAGTGGAATGTTTTTACATATACATTTTATAACAGTTTGGGCAAGTACATGTTCCTTGAGTTCATTTTTTTTTATTTTGCGGCAATATAACTTCCCATTTATTGAAAAATTGCACTTTCGGGTGTCATCGCTCGCTATGATCTGCCGAACTATTGATCAAAATTAGTTCCCTTTAGAAAACATAATGTTTAACTTAATAAACAGTGCACGTGCAAAATACACATTCC
>NJDC01058189.1:38825-55953 GCA_002245475.1 Calephelis virginiensis | reverse complement strand
TGTCTGACAGCATTAATTGAATAATATAGGAATCCCCCATCCCTTGAGTAGTCAGCAATTCTCATATATAATACGTTTTCATAAATTCAGTTAAATTCCTAAAAAATAAAATATCGTCAACTATTAACTATTGATATGATTACGAGATGTACTGTTTATTATATGGATTGAAATCGAATTTCTATGATTTTAACCGACTTATAAAAAAGAGGTTATCATTTCGATTGTATATTTGTTACCCGATTACTTGGCCAATTAAAAACCGATTTTGATGACTGTTTTTTTTAAAAGGTTGGCAATGACTTCGAGGTGGTCCCATATTAATTTTATCGTAATCTGATTAGTGATTTTTGAGTTATAATCACACGGCCTCACCTGGAGCTTGCTAGAGTTACTTGTATTATCCTTGTGAAAAAAATTAATCAAATGTGAATTTTTTTATTCCTATTTTGTAGCTCATAATGCGTGAGGTGCAGCAGAAACCCAGCTGAAATGAGCCGGGTGGCGGCGGTGGCGACGGCGATTCGGTTCCCGGACCGAGCAACCCGGCCGCGCTACACAATGTCCAGACGTACATCATGCTCGAGCAGCGCCGTAGGGCAGACTTCTCCATTGACTCTATACTCAAGTTCGATAACTGATTTGTATATTTTGGTAAATATGTGTCGATCGTTGCCTAATGGTTATGTAGATAGCGTTTGTTAGGCAGTAAAGTGATGTACAGCAATTCGCCCAAATTAGCACCACCGTCTATTTATTTTTGCCTCCATAGCAACAGTGCTCGCTTTGTCCGTGATCCGTGCGGGAAAGATAGGGTAGTCAATGGACATGCACACGTGGCCTGAAATCCCGAGCTCAAGATAATGACGTCACAGTATTTTGTAACACACTTATTAGCAACCTCAAAAATTGTTTTTTTTTCTGTTGATGTAAAACATCTATAGCCGCACGTAAAACCGATTTCTGGCGTGGCGAAGCTTACTGTGATGGTATATATATGCAGTAGTGTGTACGGTGTGGCGACGCGTCGCCATGCGCAATCGACGATGTACGATATCTAAAATAGTACGTCTACGTATTAGTCTAAAATCGTAATATTTTATATTATCATTATGATATATTCAGTTCCTATCACAATCTGTTATTTTCTGAATATTACTTTTACAAAATAATGTCGATGTTTCACATTTGCCAGGAATCCCGTGACGGCTCACATCTTTTTTAAATAAAAACAACGAAGCTTGAGCATGGATAAGTGCTCGGTTGGTGATATGTTTGCCACCTATCTCTGTGCGACTACTTATCTTCGGCTACTCGTGGGTTCTTTGGTTGTACTTTTGCGTATCTCTTCGGGCATACAGACGTGGAAATACGTGCTTTATCTGCAGCATTTTATTAATAAACAAGGACACACATTTAATGATAGGTTAAAGTTTGTCGAATGGCAGCAAAGGCCAATTTTAGGTATGCACAGACGAATACAAAATAAAATACTATGGACGACAAAAGCTAAAAAATGTTATTACTATATAGCATATTTAGTTTTATTTCTTTAAATGATTCGACTCAATAAATTTCAACTTTTTTTAATAACTTGATTTAGGAACTTTCAATGCTATATTATGCATCTATACAAAAATCTGTTGATGGAAACGTAAAAGAGCGTATACGTTTTAAATCACAGTAATTTTAAGGATGATTTATATTTTTTATTTCGTCATACTTGAAAAATGTCAATAATATACAAACTGTTTGTTATTCATCAAAATTTATTTTATCACCTTCAAAGTAGGCTCCTTCAGAAACGATACATTCACGCCAACGAATAATCCAATCATCAAAACATTTTTTAAACGCTGTTTTCGGAATTGAGTTTATTTAGTTCTCGCCGCGAACTCCCTTTTGCGTTTTCCACCACGAAGTGTGTGTTTTGAGTTTAGTAAAAATGACGAAGAGCCATATCTGGTGAATTTGGTGGTTGCCTCATGATATTTTTTGAGTGTTTGTTTAAAAATTCGTTTCCAACCTTGGCCTTATGCTATCGTGATGCAAAATACAAAATTTTTCTTTCCACAAATCTGGTTTTTTTTTCGTTGATTTTTCTATTTTAAACACTACGTAACGTTTAAATAACATTCCTTATTAAACTTTCGCCCTTTCGGCAAGAATTCCGAGTGCACAACACCGATATAGTTAAATAAAACACAACATGACTGGCTTTTGAACGAGTTTCGCGTTGTTTTTTCGGTTTCGGTTGGAATGCGCCACTCCGCAGCTTTCTGACTACCTACTTTGCATGTCAAACTCGTAAAGTCACGTCCCGTCACCAGTGACAATGCGTTTCATGAATGTTGGTCGGAATTGACTCGTTCTAGTGTCCTCAGCGACTTGAGAGTGCGATTAAGTTTTTTAAGAAAATTTAAATCTTTTGGGACTAGCCGAGCGGCAACATTTTTCATACCCATATAAATAAATAGTTAAAATATACGGATCGACTCGTGAGACACAGATAGTTCGGCGGCCATCGCTCTCAAAGTTGAATGAGGGTTTTCAGTCATTGTTTCTTTCACTTTTGCGATGTTAACTTCAGTTGCAGACATTGATGTCCTATTAGAGCGAGCACATCTCGCCCGCTTTTGAACGCTTTGTACGACTTATAAGCAACAAACTCTTTGTTCGATGTTCTTGTATATTATGAAATTCGCAATACACACTAAATATGATATAATTAAACACTTTCACCCTATATAAAGTATAGCCTGAAAGTTTACTTGTAACTTTTTTCAATCATAAGAATAAAATTTCACTAATTATGTACAATGAAAATATCTATATACTTTATAAGATTCTACATAACTATTCGATAACGACAAGTCTAAAGGCTCTGGTTGGTTAGAAATATATTTTGATCGTCGGAAAAATATTTGGTTAACTCAGGTATACATTTTTTGCCTGTCCAAATGTTAGAGCCATGTTTTTTAAACTTTAGGCTTAGTGCTTCTATTTTATGTGAAAACTGTAGAAAGTTATGTTCGAATAGCATAGAATAAATTGTTTTTTTTTATAATAAGAAGTCGTTGATGTAAAAAAAATTAAGATTAACGAAAGCTGTTGTGTGAAAAAATGAAATGCCAAATTTTAAACAAGCTTCAGAAGCGAAGTAGAAAGTATGATATCATTGATTATTAATCGCAATGAACTAAATTAAGTTAATAAAATGTATTTATTTTAATATTAAAATGATTTTCACACAAATTCTAATAAAAGTTCCTATTGGACATTTTGCTTAATTTAGCTATTTTTAATTTTGCTATCCTCGTTTGTGTTTTAATCGTGTTGATTCACTCTCACAAACTGGAGAAAAATGTATAATCAATTATTGTCCCATATATTTTTTTACGTCAATATCTAAAAAATCGAAATCTTAATTCGATTTTTAAGATATTGATAATTTTACTTTAAACTACATTTTTATTTTTTTACTGTTTTATTTATATCATACAATTTATATTTTCATTTAATTATCTAAAGTTCATCGAAATTTATAATAATAGAAACACCAAAATATGTATCTAGCCAGCCCGGTGAACTTTGTACCGCCTGATATTAAAAGCTACTAACAGTTTGTACGGACTAAAATAAGAAGTATCGTTTTTCCTAATTTTCCTGCAATTTTCCCGGGTTTTCTCTTCATAAAAAAATCTCCTGATAATATCTAACACTACAAAAAGATTAACAAAATTGGCACATCCGTCGTCACATGATGCTATGACCAAAAGAAATAGGGAAAAATGTTTTTTTTTTTTTAAATACAAATTGCTTATAATCTGTGATAATGCTGTAGATGTGGAAGTCCGTGGGCGATCACTTACTACTAAGCTATCCATTTGCCCCTTTTACCTTTTCATCTATCAATAAAAACTCACTTGTACTAATAATAGACGGCAAATTCAAATTGACAAACAATACGCGTTTGATTGCATTCTGATGTTAACATTTCTGTTACTAACCTAACTAGTACCTCGACTGCAAATCGATCCTGTGGTAAATAAATCTAATTAAAAATGATGAGAAATCTGTATGTCTACTAACCTTTGACTAGTATCACACGCTGAATAATCTCTGGAGTTGTGTGGTCTACTTCCTAATATATTTACATAAAAACACTTCTAACTGTTAGGAGTTCATAACTGTGACGGTTTAAAACAGTGTTATTTCAATACTGCTGTCTATGTCAAATTGTGACCTTTTTGTATACAAGAAGGTTGTCTTTTTGCTATAACGCGTTGTATTATTAAAATAATATTGCTAAAATAATAAGTGGCTAGGTAAAATTTTATGTAAAGGATTTGGTGCCTTTGATTGTTTAGATTATACTCGTGTGTGCACAGATCTTGTGAATTGTTTGTAAACTAGCTTTCTAAATGTTATATTTATTTGGTGTCATGTATATGCTTAGAGCTATTAAATTAATGGCTGTTTAAATATGTGTATAGGTCAAGACATTTTAACATATGACATACAGTAATACTATTTAAATTATGCGCTTCGGCTACATTCGTCAAGCTTCGGAAATCCGAATGTATTTTAAAGATATCTATATGGAGTTGTTATTACCCATAATTAAACATTTCGCTTAAATTTAGATTAGGTCGGCTGATTTAAAAATAAAAGTATAAAGTGTAAAAAGACTAAAAAGCGTCAAGCCGCATAATTTAAATAGTAGTACTCTACCTTCTCGTGTTCACATTCATGACACTGAAAAACTGTGATGAATGTGAAATGTCGCATGCTTTTTAATTATACGTAGATGATTTGTGATGAAAAGATGAAAACAATTGTGTAAAGTTTGGGGTCGGTCGAATTTTGTACAGGGTGAACATGGTACGAAAATGTGTACTTGTTTGCACACTTTTTTTAATGACACTTTTAACTTTCTACAACATACTTATTGTTACACTTAGCCAATCTGTTTCATTATTTTGCAGCATGATAGATTAAATTTATTTCTTAGAATGAAGTTCTTGCAAAATTTCTTAAAGGTTATTGGTAACGGAATAGTATGTTGTGGAAAAATACAAATGTTAAAAAACTGTGCACAATGAAAATTCACCAACTGTTGACGATGAAAAGTATTTGTATGTCTACTACTTAACTTGTTTTGTATCGATTTGCCGTTGTAAGATGAATATATTGTCGAATAGTAGGGAAACGCTAACGTAAAATTATTATTGGCTAATTTCTTAGGGTAATATTATAATTGACTGAGGATTCCTCGTGAATTCTTAATAACTCAGATCTCTAGATTCAAATAAAATTATATACCCTGAATGTTTGTAAAATAACTGCAAGTCAGTCTATGAAATTTTAACGATAATTTATTTTAAGATATTTGTACCTACAAAACTGATTTTACGTTTTAATTGTTGTATCAAGTAATTTCATTTTAACACATTTTTTATGTGAAACAAATAATTATATTTTGTGTTGTCTTAGAAGCAATAAAAAAGTTTTTTGTTTCGTATAAAATGACAATTTATTTCTGTCGTTTTATATAAAGTAACAATTTTTTTTTTTGCTTTATATGAAAAACGGTTTTTTTATCGTTTTATTGAGTGGTCAAGTGAGAGAGCGATATAGACTGTCGCATATAGCCAATACGACGTTGTTTCGTCACCGCGCTGCCTGGACGTTTAAATATGTTACGAATATTTTGGCTGGTAACGTTTTATTTGTTACCTTGTAATAATGTTATTATAATGCAACACATGGTACATAAAATTAATTATAAGCCAAAATTAGTAAGTACGTGCTCACATTGGTATCATATGCCAAGGGAATGCGGAAGCATTTAGTAGTTAGATAAGTAAAGACTTAAAACGAAAGACTTAGTAAAAAGGGCTCATTGTAGCCTGGGTACTATTGGTAATGGGGCTGTTTATACGGTACGTTAGTCATAAAGGTTAATTTGAGGTTATTCGCTCACATTTTTCATTATTTTACATATCTTCGTAAGTACAGCATTAGCTTAGATGGAAGTATATGTAAGGTGCAGTTAACATTTTTTAACGTTGACGTTAACGTTTATATGACATATGACATTTTAACATTAAAATCTTTTTTTTTAAATTTATTATTTATTTGTAACACTTTTCATCTATGATTGCATAGTTCTTACGATGGAATTCGCTAGAGTCTCCATTACTTGTATGAAAACTTGAACAGCACCCTAGAACTGGTGCTGGTACCTGAAAGAACTGAGCCTTTGCCATGAGTAGCTATAGGTTTCCATCGGTAATTTAAATATGGAAATCTATTGCTCTTTTGGTCAGAAAAATTAGTTCTCTCGTTTACTAGTAGAGGCGCTGTTCGAAGTTCTCATACAAATAATTTACGGAAACGCTAGCGGGTATAGCGCCGTAAACTCATGAGAAGCGCTCTGAATGCTTAACGAAAGAACTTCTAAAGAACGTCTAAAGCAGTGTGCCTTGTTCCAGCGGAAAAAGGTCGCGTCTAATTTGAGTTATGCAGATAATTTGTGTATGTATGGTAAATAAAAAAATGTATATCCAGCCATTAGGGAGCTAGTCCTCAAAAACTGTTTTTTTTCTGTGGACTTAGAACAAATTAAATAGGTACGTACACAAATTTGTGTATGACGTGGAGTAATTGCGTATGTCTAAATAAAATTTGTATGTCAATGAGCTGCGAAGATACTCAAGTTTCCGCAATGACAACGTTTGGCGATTTGTTAGATTTCATAGTCGCCTCTGTGATCTAGCGGTTCAGTAGTTGGACTTGACCGCATGTGGTCCCGGGTTCGAATCCCAGGTCGGGCAACAAAAAGAAAATTGGGTTTTTCCAATTTTCTAATAAAAAAAAAAAGTTGCTCGGGATTGGAAATGTGCCCGGTTGGCGATAGGCTTGCCACCTATCATACTGTGGGACTTAGTGTCTTCGGCTAGTCGTGGGTGCCCTGGTTGTGCCTCTGCCTACCTCTTCAGGGATATGGGCGTGAAGATACTTAGATTTCATACAAAATGAATTTACAGAATGCTGTAAATTTGCAATTTAAATTTGGTGTTTGTAAAAACAAATTTAATAAAAATAGCGTTGGGAAGATATGCATGTAAACGTACAAAAAGATTATTTGCTCCCAGTATTTAAAGTATGCACTTTTGCGTCTAATTTATAACGTACATATCTAACCTACATAATATCTTGTAGGATATTGGTGTTAGTTGGTGTAGGTACGGGCTCCGTTGTAGAATAGACCATCTGCATTTCTGCCAGGCAGCTCGTAAAAGGCGAGCATAGACATCACTAACACCGTGACATCCTACTAGGTGGTAGAGTTTTGCAGCGACTCGCCCGGATTGGTACCACCGCCTTACCTATTCCTGCCGCAATATGGATAGCGCCCACTGAAGCGGGCCGGGCCGCATCGCATCGGCGCGGATTTTTGTTACTCAGTACCTAAGTAAATCAACGAAATAGAGAGGCCACTCGACGTTAAATCGTCAAGTATGGAAAGTTGCGCCATCTAGTAGCTATGATACGAATGTTCAAGTATGGAAAGTGGCGCCTCTAGTAGTTGTGTTGTACGAAATTTTAGCGTTAAAATACCATAGCGCTCTTTTCTTAACAGTAATATCAGGATCTCTGGTCACTGTGGGCCACATCGGGGTAAGCCCGCGGGGTGCCTCGCGGAAATCCGCCCCGATGCGCCCCGTCCCAGTAGGCGTTGCTTTATACAAAATGTATGCAAGCGATCTAGGCGGATTATTGCGCTGCGATGCGCCCCGTCCCGGCCCGTCCAACTGGGCCCTATCCTATAACGTCCAACGCTTGCCGCTTACGTAATACGCTTGCCGTTGACGTATTCCGGTTCGGTGGGTAAGGTAGCCGGTAAACTTATTTTTGCTCGAGGTCTAACGTACCGGCCTCAGGTTGGCAACACACCATTACCACCTTTGATTTCTCTAGGCGGCGTGAATTTCTTACTAGACAGACTAGACTATCAGGAAATCCGTCTGCTTGTTTGCCTTCCATTATCATAAAAAAAAAAATGCAGCCTCTTGTCAAATTATGTACACTGATCAATTAATGAGCTACACAATTACCCCACGTTATACACAAATTTGTGTACGTACGTACGTATTTAATCTGTTCTACGTCCACAGGAAAAAAACAGTTTTTGAGGACTAGCTTCCTAAACAATTACACGACGTCATACACAAATTATTTGCATAACTCAAATTATGAAGTTTGACCTTTTTCCGCTGGGGCAACGCACACTCTAAAGCAACTCGTAGTAAAGGTTCAAGTTTAAATTCTACGATTTGGAACAAATATTTCAAATTAGACTGTCAGAACACTGAAGTATACAGGAAATAATGTTAAATTGAAATGTATAACCTCTGTTCATGAACGAAGCGGTAAGCATAGATATATTTTAAATAATAATTTATCTTTCAATTAATTATGAAAAAAATCTAATGAATTAAGTAAAAAAAACATGTTTTTATTAATTTAAAATAATTTTAGTAGCTTTACTGTCAACAAAATATGTTATTTAAATACTTTAGGTCTATGAATACCGCTCCGATCAAATCACGCTTAAAGAGGCCGGCGGACAGCATTCTTCATGAAAACGTCATACAAAAATAATTCGTGATTTAACCATGTTTTTTTTAACTTGGGTTTCATGTAATTTCCAGTCTAGTTTTGTTTAATTACTTAGTGCAATTAAAATGAAAACGTTTCAGAAACTGGCCGTAAATGAAATTTTTGAGTCATTTATGTTACAGTTTCATGCAAAAAAAAAACTTCTTAATGCAATAAGGATATTGACAGAATATATATCAGCGAATATGTATAAATTTAAAGCCAACGTAGCTTATGTCGTAGATATCAATACAGTTATATCCTCAATTCTCGTGCCCGCCGGTCTGTTTACTCATAGAGATCGACTTTGCGGCGAGTGTTAATCCTAAAGTATGATTTACATTCGTCGCAAAGTCGACGTGTAGTCTCTCTCCGCAGGACTCTTAAGTTAGAAAATCTATTGTTAATATGCATAATTGTACTAATACTATTGTTTATTATCGGTTGTATAATATTGAATAATTTTAAAATAAAGAATAGGATTTTAATGTACAGTTTTTATTTTTTATTTCCGAAAAACTGAGTTACTCAGGATCAATTTATTATTGATACATGTCTGTTTAGATTTTGTACAGAATATCTGAAATTAATAGTAAATAAACCTTAAATTAAAAAAATCGATAATCCCTAACAAAACCTATACAATAATCAATCTTGATTACGTACTTAAGCCTTAAAACAAAAAAATCTCATCATAAAGGAATAATTCGTTCAATAGTTATGATGACACGTCACACTTATAAACAACTCTATTTTTCAGTCAAAGGTTATTGAAGTGCATATGTATAATAATAAAAACAAAATAATATTTCAGATTCTTACTTTGATACTCCTAAAAAAGTCGTGGGTGGTGTTTTTTTTTCTAAGTTTTGCCAGACTGAATGTCTGTGATCTCCGCTTATCCGATTTATCCGCTTTGAAATTTCGATTCGAGGGAAGGCGTTTTAAATTGTAGTCTAACGCCCACCCTTAAATTAAAATTTAATTTATCATTTAGTCGACATTTAACAAACAAAATTGGGAATGACGGCCAAACTCGAGAGACGTCAATTATCTTTTAATCACTCATTAACTCGACATTATACAAAGTTAAATACTTAATGATTAAATGTTATTTGAGAGTCATTTTGACTGCCTCGTTGGTCGAATTGTGAGCGTACTCGCCTAACTCCATCCACGAACATCGAGGGTTGGAGTCGATTACCAACGGGTGCAGAAATTTGTCTGCATTTCAAGGTCTGGGTGTTTATTAAATTTATTCTGGCATCATTATAAGTATTTCTAAGTAATAGCAAATATTCATTGTCTTTAGTATTAGTTTCGTCGACTAACCCACATTGATATAGTACTTTGAGGTTAGATCGATTTGTGTAATTGGGTCGAAGACGGTTATGATTAGCGTAAAATAATCTTACGAAATACGTAAGATTATTTTACGCTAATCATTTCGTTAAAACTAAATCAGAGATTTTAAATCTTCTGGGTTTTGATTGGTCCGTGGACTAAGAATTGGCTGAAGCTTGATTCAAGGTAGTTCAGTTGGTATGCACTAGTGGGTCTCGCATCTATTGACACTTGTCCCGCTGACTCCCACCAAGTTGCTCTTGCAACACCCACTTAACAAGAAAATACTATGAAAGTTGTAGGTAAGACTAATTGAGATATTTAGATTCGTATAATATAGATGCACAAGGAATGACACACATATATATACACATATATATATATACTACTCTGGTCACACAAGTGAGCCTTTTACTGTTGTTTTATTTGAAACATTACTGAAGTTTTATCAAGTGCCAGCTATGAATAGTTTCAAGTCTAATTTTCTTACACAGGCCGAATTTAGAACGGGACTTGTGACCAAGACTAACGCCATGTGGAATGCGGGTAGCGTTTTCTGAAAACCTTAAAATATAATCGTAAGATCAATATCGTTGCAAAGATCGGCTAGTGTGCTCCATATGTCCACTCAAACGCATAATACGCTTCAGCAAACGCATACAATCTGCTAATATGAGCTGAAGATGAACACGTAAAAACGCGCGGCTTCGTCATGAAAACGTCGTTGCAAGACATGAAACATTTACGAAAGTTTAAACTTTATGTTATGATACTCCGAAACGTGAGCGATAGTAGGTACCAACATTACTAAGTATCTACTTTGTTACAACACATAGATTTAGAGCAACAGTTATGCAACAGCGCAAGCGCATCTAAAAGATTATGATAACGCGATAAAATGGATTAGAAGTCCAATTCGACTAAGGATAATTACAGTTTTTATCTAAAGATGAATCGGTGACGTTACTAATAATAGTAAGGGAGCCCTAGTTGCAAAATCTGTAGTTTCCACAACATATTGACCACGATTTTCTGTTCTACCATCACAAGAGCCGTTCGCTGTGTTATAAAAAAATCGTCTTTTTCTCCGGGTTTCCTGTACCTCAGGTCACGAAATCACTCAAGATCCAATTCGCGGGTGTTTTTTTTATAGGATTTTGTTTTGTTTTATAAGATAGCGAACAAGCAGCCGATTTTCCTGATAGTGTCTTCCCGGTGTCGTTATCTTATGGTCGGTTTAAGATCTCTTATACCCGCTACTCTGCCCTTTAGCATGAAACTCGACAACGATGAGTACTAACGCTATGGTACTAAACAGCTGCTGTACAGTAAAGTTATGCGTTCACTTCGTAGCTTAAAAGTGGGTATATGGATTTACTTGTTTAACATAATGACTGTGTCTTCTTCTTTCTTTAGATTTTTGCGTTCACGTTAGTATTTTGCCATTAGTCATGTAGAATTTTGCATCAAATATTATATTGATTATAATTAGTCATCAGTCATAAGTCGTCAGTAAGGCACTTGGGTAAAGTGGTGACCTCATTAATCAAGCTCATGTAGTGAGATTTGGCGACAACGAGGAAATACACGATACGCTAATTTCTTCATGATTATTTCATTTGTGCTCTTACACTGAATAAAATTGTACAAAATGCCACCAAAATTGACTAATTTCACTCAATATCAACACGAAATCCGATAATTATGAAAAAACTTCGACCATCTTTTCTCTCGATGGCACCAAAACTCTCGTCTTTTTAATTTCAAAATGACTGTGTAGTCGATTTCGCAACCTCGATAAGTTATCGTCGTAATTAGTAGAGGTACCTATGCGATTAGCAAAGTAATAAACGCTGTGACCAGTGATAATACGATAGTTTTAGTTAATCAGTGCTTAACGAAAGCGAACCATTCGACTTTATCGATTTGATTTTAAATCAAAACTATTAGTCGGTTCGTTTATGTTTTGTTACGTTCTTTTACATTAAGTTACGTTCTATTACGTTACACTACGTTAATTTATGCACCGTTTCATTCGTTTACGTTACCCACGCTCGTTTACACTAGTTTCTTATACGTTACGCTACGTTCATTTATGTAACAATACATTCGCTTACGTTACACACGCTAGTTTACTTTATGTTACGGTCTTATATGTTATACAACGTTAAATTATATAACATTACATTCGTTTACGTTACGCCCACTCATTTTCTTTACATTACATTCGATTACGTTCTTTTACGTTACATTCGTTTGCATTAGGTACATTACATCCTGTTAGGGTAAAGTACGTCGTTATACATCTTAAGTTTGTATTATTACTAACCGACCCGGCGAACTTCGCATCGTTTGACGTTAACAGCCACAAACAGCGTGTATAGTTAAAATTACTTAAACCATGACAAACTTTCGCATTCACAATTTATTATGAAATTGTATGGGGTCAAGCGGAAAGTTTTCCTAACGCGGTAACTCTGGCTATTGACATCAAAGCTGTTCCTGATGCGTTGTAATCCTCACGGCTCGATGGTTCAGCCTCATTTGCAAGTTAACTGGCTATCTTACCTTTTAAAGCAAAACGTAGCAACAAACAACCTTGCTTCGCAATTTGGTATGTATTTTAACCTCAATAACTACCTAAAACTGCAAAAACTACATCTATTTTGTCACCACTATCAGTGAATTGGAAAGTGAAATATTTATAAAATGTATATATTGTACTGTATTAAGTTTATCTTGAGCCGATCAGTGCTTTCTTTAGCTCATGCTTTAGCTATACTTACTTAATATTATCTCAATATTACATATATATTTTGTTGTAGTTTAAATCACTATACAGATTTTATTAAAGTTTATGCATTAAATAATTCAAAATACTAGTAGGATATATTTAAAACTAAGTGGGACCGTCTCGGAATCAAATTTTTTATGCAAACCGCTATTTATTTAAAATTTAGAATATCCCTGTAGTTTATTGATGAGCGAGGTAGATTACGAATGAAACAGTACAAACGGTGTCACTTATTAAACTTACGTAATAACTTATTGATTACTTATCGATATAAAGATTTCGTACACGATTATTGATAAGTGCTTCGTTATAATTATTTACGTGCATTCAAATGTACTAATACTTTAATGTACGTAATAATAAAAAACTGGCCAAAATTTGTACTACTTTAATTTGGTGACACGGTGCCTCAGCCTACTTCTTAGGGGCGGTCTTAGATTAATTTTTAGGAGGTGCGAGATCTCATGGTGGCGCCTAAAAGCTTTTTGTGTTAGAAAGAGGGGCCTCCTAACACAAAAAGCTCTTTCTAATTAGGTATAAATATTTCTGAAGATACTTTTTTTAATTATAAATCTAAAAAACATAATTTGAGCGCATACGATTGATAGATGTTCGATGGTAGGGAGTTTGCGACGCTCCACACATGACTGCGCCAGCTGCCGTCCCACCTCTCGCCGTCGCCGCCGGTGTGACGGATATGGTAGTGAAGAGAATACTTTTTTATAATTTGGTGGCACCACTAACAGCGCTGCTATCTAACCACCCAAGAATGCATTTAATAACTTTTATGCACGCGTAATATACGAGTACATGAAAAAAAATAATTTAATGGTAACAGGTGCATCTACAGAAGAATTTTAAATAGGTATTCGCCTCGTGAGTCTAGTGGTCTGGAGTCAGCTTCACTTCACTTCATCAGATTTTCGGTTTGATTCTCGAGTTGAGCATCTAATAAAAGGCTCGTTATCAAAAATTAAATACTTGCTTGCCACCTAGGTATCACATTATGGGACTAAATATTTTCGCTAGTTGTCAGAGTTTGACAGGAAAGTCTTAAAGCATCAACAATAGCCAGTACAGCCCCTCTGTTTCGATCTCTTCAGAATTTTCTAGCTAAGGCTAATACCAAAAGATGACTGTCAGATGAACCCCGTATCACGTGTTTTAACTCGTGTTGAGCCAGGCTCTTTTGCAGAAAATACCAACTACCTTTCTGCCAGGCAGACCGTAAAAGGTGTGCATCGGCTTACTGTCTCTAACACCGTGACTTCTGGCAAGGTGGTAGAGTTTCGCAGCGACTCACCTGGATTGGTACCACCGCCTTACCTATTCCTGCGCCATGACGTTGACGTCTTCCGATTAGAAAGGTTAGGTAGCCGGTAAAATTTACTTTTGCACGAGGCCTCGCACCTCGGTCTCAGGTTGCCAAAGCACCATAAACTATGGAGGCTAAAGGCGAAGTAAATTGCTTCCTAACAGGAAATCCGTCTGCTTGTTTTCATTATCATTATCCAGTCCAGAAACTTCTACAGCATCAGAATCATGTCACTGTCTGAGATAGCAGCGAAAAATAAAATTATACTTATAATAAAATTACCTTGAATTTCTACTTAAAATGGGAAGACACGTTTTCCCTGACCTAATGTAAAGTGTCTTTTAAGAGTTCGGCAGCTGAATGCCAATTTTCAATCGCTGTTAAACTGCACACACCTATTTCAGTCCCCACCTAACGACTCCCTTGACAACTGTGGTAGAATATATTAGGTGTTAACATATTTTGTAACAACATTTGTAACACTCATATTCGAATGCAAATAAAATAATTTGATTTGAAATGACAAATCCCACATAAAATACCTTATTGAGATACTATGGGTGGGACATAACAAAATATTTAAAGAACACAAAATAAAATTATAAAAACACGCACTTAACACTTTTGAACTCCAATATCTAAAATCTTTACAGACAATTAATGAATACCAAACAGCTTTACATAGATAATTTTTATTTTTACTTATATAATTTTACTAAGTTTTATAATTTATTACAAATAATTATAAAGGTACCTAGATTAATTTTAATCCTTCCACCATACTACTAAAAACAAATAACTAAGCGAAGTCTGCGTAGACCGAGCTTACTTGTTTTACCAAAAGTACGCTCAAAAGATGGAAAAAAGAGAATTGTCGTTGAAGGAACACTTTACAATAAATTACCAAAATAAATTAAGGATACTAACTCATTTAACAGTTTTAAAAATTATCAACACATATTCTTGAAAATTACAATAATAAACTTTAATAATAATAAAATATTACTTAATACAAACTTAGCAGTAAGCTGTTAAACGTAATGATGAAATGTACTTACATATATTATTATGTAAGTAGACTTTGTCTTTTTATGGAAATAAACTCTTTAAGCAAAATCGGGCTCGTTGCAATATCTGGACCCTGGCAATCCAAAAAATCACACCTTATGCGAAATTTGAGAAAAAAAAGTGTTTGGTGGGCTAGTGTCGGTGTCGTTTATGAACGCTTTCTCAAATCTGGCCAGAAGATTACTGCAACTTCTATTGTCAGCTATTGCAAACCGTCATAGAAAAGCCAGCTGGTAATCAACCGAGGCTGGTCAATCGCTCTATCGCTTCACAGCATTGTTATACTACACACTGCACAACAGATGGCTACCAATGAAAGAGCTGCAATGGTAACGTCTGAGACATTACTCTTACCTTTTATACTCCCGGAACTTGCTCCAACACATTACTATTTTCTTCGATATTTTGATAACTTCTTGTATGGCAAAATTGAGCATTCTGAACCGCCTTCAAAGATTTTATTGATCCCGTCCGTATGGAATTCCACCAAGCTCAGACGTTAAGAAGTTTAGAATAAAGAATTACAAACTATTCGACCTTTTTTCCGTCTATACAAAACCGTAATGTCATATCATATGATTTACCGCAACAAAAATTTATACAAATGTTCAACTAAACATCTACACGAGGATGACGTGGCTGCATGTTATTTGATTTTAGACAATGTTTAATGAGTGTTCAAATTTTTATATAGTAAGAGGGGAAAACTATGCTTAAAGTAACACCGAAAAAACCTAAGTACTACGACTTCAATAGTATAGCGTTTACAATATACTGTTTTTTTATACAAAGCAATTATGGATCTTGGCGACAAAAATACACAAGATTAACATTAATATGCTTTATAAGACTAGTGTTACCAAAACACGATTCATTTCACTTTGCTCGGTAGAAAAAAATCAAAAAGTTAACCCTTTTTTGAAAGCAAAACCCATCTGTCTACTTCAATTATGAAAATATCGACATCAGATTTAACACAAACATAGATAAGTATTATACCTAAAAGATAACTGTTTCAGTTTTTATATTTTTTTTCAAATTACTTTTATAGTATCAAAAATAGTGATTTGGCGCTTAAGACATTTACTTTAGAGCGCAATATTTCATAGTAATCATGGAACGGGGGAGTGCGCTGATTGGCTCTTCTGGCTGACTAAGTATTTTTCAGATTTTCCTGGGATTCTATCAACAGAAACAAACTTAGCGGGAATGGGAGTAACTCGGAAGTATTTAGTTATTTTAGACATACAATACAATAGCTCTTTATTGTGCACCAAATACAATAATAATAATAATAATAATAATATCTTTATTGTACACAAATTAATTACAAATACATTAAAATAACTTAAACTACGAAGATACGCAAAGGCGGCCTTATCGCCAAGGCAGCGATCTCTTCCAGGCAACCCTAAAGTATGGAACAAGATTTAGCGAGATACTGTTTAATGGTGCTCTTAAAAATATAAAAATGCATCTAATACTAGACGTCACAAATCATTCTAAAAGCAGAAGCTTGGTTTAATTAGTAGTATTTAAGACAAACAAGAAAAGTCAAATGCAAACTACATTACAATGAATGCAGCAAGTGACGGTTTGACATACTTTTGATAATATTAATATTTGGAGCTCTCCTGATGTCTACGGAGAGAGAATTACAAAGCCTCACTGCTTCCGATGTGAAAGAACATTTATCTTTATTGTACAACAAACAAAATTAGTTTGTACAAAAGGCGAACTTAATGCCTTAATGCGAACAACAGAGAGTGAAATATATAGGTGCCACAAAAGTAATTATAAATTATACAAATACCTAATAATGTTATACTTTACATACTCCGCAAGCTATATATTAAATTATAAATATAAAAATAGCTTATATAAAACCAATACAAAATATAAACAAATTTACAAATAAATTTAATTTAAATAAGTTAAGG
>NJDC01058189.1:5145-28891 GCA_002245475.1 Calephelis virginiensis | reverse complement strand
CCCTAACACAACACTGCACCGTCGCCGCCGGTCTCGGCGACGAAGACCTCTTTTGCGCCCGGCGCTTAGGCGCTTAGGCGCTTAGCGCCGAGCGACGAGCCACAAATACTCCTCCACCAAGTCCACCCAGTAACCAGAACGCAGCACCAAGTCGAGGTACGGTCTCCCGGGAGACAGCCCTTGGTGCTGGCGTTGTAGGAAACAGCCCAATCCATCTAAATAATGATGTCTCGGGCTGAGCACTCTGCTCGGCCCACAAAGTTCGGTGAAGTTGTAAAAATCGCAAGATTAGCAACAAGTTAGTCATTCAAAAAAAAAAAAAAAAAGAGTAAATCGGGCTTCAATTATTTAAAATTAGTATTCAAAACTAATTTAAAATTATTTATGTAATAACTTTAATTATTTTATAACTTACGTGTTATTAATAACTTAAGTCCCGTCAGGCCATCGACCATACGTCGTCAGGCTCTTGGTTAAAACGGTGGGCTTGTAACTCAAACCTCATTTATTGAGATTTGGCGGCAACAAGAAAATACACGATACAATGATTTCTTCATGAATGCCTCAATCGTGCACTTTAACTAAACAAAATTGTATAAAATACCAGCAAAATTAACTTATTATACTTATTATGTACACGAAATTTAATATTTACAAAAAATATCCTACCATCTTTTCTCTTGATGCGGTCAAAACCCAAATCCAGTATTTTTTCCTTTTCTAGCCCAGTTAATAAATTTGTAAACGAGTTGAACAAAAATATAAAAGATATGGTTCAGAACAACGTGTAGAAATAATAATTATTTATTATGCATATAACTGCCGTTTTGAAACAAAGGCTATTTTATTTATAAATCAACCCATGCATGTTCCACGCTAGTGATTTCAGGGGTGAACAATCTGGATGAACTCCTCTGATTGATCTGATGTAATATTCTAGTTTCAAGTTAGTCAACGATATTAACAAATATTAAGTAAGGAACTATCTTCACACCCATATCCCCGAAGAGGTAGGCAGAGGCACAACCAGGGCACCCACTACTAGCTGAAGAGACAATCCCGAGCAACGTTTTTTTTACTAGAAAATTGGAAACACCAAATTTTCTTTTTTTGCCTGACCCGGGATTCGAACCCGGGAACTCAAGCAGCCAAGTCCAAGACCCGGACCGCTAGACCACAGAGGCGATTAATATTAACAAATATTGATAGATAAATTTTATGAACATTCTGACGTATAATTAGAAAGAATGTTGCATGCCTACCCTAAGAATCGAAACAAGTAGGTAGTTTACATCCATAGATCGTCGTTTACTAAAAACAACACCGACAAGCAAAAATAGTAGCCATTGTATCTCATGGTCAGTACCTTCGGAAACATGATAAAATATTTGTAAAATGCAATACCAAATTATTAAAAAATTTGATTACACTTGAGGGTCTGCCTTCGCGAAAATTATAAACGCCTGCAATGTTACTAAGATTTGTCAAACTTTTATTAACATAAGTAGCTTATTTTAAGTTGAACTTGCGAAAGTACAGTCCAATTTCAACAGTAAAAAAATCGAGATTGATTTCGTAGTTTTGCCATGATGCGGTGACAGATAGACATAGTTTTATATGAAGAAACACTCGTTCTGTTTTACATATCACTTGTTTTTATTATTACATGACTAAACTACCGAATTTTCCCTGGTGACGAAGTTTTAGCCTTGATGATGCTGGAGTAAGATTATTAAATAATAACAAATCATTAGTGACACGTAAATCATTAAAACCGATTCCTACTTAGTTATCTTCACGTCAAGTCACCAAAGGACTAGGCAGAGAGTACCGAGTGGTAAATACCACGACACTAACAGACCTGCCTAGCTTCCTTCGCATTAATTGTCCTTTTCATACAATACATACCTACAATACATCTGATACCGAGACTCTATACAACTCCCATGATTAACTGTTTCTTTATTTAAAAGTATGAATATATTCCAGTATGAATATATAGAAGTTTTACTAAGCGCCGGCGGTGGAAAATATCAAATTTCCGTTATTTAGTTTCCGGTATTATCCTTAAACCTATCCCAATTACCTTTTCTCGGATACATCTATCGGACACACCACTTTTACACTTTCATAATAATGTGTTTATCTACATTATAGATATATAGTACTCATTAACGGCTTAAGATTACTTATCTACAAATTAACCAGCTTTGAAGATAATATATCTTGTTTTGAAGCAAGTGCTAATATAAAATATTTATATACTTTTCTAATCTCAGGCCGGGTAGTTACAACTGGCTTGTAATGGTCAAATACAAACATCTTGCTTAGCTTTCACTTGAGCCTTGTAGAAACACCTGACTTCAGATCTTGCCTTGAAGTAGTAGAAACAATAATCACCGATTCTTCAGCGTTTGTCGCGTGGTTACTTATTCAGGCAAGAAATAATTATCTAGGAGGGTACCTACTTATTAAATCCCCGAGACCTGCAGGGTTACTCTTGAATCTCGATATATGCAATATTGGAAATTGGAATCGGATCTGTCATTTTTGGTACTCTTGAACACAATACTAGCGAATAATTAAAGTTTAATTAATAATAAACAATAGATGATTTTATAAGATTCATTGAATTTTGTTGTAACTAAATGTTAATTACTATTACTGTGTTCCAGATTACCTAAAATGACAAATCTGATTCAAATTTCCAATTTCGAAAATCGATTTTCAAGAGTAACCCTACTGATCTGATTAATCTAGTAGATTAATCACTATACAGTTCCTAGAGATTGCCTTGCTAAACAAATCTAAACTTAACCAGAAACAGCTGTAATTACAATAAATGCAAGTCGAGCGACGATGTCTGTACTGCAACATTATTAGTCCTTTTTTAACTCGGAGCTTTCCTAACTCTTCCTGTAGTTTATTTTATCACTGTCTTATTTTTATTTCAAATCAAAACTTCAATTTTTTCACTAAAATCACATTAAAAAAATAGAACAACGTTTGCCCTTTAAACAAAATTACTTTAAATTACTGCTATACAGGGTAACTTTTAAAAGACGGGCCTAATTTTGATATAAGTGGGTATAGGCTTAAATGGTAATGCGTTTTAAATATTATTGCCAAAATATGATATTTGCTTTTGTGAACATTCATTTAAAACAGTCCGCTTTATGTACTTATTGTAACGCTATATCGTACCTAGTAGACGAAGTAGACGTCACCTACCTAGGAATTTGACTATTTTAGGCTTTGTTTACGTTATAATACATTATGTAACACTAAAAGTATCTTCACGTCCATATCCCTATCCAGGGGTAGGCTCAGGCAGAACCAGGGCTTCAACGACTAGCCGAAGAAAATAAGTCCGACAATGTAATAGGTGACAAGCCTATCGCCAACCGGGCAACGTTAATTTTATTAGAAAATTGAAAATATACATTTTACAATTTTTATTTTGCCCGACCCAGGGATCGAACCCGGGACATCAAGAAGTCAAGTCCCACGCCGGACAGCTAGACCACAGAGGAGATAAAATGTGACACTCATAACTATTTTCCAGAGTGTTCTCCAAGCAGCTGAAGCTCTAGTCCCTGGTTTAATGTTTGCTGTGAATGCCGCGCTGGGAGCCATCTTCGGGGAGCACACCTCGCCAATAATGACTGTCCGAGTCGGCGATGTCCTGCTGGACGGCGTCCCCCTTTGTAAGAACCCAGGTGTCGCGGGGGGAGTCGTGTGCAGCGTCGTCGCGTCTATTGGGTCCAGTGTACGGAATCTCAAGCAATTGGAAGATGGATCTTTATTATTTTCAGTACTTGGTTATGTAAGTATACTAGTCTTAAGTCCGACGTAGCGTTGTCATGATTAAATTTAGCAGCTCCTCAAACTGCCGTCATATTAAAAAAAGTATCTTCACGTCCATCCCTGAAGGTAGGCAGTAGAAGCCACGACTAGCCAAAACTAAGTCTAAAAATATGAAAACTAAGTCCCACAATGTGATAGGTGGCAAGCCTATCGCCAAAAATCGCCAAAACGGGCAACTTTACTTTCTTAAAAAATGGAAAAAACGCACTGTTGCCCGACCCGGACATCGTACCTGGGACCTCAAGAATTCAAGTCCGACGCTAGACTACAAAGGCGATAATAAATAGATAATGGAATAAATTTATTAAACACCCAGATCCAATAATGCAGACATCTCTTTTATTAAAAAAATGCCTGACCCCGTTGTAAATCGAACCAAAGCTTCGCGATTAGTTAGTTTGTGAAAGCCAGCTTGTCGCAGTCTAAAGCTCTATGGAGTTTGTTATCGGGGTTCGGAAAACCTGTTCATTTAATTAAGCCTTTGGAATTGCTGAAACGGTCAAAATTCATTAGTATGTATATACCCTTTGACCGGCTTAGCTAGTACATTATGTAAACCTGTCATTCATGCTAAACCTGGTTAAGCGAAGTTGTTTTGGGGTTTAGAGGAGTTTTAAGGATCTCTAAAGGTTTTTATTGTCTTAAGTTTCTAAAATTGTAAACGTCTCAACGTATACTAATATGCATGTTGTAACAAGAGGTTCTTTGAACATTACAAACAGAAACTCCAAATATATTTATTTGTGTGGATGTGTAGAATATCCTACCTTTAATAAATCTCTTCGCTTCGAAGCTTCGGGCTCCTATTTCACATTATGTATTTGAAATAATCATTTAGTTATACAAAATGTAGACAAAATTTAATGAACGGATTCTAGAACTTTTCCACCTCGGGATTGTTTTCTCGTGTAATCAAATCTTTCATTACTAGTTTTCAAGTTTCCCGAGGCGGCGCGGAAAGTATTGATTAATCAATCAACTGGCTATTATTAAAATCTTTATTTATATTCTGCTAGCTTTACTGCTTTATAATTAACGGAATCTGACGGTCCTTAATTCCACATGAGTATTTTAAATGCGTGTATTTTTTTAAAAAAGAGGAGTTTATTATTTCGGCTGTACATTTTTTAAGGTTTGTTACGCGATTACTCGGCTCATAATAATGGGGTATTTTTCTTAATGACTAATGAGTTGCCAACTTCGGGCTTTTTACAACTTCAACGGGCTTTGTGGGCCGAGCAGAGTGCTCAGCGCGAGACAACAACGCCAGCAAGAAGGACTGTCTCCCGGAAGACCGTACTTGGACTTGGTGCTGCGTTCTGGTTACTGGATGGACTTGATGGAAGAGTAGTGACTCGTCGCTCGGCGTTAGGCGCCGGGCGCAAGGGAGATCTTCAGCCGACAGTTTCGGCGACGGTGTAGTGTCTTGAGAGTTTGTGCCTGGTTTGGGATTGGTTGTTTGGCTTGCGTTTGCCGCAGTCATTGTATCCGGAGGATCCGATAGGACATTTTATATTACATCCGTTACGAATATAAAATTAATAAATATGTTTGGACAAATAATGTTTATTGACCATGGCCCAATTGGATAATTATATTTTCAAAAAGTAGCTAACGATTCTGAAATGATCCCAAATATATTTCCATGTTCCTTGACGACATCGTGTCGCAGTGTCGATCGCGATTAAATGTAAATGGGACAACCTCGGAATCATTACCCCGAAAATTCCGTCAAATAATATAATTATCCAATTAGGCCATGGTGAATTACCATTATTTGTCCAAAAATATTTATTAATTTTATATTCGTTTCTTTTAAGCATTTCTATTTATTAATGCTTTTTGAAAATAGAATTGTCAAATTATATATGGTAGTTAAATATATATAGTGGGTTTTTCTGTTTTAGCTTAATTATTATTTTGTGTTAGGCCACACCAAACTATCTACACAGCATGTAGTCCGATTTTGACCGCCTTGTGGCTGATGGGTTAGCGTACACCCTTAACTGAATGAATGAATGAATGAATACACTTTATTATACTCACATATACTTACACTTAACTCCACGAACCAACCGAATACATTCGAGGCATTCATTTGTGTGATGAATATTTAGATGTCAGTACATATAAGATAGGCTAGTTGAAAGCACAGTGGGGTTACTCTTAACGTAGAATAATATGTATACTCTTGAAGCTCGATTCATGCAATATTGGAAATTGGGATCGGGTATGTCATTTTAGGTTCTCTTGAACACAAAATTGGCGCATTGTTAACATTTAGTTAATAGTAAACAACAACGTTGAATGTATTTGTAATTGAATGTTAATAATCTGCTAGTACTGAGTTCAAAAGTACCTAAAATAACATATACGATTCAAATTTACAATTCGCATGATTTCGAGATACAAGACTAACCCTGCAGATGCCACTGCACAAATGGAAAAGGTGGTTGCAAAAAATATGTACTAGTAAGTTATCGCAGAATTCTAGCTATGTGGATGATGCTTGTTATGATCCGCACGATTGGGTATCACCACTTTACGTATAAGGCCCTAAACCCATAACCGCTAAAATTGTCGGTTTGCATAGCGGGATTGCAGTGGCATAGACGTTTCTCTGCCATGGACCATCGTGGAAAAACTTATTGCATGTTTGTTATTAAAAGATATTACTCTGTTTTAAATAAATAAATAATGCCGCGCCGCAACAATCGGCTGTAACGCTACTGCCGATTCTAGCGGCGCGGCGGCGCCACGGGATTATGTGCTATGGCCCCTAATACTGTCACAACGTCAGTGTTCGCTACTGTCGTGTTTTACTTTTGCTGTATTTACTCATGCGAGGGTGCTAAAATCTCAGGTTCAGGTTAAAATGAACCATTAACACCTTTGCTTTTTAGGCATTGCATTATTCTTATGCTTAGACAGGGGCGTACTCAGGACGTCCAGAGGGAGAGATAATTCTTGAGAGTGGTGTTTTTTATTAACAATAAAATAGCTTTGTTGTTTGAAAGCGACCTTTGACAGTGATAAAATGTATATATTTGATAAAATGTTATTAATCAAAATTGACTATCGAGTAAGGTTTCATACGTATGTACTTTCAAGTATTAATATCTATACTGATATATTATTTGGTTGTTTGTTTGCATTGAATAGGCTCTGGAACTACAAGGTTGACTTCTTCTTTTGGCCATTAGGATAAATATCTGGAGAATTTACACGAAGTGATCTAACCCTAAAGAAAGTAAATTATATGATTGTGTTATCAGTGTTTGTCAAGGATACTAAGATACAGAAATACTTTTATATATACTACAATAAATATAACAAATACTCAGACCTAAAAATACACTAATGCGTGGGGGTACGCATTAGAAACCTTACCAGTTTAGCTATGTACCTACATACGCCCCCGTGGCGGGATCCGGGACGGCTGCTAATAATTTATATACTATAAGGATTAACAGAAACGTCATTTTTTGTTTTAGAAAAACGATATCCCTGTTGAAAAATACGTGGTATATCGCGGCATGGAAGACAGCTACAACCTTGGTCGTATAGTGACTTACAACGATACTAATATTTTTCCCATCTGGCCATTCCAAGAGACTGAAGACGGGGCCGTACCCAGCGTATGCAACATGATAAATGGGACGGACTCTGGAATTTATCACCCTTTTCTCTCAAGAGATGAGGAATTGTTCGCTATTAATACAGATATTTGCAGGTTAGATTATTTTTATATATGTAAAGGCCGCATTTTCGAAAGTTCCTATTCGCGGCGTTTTTTAAGGGGTGAAACAACCCCTCCTTCTAAAACTAAGCGAATTAATACGGAATTTGTAGTTTGTGACAACTTTGCCAGATTATAAATTAATTTCTTCTTTTTAATGAAAATGGCCTTTGTCTCGCCATTTAATGTTGAGCTATGGTTTAATAGGAAATGTAGACTTAATGACTGATGAAAAGATAATTGACGTCTCTGAGTGCGGCTGTAAGTATCTTTACGTCTGTATCTATCCCCGGAAAGGTATGAATGCTATCCCTGAATGTAAGTAGTCCCACAATGTGATAAGTGGCAAACCTAACGCTAACCGACCATTCGGATAATCCTGACCAACATTCTTTTAAATTGTTAAAGTGTGGAAAAGTACAACTGTTTTTCGCAAAGTGTTGTTTAATTTGCTAGAAAGTTCTTTATAAATTAAAAAGCCTCCTGATTGGTGTAGGTCTGTAAAGCTGAAATATCAATACGACACTGAACTGGAGGGTATCCCGGCGCTTCGCTTCGCTGCGAACGAGTGGCTGCTCAATAACGAGGACGGCTGCTTCTGCCTGAATGTTACCAGAGGCATCAACCAACCTAACGGGTGTCTCTATCCCGGGGCCATGGAAATGTACGGCTGTATTGGTGAGTATTAGACATTTTTAATCAGATACGAATGAAACCTAACAAAAAAGTACTTCAGTAACAAAATACCTGATGCTGCTATTTGAACCAACATGGTATAGTAGTATTATTTAAATTATGCGCTTCGGCTTAGTCGTCAAGCTTCGAAAATCCGAATGCATTTTAAAGATATCTATATATAGAGTTGTTATTACATAAACATTTCGTTTAAATTTAGATTAGGTCAGCCAATTGAAAAATAAAAGTATGAAGAGTACAAATAGTAAAGCAGTAGTCTGACTGCGTCGGCAGACATTGTCCTGCTAATGATTTTTTTTTTAATTTGTCAGTTCTTCTCGTGACATAAACACAAAAAATAAATAGCAAAATTAGATCTATCCATTTACACGTGATGACCAAGGAAAATAGGGTTTTTTATATAATATATAGAAGATACAAGTACAAGGCACCCACGACTAGCCGAAGACACTAAGTCCCACAATGTGATAGGTGGCAAGCCTATCGCCAACCGGGCACATTTCCAATCCCGACCAACGTTTTTTATGGGAAAATTGGAAATATCCAATTTTCTTTGTGTTGGCCGACCCGGGATTCGAACCCGGGACCTCATGCAGTCAAGTCCAACACCCGGACCGCTAGACCACAGAGGCGATCATTTTATATCTAGAAGATATAAAATGAATATAACATCTTGCTTGAATTAAAAATTACATCTTGTCCTTTCATTTGGTCTTCATCGTTTTAGCATCAATTCCAGTTGAAATCTAATTCCTCACTTTGAAATTTGGGAAAATACATTCCGCTTTTCAACTTACTTTTGGCGTCATGTTTGGTATCTCTAATTGTGAGTTGCATACATGTTTCACAGTATCTTGAGCTTCTGCTTATAAATTAAGTTATTTTAACAGAAAATTACTCGTACATAACGCTTCGCGTGGACGTAAATACTGTCATTACCAGCACTTTTAGTCTAGTCAATATAAGATATAAGGTTGCATTAAAGACACTTTGCGAATTTATCTTTTAAAAAATAGTATGGATGTATCATAATACATTCATGGTAATTTCCATGCTTTGGGGGTTTGCGCTCCGAGATATACATAAACATGCGTTTTATCCTCTATGCAGAACTAAAAATGATTTTCAGGTGAAAATTGGCAAATATGTTCTATAATACTGTAAAAATATAATAAAAAACAGTTCCGTAGTATTTGTTTATATTAAAAGAATAAGATTTGAACTTTTGGGGATTTTAAAGGTTATATACTTACCTACTTTAAATAATAGCTTTCAACTTATACTAAGTTTTCACCTTCGTGACTTTATTAGAACTAAATTAAAGTGTTTTTGTTTATTTTGTTCTGACTTGCAATAAATGCACTCGATGATTAAGTACACTTATACTAAGGCGCTGCGTCCCGCGTCCCCCACGCACCCGTCTCAGCCCGCTAGCCGTCGTCATTAAAACGCGTAGTTAATATTTCATATTAAAGGAAAAACTCAATATTTTTTAGGGGATTTTTCAAAATTTTGATAGATACAAGACTGGGCTATTTAGATACAAAATATCCCCGAAGTGTAATTAATGCGCAGGGGTGGAAAAATAAAAACACTAAATTAAAAAAATGTTTTTTCGCCGAGGTGAAATTTTAATAAAACATAGTTATGTGAATAATATAACAAAATATCACCTTCAGTGCATTTTTTGTTTTAGAGTTATATTTTTTAAAATAAATATACATTCAAAATATAACTTTTTACATGATAATATTATAATTGTGGGTTATTAATTCTAAAATACACTACTGCTTACAAATTTCCCCAAAATAATAATTTCAGTTTAAGAGTTATTAAATCGTATCCAGAAATAAAAATAATCTAGCAGTATACAAAACTCGTCTTCATAAAATAAGTGAATCTTTTTTGGGTCAATGTATACGCTTCTACAATAAGCTGCCCATTGATATTAGAGATCTACCTTTAAATAAGTTTAAAAAATGTATAAAAGCAAAATTATATAAAAGAGGATTTTTTAAGGTCTTAAGAGTATTTGGAAGACGAACATGCTTGGGGATAGAAGTTTCAATTACCCACTGCAATTTGTCGACTCTGTGGTCTAGCGGTTCTAGTCTTGGACTTGACTTCATGAGGTCCCGGGTTCTAATCCCGGGTCGGGCAACAAAAAGAAAATGTGGTATTTCCAATTTTCTTATAATAAAAAAATGTTGCTCGGGATTGGATATGTGCCGGTTGGCGATAGGCTTGCCACCTATCACATTGTGGGACCTATAAGTATCTTCGGCTAGTCGTGGGTGCCCTGGTTGTGCCTCTGCCTACTCTTTCGGGGACATGGGCGTGAAGATACATTACTTTTTTTAAATTAAATTGTAACTGTGTATTTTTTATCTAGTTTATAATGTAACTATTGATATCGAAAAAAGACAAGACCGCTGAGTTTCTTTCGCCGGATCTTCTCAGTGTAAGGTCGCAAATACGATCCGGTGGTAGTATATAGAAAATGTCGATGCGCACATGTACCAATTGTATGGTCCACGTTAATAAAGTTTTTTTTTGATTGATTAATTTTTTTTATATTTTCGTCAAATACAAAAAAGTACTAGTTCGAAATTGGTGACTCTTTATTTTTAAGTTCACTATTGATATATGTACCATATGGCAAGTTTTTTTTAAAAAAAAGTGTCAATAAATGTGTAAAATGTAATAAATTATTGTTAATGTTATATTCAATCAATTAGATTGATATTTTATGGTTTCCGTATTAATCATAATTATACAAGGTATAATGAAATAGTTTTAGCCTTCGGTCCTACCCGCTCAGCTTTTTAACGGACTTCTAAAACAGAGACACTTCTTAACCAACCGATCCGTTTCCTTTTTTCCTTGCGTAAGTTTGATCATCATATCGTAACCAATTTATTTTTAACTATTTCAGAACGTTATTATTTTATAAAACTTGACCTTATTTTCTATTCTTTTTTATCCTTATCCGATCCTCAATATCTGAAATCAAAATTTTAATTTCTATCTATTTTTCTTTATATTAATACATATATTTAAACTTTCGCTTCACGGCAATGAAATTGCCCTTCATTATTATTCTTACGTAGTTAGCTTTAGTAGTTTTACTTTATTCAATTATACTAAAATGTTTTCGTTCAACTTCTCATAGTAGTCATGTCATCTATGTAACCAAATTTAATAAATATAACTTAGATATAAAGTCAACCCTTCGACTTTTACTTATTTAAAACTAGATTATTATTTTTTTTGGCCCGAGGTCAATAGAAAATTTAAACTTGTATTTTGGAACATATCATAGTTATGTTTTGTGGAAAAATATTAATAAACAGACACCTTAACAGTTCTATAAAATGTGCATATGTAAAATGTGAACCCAATTGTAGGTAATCATGGGAAAATGATATTAGTTTACTTAACCTTTGTATGTTTATATGACCTTCTCACGAAAATTAGTTTTTAAATTAAGACACATTTTTTAATGCTAATAGGTTTTCAGCACCTTTTTATGCAAATTTATTGTAATCTAGCACTTCTCCATCTAAAGGTCGTAAAGGCTCCATTTCATAAGGCGCCTGTCGTATTAGACTAAAACTTATTTTTACGATTTCGTAAAATGCGTTTGACTTTCCTATTATTTAGTTTTTGAGTATACCGACAGGTATGGTGAATACGTGGTGTTACAAATTGTCACCAATCGAAAGCCTATTCATGTGAACGTAGCTTTATTAACCGACCAAAAAAGGAAGAGATCCCACATTCAAAGGATTCCGAAGTGGTCCCATATTAATTATATTATGATCCGACTTAAAAAGGGCAACACTCTAAAACTGATGATGGATCATACGGGGATTATCTTTGCAAAAATATAGTGAACTCTTTTCATCCAATTTCCAGATTATTTAAAAATGTAGGTCATGGTAAAAAATGATGAATAGACATACTTTACAATACAGACATACTTTTACACATGTAGTAAACTAGCTGTCCCTGCGAACAGTCATGAACATATCATGTTTTCAAACGTTTTAATAGTTCAGGGATTGCTGTTGCTCAAACATTGCTGTTCAGGGATTACAAAGAATCAAAAGATTTTTAAAATCGATTTAACAGTTTCCGAGTTCTAAATGTTTAACAAACCGACTTTGTTTTATATATTTCAATAGATGAAAGAGTATTAGTTACCTTCCTAAAGATTCGTGATCGGTTTTATATATTGAAATACATACTCAATATGTCATTTCTAAAAATATTAATTATTTGCACACCATAATTCGATAACATACGAGTATGTTTGTATGCTTTTTAACAACTTTTAAATACACGTCATCCGCTTTTAATTTCAGTGTTTGCTTGTTGTGTTCATCATTAATTGTTTTCATTATAGAAAAACACCTCACACAGGTCGATCTGTTGGTATGGTATATTTTAATAAATTCCAATAAAACATAAAAATTATAAAATTCTGGCAAAAATAAATTACGGTAGTCAAGCTTTTGTAACCGGAAAAATCCATTGGTTATAAAAGAGTTCCAACCGATGATTAGGTTAAATGTACATTGATTAAAGCTACGGGTTCGTTAATTAATATAAAATTTAATTTAAACGTGCACGATTTTAAATGATTTATGAACGTTAATAGGCTATGTATGATTCACTTGGATGAATTTAAAAATTCTCTTGAAGTAAGCACCTGAGGCCGGCGGCTCACCTCTTGACCCTTAACGGTTGTGGTCAGAGCTACTCAAACTTACCTACACCCTGCTGCTAAAAGTTCTACTATTATATAAAACTGACTATTTTCCTGCAACTTCGTCAGCGTAGAATAGTTAATTCGGGCCGCAGCTTCGAATATATATTTCAACATGATTTTCGTAACACCCTTATGTTCTTTTAGTCCTTTGCAGGTAGATTTTTATAAATAAAAGTAGTATATATTTGAATGTGGGTCTTTAACTATATGCCTGTCAAATTTAATTAAAATCGGTCAATCGGTTTAGCCAGGAACGCGTAACAGACAGACAGACTTTTGCATTAATAACATTAAAATGTGGATGTGTGAAATAGACATAGTATGTTGAATGATTAGCGTAAACATCTAAGTACACTGATACATCAACGAGGTTTGACTTCGATTGTTGACAAGGAAAGTTATTTATGTGAATTTATTGTATTTGTAACAATTTGTTCAACGATTAATATATAAACATAATTTTAAACAAATTTGGGTTTACAGCGACTTGTGCAATTTTTCCAGAAGTAATAATTTCCTTTTGCATATTAACCACACACGGCATCACTATAAAATTAAATAATTCATAATACATTTCTAGGTCACGAATCTTCGACTAAAATTATACATTTAATTAATAAAATAATTGAAAAAACTAATTAAAGTACTCATGATAGACGTTAATTATCGACATACAAACAAAACATTAGGTGTAATTAACCAAAACCAGAAATAAATTCAGGAAGCATGCAAACCAAATACTTCAAACTGAAAAGTTAGCTATCATAGCCGTAGCGGGAGTTCTACAGTATATATCTAGACATATTTATTTTTAGAAGCATTGTTCAAGTCTTAATAGTATCTTTAAATATATTTTTTGTATTATTTTATTGTTGTGAGCATTTAGGTCCATGCATTAAGTTGAATACCTCTGGAAATTGACACCTATTCAAGGTGAACTGCCGGAATGTCAATATACATATTTAAATTAACATCGCCTGTTTAGTTTCATCCTCAGTTTCCACGAGCTATCGCTATCTGCGCTCCAAAATGCAAGGCAGTTTGAGAATTAAAAATATTATACGGGTGTGACATACTTCGCGGTGTGCGGTTAGGTATAAGTATATAGCCAGCTTGGGAGATGCGCAAAAGCCTGTTGATATGCTCGTGGCCGCGTTGTTCATGTGTATGCTCTCTGCGCTCGGCAGCGCACATGTCTACGAACGTTGTGAGCTCGCCCGGGAGCTGGCCAGCCTAGGAGTAGAAAAAGAACACCTGGCGACATGGGTGTGCATCGCGTACCACGAGTCTCGCTTCGATACAGCCGCGCGCAACCATGGCAGTGGTGATCACGGACTTTTACAAATCAGTGAACTATATTGGTGTGGACCAGGAAAAGCTTGTGGAGTTCCATGTACATCCTTTCGTGATGAGGATATATCTGATGATGTTGAATGTGCACAAAAAATTTATAAAGAACACACTCGATTGCAAGGTGATGGATTTCTAGCGTGGGTCGTTTATCCGTTACATTGCAAGAATAACCCAAAAAAATATTTAGCAGAATGTGAAGGATTTTTCAAAAATGGAACCGAAAATGCTAAGGCTCAGTCATTAAAAAGTAGAAGCCGACATATCGCTTCTCCAAGAACTTTTCAAACCAATTATCAAGATACGAATCGCCCGAAACCATCGTTTTTAGTCATAAATTCCATTTTTGAAAGTTACAGTAAAGGAATTGAAAATACTAATGAAGTAGAGGATTGGTTGGATTTTAAAATAGATAATGTAGACAGTCTTAAGTTACCAGTGACTAATACTAAAGACATACGTTTTCAAGTACCACAAACAAAATCAACTTCATACAAAACCACAACATCAACACCAATCTTCAATCACGACAATTCGCCATATTTAGCCATAAAAACATTATTTGAAGGAAATTATTATACGCAATTTTTGAATAACAATAAACAAAGAACAGATTGGTTGGATTACAAAGTGGAAGATATTGACAGTTTGAAGTTACCAGTGTTTAGTAAAAATGGAGAAATACAATTCGTAGTGCCTTCAAAAACTTCTGCGTCACATAAAGCACCAAATATTGCAAAGTCGCTAAATATTGATTCTTATAAATCAACAGTGCCATTTTTGAGCATTAAAGCCATTTTTGAAGAGGACAGTTACAAACAATTTCAAAATAATAATAAACAACGAACGAACTGGTTGGAATACAAAATAAGTAATATAGACAGTCTTAAGTTGCCAGGTTCTATTAAAGATGGGAAAATAGAATTTACAATACCGTCAACTAACTATATTAAACCTAAATCAACATTAGTTACAACTCCAAGGACAAGGGTAATAACTACAACTGTAAAGCCTACTACAACGACAATTGATCCAGAATTAATTGGGATAAAGCCACCAATGCCAAAAAAAATAGAATCGAACCAATTTCGAAGGAAAAAGGTTTTATCTAATGTAAACTTGAGTTATAGTGATTTGGTCAAAACTCAAACAGACGTATCAAAAGCTAACAATGTTGTTCCTTTGACGGCGGAAAGTTCCTCTCAAGAAGCAACCAACCCCACAACAAGACCGCTAACTAACACACCAAATGTAGCAAAAAACATAAACTTTCCTGTGACTACTAGCCCGTTTTCAGCAAAACCTATTTTAAATTATCAGAGTGTACAGCCTGCTTACAGTAAATCACACTCAAATACATCTCCATCAGGTCCTTCAGAAATTAATTCGTTTCGATATAACAAGACTCCATTGTTCCAAGAAAATGTTAAGGATGTATCTACAGTAAGAACTAGCTCAACTTTAAAACCAGTGCCAGAACAAACAACCGTTAAACCATCGGACAAAGTATTTAATATTCCATCACAAACTTATAATTTTCCATCTAAGCCATTAAATTACTTTGATTCATACAATTCTAAAATACCATTTACTGGTACTACTAAATTTACAGAAACCGTTAAAGTATCAAAAATGTCACCGTTAATTAACAACCAGAAACCTATAACCAATTCTCCCTTGCAAAATATTAGTCATTTTAATGGTGTTGAACAAAAAACAACAAATACAATAAAAGAAACGATCACAACGAAATCGCCACTTAGTGCTTTTGCAACGATAAAAACTTCAAATTACAATCTTCCATTTTCGAATAAAATTTCGAATAACTATAATTATACTCAATCAATAAAACAGCAGTCAAATAATACTAGTCAGAATTCAGGTAACAGTTCAAAGTTTGCAAACTCTACTAATACTTTTTTTGCTACAGCTAAAGGTAATAAAGAGTACTCAAACGTTGCACAGACAACAAAAACTTGGTCTCGTTTTACGACTAGCAAACCACAGACAGCAAGTACTTCGTGGAAATATTCACCATTCTCGTACAAACCCGTTGCAACTACCCCATCTCCAGTAGTCCTAACTTCAGTAACCCAAGTAAATAAAAGTTCAACAACTAAACCGCATACTAGTCTACCACCAATAGCAAACACTTCATGGAAATTTTCATCTTCTACATACAGACCTATTGTAACTACACCATCTCCAGTAGTTTTAACTTCTGTAGCCCAAGTAAATAAAAGTTCCACAAGTAAATCGCTTACAAGTCTTCCACCAACACCAAGCACTTCATGGAAATTTTCACCTTTTACATACAAACCTGTTCCAACTACACCATCTCCGGTAGCACTGACTACAGTATCTCAAGTAAATAAAACTTCAACTTGGATACAAAACTTAACAAAATTTTCTTCTTCGACAACTAAAGCACCAGAAACCTCTTCTAAAAGTTCGACTTCAATATTCGATCTGTATCTTCGACCCCAGAAATTTACTTTACCACCATTCCAGTTTTCATCTTTTAACACAAGTTTCCATAAGGTTCAAATATTCTCTGGTGGAACTACAGCCTTACCTCCATCTTATCGTGCCTTCGTTAAAACTTAAGCATTTATTTGATAGCTAATACTAACATACACTGCCTTAATTTAGCTTTATAGTAGTATATAAGTAAATACCAAAAAGCATTTATTATTATGTACCCTGATTTTTAAATTCGATATACAATTTTCGCATATTCTTTAATAATACTGTTAAATAACACTTTAATTATATTAGAAGACATAAATTCTTATATATATTTGTTATTGATTTAATATTAATAAAGGTCACGCTGATAAATTGCGAAACTATACGGAAACTAAACATGTCAATGTGCGAAATATGCATTAATTATTATTCTACTACTCGTAGTACGAGTATCTAAAGAATAGATCTTAAGTATATATTTTGACGCCACTTGCTCTGCGAATGTTTTTAATGTCATGTATATTAACATAAATTTTAATGTTCCTTTATTCTATATTCGTAAATTTAAAAAATTATATGTAAATATATTTCGTTTTTTTTTTTCATTTTCCATCCAGTCGTAAACTAAAGTGATGCAGTCAAAGTGGAATTACGAGATATCAACGAAAACAATTCTTAGAAAAAATAAAGAATGTAAAAATTTTGTCTACTAAAATATTAAAAACAAAATTTTTGTCAGTTTTTTGCAATCTCTAAACTTTATTTATTGTAAGTTGGTCCAATAAACCGATTTCTGTTTTTTTAGGTTATTAACTTACGAACAAGGTATCTTTCCTGATGGTAAGAGACTATCATTGCTTATTCATAACATAGATAAGCATAGGAATTATGCCTTTACTAAAATGTTTACTATAAAAGTGTATTTTCAATTTTCTAATAAATATTACGTTGACTAGGATTGGATATTCGCCCCGGACAAAATGCCCGTTTGACGATAGGCTTGCCACCTATTACAGTGTGGGATATAGTGTCTTCGGCTAGTCATGTGCGCCCTTGATGTGCCTCTGCCTAACTCTATGAAACGGATATAAACATAAAGATACTTTTTTTTACTAAAATCTTCACTCACTAGAAATAGCCGCCTTTGTTTTGTTTAAATAATGACGAGAACAAGCGTACAAAACTGGTGTTTTAAATTCGAACTCGAAACCAGAACAAGAGTCTGATCCGTTAACAAAGGAACGGAAACATTGCAAATTTTGAGAGATAACATTTCCTAATGTTGAATTTTGTTTGAAAACATCAACATGTTATGAAACCGCTTTCCTTTAGCTACAAACTTCGGAAAATTTAGATTAGTTGATATTTTCCTTAACTTTCCAAACATAAGATATAAATTTTGCTACAAATACGAATGTTTTTACGTACTAAAAACAAGGATACTCCAAATCACAAAAAATAATTTTGTTACAAATAAGTAAAATATGGTATACTTCAAAATAAAAGTATTTATAGGAAACAAATGATTTTAATGTTAATGTATCGTCCATTGTACATAACAGCTGTCGGAAGTATAATGTTAAATTATACAATTCCTCTGAAGGATTTTAACCTCCCTTTATAAATAGCCGACTCATACCGACGTGAGTGATTCATACGTGCTTCCTATTTTGATGTAATTATTAAGATTGCTTCTAAAATTTTCCTAAGGAAGAAATCGACAAAGATAAGAGGCCAATTAGGGCGACCCTAGGCAGGAGTCTAGCTAGACAGAACTAGATTCGCCTGACTAACCTGGGTCTGTTCTGAAAGAACAGTTATCGTGTAACCTTCTCCACCGGCGTCAAGACTGGATCCGTCTCTGAATAAATCTTAATATACATATATAAATTACGTGTCACGTTGTTTGTGCGCTATGGACTCCTAAACTACTTAACCGATTTCAATCAAATTTGCACACCGTGTGCAGTTTGCTCCAACTTGAAAGATAGGATAGCTTACATCTCAATTTATGATCAAAAAATTACCATCCAAACGAAGCCGGAACAGGCAGCTAGTGAAATACAAATTAAATTTTTAATTCTGAGTATGATATATCTTTTCGTTAATCGAT
This sequence comes from Calephelis virginiensis, assembly GCA_002245475.1. NCBI lineage: Eukaryota > Metazoa > Arthropoda > Insecta > Lepidoptera > Riodinidae > Calephelis > Calephelis virginiensis. The sequence continues at coordinate 9,883 of NJDC01058189.1, read as the reverse complement.
ACACTATTAAAGCTTTTAAGATAAAAACTGCTAAAATGGTTTTAATGTAATTTGAAATCCCGTTTGTTAAATCAAATGACATGGTAATCAAATTGTTCAAACGGCATGAATAATAAAAATGGTCGCAGATAATATTATTTATATTAATATAAGACTAGCTGCTGCGCGCGTGTTTAATGGTCCCACATGAACATTTTTTCGGAATAAATACTAACCTATTTGTTGATCCAAGATATTCTCTATGTGCTCAATTTTATTAAAATCGGTTTAGCAGGGTTCTTACAACAAACTTATAAAGCTAACGATAATAGGCTTTGAGAACATGTGTTTTTGTGACATTTTATGACAAGTAAGCAGATGGATATCCGCATGCTATACACGTAACATTGGTGCCGAAGACGTTAAGTGTTTGGTCTAGATGAGACTGCGATTATAAGCATTTTGAGTAAGGTCACCATGGTTACCCTACATTCTAAAAATAGTATCTTCAAGCCCGTATCTCCGAATAGGTTGGCAGAGGCACAACCAAGGCACCCATGACTAGCTTAAGACCCTATGTCCCACAATGTGATAGATGGCAAACCTATTGTAAACCATCCACATATTTAATTCCGGACAAGGTTATTTTAATTAGTGAATTGTAAATAAACGTTTTTAATTTTCCCGGGGATTAAAATGTCGAGTCCGACACTGGAACGATAGACCGGACACAGAGGCGATTTCCCTACATTCTAGACCGGAACAGGATAGTAGCGAAGACTGTGTGTATTGTAAAATCAGTGCTGCCAATCCGGGTTAATCACATCGGGTTAACATTTTTAGTCACGGTGCTAGTGAAAAGCAAACCGACGCGTGCGTCTTATGAGTTGTTTGTTAGGTATTTTATGAAACAACACGAGCAAAAGTGTAAGAGGAACGTGAGTATTTTCGAATATCGTCCTTCTTTTCGAAAATCAAGACGGTTGAAAAGCAGGGACGGACCCAGCCAAGCCAGGGGTTTGAAATATTCAAAATTTATTCAAGAAGATGAAATTTAATAGAGCCAATTCGAATGTTTTTTAGTTTTTGTATATTTATGCGATACTCGGCCAATTACCGAACCGATTTTGATAATTCTTTTTCGAAAAGGTAGTTATGATTCCGAGGTGGTTCCATATTAATGTTGTGACCCAAATGATGTATTTTAAATTATAGTTTATGCACTATCTTCGTCTTAAAACCCCTAGTAGCATGTTAATAAAATTAAAAAAAAAATGTGTATGTTTATAATAAATGCGATGTTCACGATGTAAATACGAGAAATGAAATTAATCTAGCAGTATACAAAACGCATTTCCATAAAATTAGTCAATCCTTTTTGAGTCAATGTATACGTTTCTACAATAAGCTGCCCAGTGTTATTAGAGATCTACCTTTAAATAAGTTTAAAAAATGTATAAAAACAAAATTATGTAAGAAAGGCTTATTATAAGTTCTCAAAGTATTTGAAAGTCGAACGTGCTTGGGAATAGAGGTTTTCAAAAATGTATAAAAGCAAGGCTGACATTTCACGATCAGATCAATCGGATATTATCCGAGGGTGGTGTCAAGAGTCTCCGAAACCGACGTGTTTGTATGAAAAGGGTTATGAATGTGAAGGAAGCAAGACAGGTTTGTCAGGATCGTGAGGTCTGGCACTCGATACTCTTTGCCTACCCCGTAAGGGACTTGGCGTGAAGATATGTATGTATGTATGTATAAAAGCAAAATTATGTAAGAAAGGCTTATTATAAGGTCTCAGAGTATTTGAAAGAACACACTTGGGAATAGAGATATCAATCTGCAATTTGTAATGCAATTTTTAATGTAACTTGTAAGTAGTCCAGAATAGGTTCATGCGAACTGCCACGGGCGCCCCGTGGTACGTTCGTAACGAGGACCTACATCGCGACCTCGATTTACCCACTATAGCCCAGCATTTCAAAGAACTATCGGATTGTTACTTTGAAAAAACGGCTGCCCATCCGAACCCGGTGGTAGCATCCGCGTGCGACTACACGCCGGTCGCGAACGCTCCCTCCAATCATAGAAGACCTCGCCACGTGTTATCGGATCCTCCGGACCCAATAACCGCGGCAAACGCTATTCTCCCAACTCCAAACCGGAACACGACAAACTCACATCACTTAAACATTACACTACACCATCGCCGCCGGTCTCGGCGACGAAGACCTCTCTTGCGCCCGGCGCCTAACGCCGAGCGACGAGCCACAAATACTCCTCCACCAAGTCCACCCAGTAACCAGAACGCAGCACCAAGTCGAGGTACGGTCTCCCGGGAGACAGCCCTTGGTGCTGGCGTTGTAGGTAACAGCCCAATCCATCTAAATAATGATGTCTCGGGCTGAGCACTCTGCTCGGCCCACAAAGTTCGGTGAAGTTGTAAAAAATCGTAAGATTAGCAACAAGTTAGTCATTAAAAAAAAATGTAACTTGTCAGACTTTAAGTTAAAATTAGATTGTAATTTGTATTTTTTTGTCTAGTTCATAATGTTATTATTAGTGTAGAAAAAAGATAAGCCCGCTGAATTTCTTTCGCCGGATCTTCTCAGTGTGTTGCCGCGATTAGGATTCGATGGTAGTTTAAAAAAAATGTCGACGCGCACAAGTATAACTAGTATGGTTTTCTGAATTTAAGTGGGACCATGTCGGAACCATTTGCTATCCTCCAAAAAAATTGTTAAATCGCGACGGTAAGTACTATTACCAAATGAAATAGTTGGTCGGTTTTTGCAGTTTTACTGCGCTTAATTATTACAGGAAACGTTATGGCGGACGGGGTTTTAAAGAATAGTTAAATATTATCCTTTAACCTACGGATGGTTATTTTCGTCGCAATACTGACCTTTGTGCGACGATCAGTGGTTGATTAATATTCTTATGAGCACAGATGCGCGTTCGCCACTTGTTGTGATACATGAACCTGCCACACCGGTAATTCCGACCACTGCAACCTCCATTTTTAACCGACTCCAAAAAGGAAGAGTTTATAAAATATTTTTAACAATTTTCGAGAATACATATCATATTGTTTTTGGTATAAAATTTATAATCTTTGTCATCGACACTTGGTGAAATTCCATTATATACAAACTTTTGAAATAACACTTGTCGCTTCCCATATCACACTGTACACTTTAGCTAAGGTACAAGTAAAAAAGCACAAGTGTTTTTTGGAAAGTATTTTAGTATGTTTGTTACGCGATTATTTAGCCAAAAATTAATGTATTTTGATGGATCTTTTATCGAATTTTCATCAAAATCCGACAAGTCGTATTTGAGGTAAGTTTAATAATGCACGTGTTTGTCCAATTAAACGACGTCCTAACGAAATGAAGTCTATTTTTTTGCAGTTATACTGATCTTACATTAACGTAGAAGGTTTATTAAATAACCCCCTTTTAATTTTTTCTGGTGATCTGAACTCCTATGTCGAATAGACCATCTGCATCCCTGCCAGGCAGATAGTAAAAGGCAGCATAGGTTAAATGGTTCATTACCAACAAAACGATTGTTGGTAAAATTGTGTGAAGCATCATGGCCGCTGCGGCACATCAGTCTGCCGATTTCACTATTCGCTATCCTATTGATATTACAAATACGATAGTTTGTATGTTTGTTTGTTTGTTACTCCTTCAAACAAAAACTGCTAAACCGATTTACATGAAATTTGGCTCACACATAGTGGGTAACTTGGATTAACACTTATGATCTTTCTGTGGTCAAGCGGTTCAGGTATTGGACTTGACTACAAACTATCCGTTCGTTGCGACATCGTCGAAGTGTTATTTTTATGATATTAGAAGGCAGACAAGCAGGCGGATTTCGTGACAGTAAGAAATTCATGTATTCTGGTATCTATTTAAGTAATTCTATATAATAGTATCGTTGACTAACACCCATAACACAAACATATTGCTTACTTTGCGGTAAGATTCAATTTGTGTGACTTGTCCAGGGATATTTATTTATTTCATAGTTTTCCGTTACCAGTAAACAGGCAAACAGTGAAATAGACAAACCGTCAAAAATTTGGTAACCCTCGATTTTATTTCTTTATGAGTAGTAATCATTATTTTTGGTAATCATTCATCATTGAATCATTGAAGAAGTAAGCGAGATGAGTGTTTAGTACTGTCTGAGCCATAATAACTGTTGACACAAAGATATAAGGATTAAGGAAACATATGATACTAATAATACAAACATATAATCATTTATTAAAGCATCGAGAGACAAGGTTATGAGATAAGCAGTGACCACACAAGGTCACATCAAAAATGAGATAATGTCAAGGAAGCTTATTAGCTGGGGTCAAACGGTCCGGTCAAAACGTTAATCTTACCTGCAAAACATATTACACTGGAATCTCGATTACTCGAATGTCAAGGGACTTTTTTTATGATATTGGAAGGCAAACAAGCAGACGGTTTCCTGATGATAAGAAATTCACGCCGCCTACAGACACTAAAGGTGGTAACGGTGCGTTGCTAACCTGAGGCCGGGATGTTACCGAATCGATTTTATGCCTCGAGCAAAAGTAAGTTTACCGGCTACCTTACCCTCCGAACCGGAACATGTCATGACGTTATGGCGGCAGGAATAGGTAAGGCGGTGGTATCAATCCGGGCGAGTCGCTGCTAAATCCTACCACCTAGTCAGATGTCACGGTGTTAGTGACGCTGAGCCTATGCTCGCC
>NJDC01058188.1:210416-225122 GCA_002245475.1 Calephelis virginiensis | reverse complement strand
TTAATAAATATTTATTGCCATTAAAAAAAAAAAATGAGTGCTTAAAATGATAAATCCGATTCCAATATGCAATTTGAATGTAATCGAGATTCAAGAGTAACAATAACAATAAAATGTCATCTCTCTATGTCTTAACAAAAAAAAATAAAAAAAAAATACTTAGAGCTCGTAATCGAAGTTGTGATCTTATTAAATATAATATAGACAATGAATGTAGGCATATATTGACTTCATTTGCATAACCCCCTGACCCCGCCAGATATGAAAAAAATGGGAGGGTTCTGTGTGGTTTAATGTCTATGGAAAAAAAATAAAAAAAAATACTTCGAGCTCGTGTGCGAAGTTGTATTCAATTAAACTACATAGACAATGAATGTAGGCATATATTGACACCGTTTGAATAACCCCCTGACCCCGCTGGATACGAAAAAATGGGGCAATTCTGTAAGGTATCATTGTGTGACGAATAAAATAAAAAGAAATACTTGGAGGTCGTGTGCGAAGTTGTGATCTTATTAAATTTATAGACAATAAATGTGAGCATATAACTACACCGTTTGCATAACCCCCTGACCCCGCCGGATATGCCTTCATTTATTGTCTTTGTATTTTATAAGATCACAACTTCGCACACGAGCTCCAAGTATTTTTTTTTATTTTATTCGTCACACAGGGATACCTTATAGAATTGCCCCATTTTTACGTATCCAGCGGGATCAGGGGGTTATTCAAACGGTGTCAATACATGCCTTCATTCATTGTCTTTGTATTTCATAAGATCACAACTTCGCACACGAACTCCAATTATTTTTTTATAGATACCTCACAGAATTTCCGCCTTTTTATTTTTTCATATCCGGCGGGGTTAGGGGTTATGCAAACAGTGTCAATATACGCTTACATTCATTTTCTATTTATTTAATAAGATCACAACTTCGCACACGAGCTGCAAGTATTTTTTTTATTTTTTTCTATAGACTTATACTTCACAGAATTGCCACCTTTTTTTTCATATCCGGCGGGGTTAGGGGGTTATGCAAACGGTGTAAATATATGTCTACATTCATTGTCTTTGTATTTCATAAGATCACAACTTCGCACACGAGCTGCAATTATTTTTTTGTAGATACTTCACAGAATTGCCGCCTTTTTTTTCATATCCGCCGGGGTTAGGCGGTTATACAAACGGTGTAAATATATATCTACATTCATTGTCTTTGTATTTCATAAGATCACAAATTTGCACACGAGCTCCAATTATTTTTTTATAGATGCCTCACAGAATTTCCGCCTTTTTATTTCATATCCGGCGGGGTTAGGAGGTTATGCAAACGGTGTCAATATATGCTTACATTCATTTTCTATTTATTTAATAAGATCACAACTTCGCACACGAGCTGTAAGTATTTTTTTTATTTTTTTCTATAGACTTAGATACTTCACAGAATTGGCGCCTTTTTTTTTCATATCCGGCGGGGTTAGGGGGTTATGCAAACGATGTAAATATATGTCTACATTCAATGTCTATGTAGTTTAATTGAATACAACTTCGCACAAGAGCTCTAAGTATTTTTTTAATATTTTTTTTAGACATAGATACTTCACAGAATTACCCCATATTTTCATATCCGGCGGGGTCAGGGAGTAATGCAAATGGTGTAAATATATGCTTACATTCATTGTCTTTGTATTTCATACGATCACAACTTCGCACACAAGCTCCAAGTTTTTTTTTTCTATACACAATACCTTACAGAATTGCCCCATTTTATTCATATCCTATGGGGTCAGGGGGTTATGCAAACGGTGTAGTTATATGCCTACATTCATTGTCTATTTATTTAATAAGATCACAACTTCGCACACGAGCTGCAAGTATTTTTTTTTTTCTATAGACATAGATACCTCACAGAATTGCCGCCTTTTTTCCATATCCGGCGGGGTCAGGGGGTTATGCAAACAGTGTAAATATATACCTACATTCATTGTCTACGTAGTTTAATTGAATACAACTTTGCACACGAGCTCAAATTATTTTTTTTTTCTATAGACATGAAACCACACAGAACCCCCATTTTTTTCATATCCGGCGGGGTCAAGGGGTTATGAAAATTGTTTGAATGTACGCCTAAGCCTTTCCTCAACATATCTTGTGTATATTTGGGGTTGCACATCGTAAGGAAACAAAGACACAATTTTTGTTTGAAAATGTTGTCAATAAAATTTAAATAACTACACCAATATCTATGTTTTTTTTAGATTTTACCTAACCTTTTTACACTGAAAACCAAAGAGGTCACGTAAGCCTTGATCAGCGACTGTCAAAGTACACAAAAGTTGTTTTTGTTTTAACATTTTTATGAAAGCGGGCCGCATTGTCGCTGCCCTGGAGAGGCTAATTTGCGAGGGGCTAACTTCATCTTCATATTATTTTAACTAAAATCTCAGCAATAAGTTTTAATTCCCAAAAGGAGCAGCCACTAATGTGATGAACATGAACATGATGTCTATGTCAGCAATTGGCAACCTTTTGACAGGCAAGGACCACGAGGCAGCAAAATAAACCAAAGGTGGGGCCACACTAATGATTTTTACCCTAGAAGCCAACATTCCTACATATAATTAGTAATGTTGCATAGAAAAATTAAAATTTATCGGAGAGAACAGCATTCTTAGGGCTGAATTCACACTACCCCGTATATTATATGGTCAACAGTGGATGCATGCATCTGTCTTAATATTTAAAATTTATTTACAAAACATTCATATTCATGAACATAATTTGCTTATTTTAGAGTCAAGTCAATTTGTATAATTTATACAGGGACAACTACTACTGTCTATTTATACCCTTTATATTAGATTATGTATATAAAAAAAATGAAAGCAAACAACATACATACATACATATCTTCACGCCAAATCCCTTACGGCGTAGGCAGAGAGTATTGAGTATTGAGTGCCAGACCACACGATCCTGACAAACCTGTCTTGCTTCCTTGACATTCATAATCCTTTTCATACAAAGACGCCGGATTCGGAGACTCGAGACACCACCCTCGGATAATATCCGATTGACCTGATCGTGAAATGTCAGCCTTGTTCTCCCCGGGTACCTACATCCATCCACATTAGCATTGTATATCTGCTTTGTCAATCTTTCATCTGTCATTCTTTCCACGTGCACAACCAAGATAAACAATTTCATTCACTTGTTCCAGCACTACATCATCAACCAAAACTCTTACATCCGTTCTGGCTACATCTCTCTTGAATGACTTTTTTTCTCTTTTGAAAGCAAACAAGACAATTTTTTGTAGACAAGTAATACTTATTGGGTAAAGTAATCCGAGACTGGAATGTTAAGCATTTTTCATAAGTCACTGACTGTGTTAACCTCCAAACCAAAATATAACAATTACAAAATGTAATCACCTACCTACTACATATAAATTACATTTAAATGACACAATTGAATTCCTGTGTAACTCCTGGACGGAATAAATGAAATTACATACCTCTTTCACGCCACCTTCGTGCTGCTGTGCCATCGCCAACAACATCGAATCAAAACGTTCTGGATCTTGAGCCATTTTAAAATTAATGGTATTTAACTTATATGCACGCTCCGATAAGTGTAAATTAAGCCACTGAAATAGTAAAACGACGATGATGTAGTTGTGAAGCAAGTAAATCATAAACTGATGTTATTAATTAATTAGGTATTAGACTTAACTTTTTAAATTTTAGGTACCACAATTTAAGGAAAATAATCTTTTAGCGTAAAAATACATTACAAAGTACAAACCTTTAAGCAAAATACTATGGAAATGTCTAGAAAGCTCCTAAAGCCTTTTGTTTTGCTAAGTTTCAATTGCTATAGAAATAAAACATGTACCTATTCGGCATGAGAATCAAATATAAAATTGTCAAAATCTCTGTTGTCAAATGTCAAACAATTGTCAGCCCAGACTTGTCAGCAAACAATTACAGTGTTTTTTAAAGTTTTTTTAGCATTTCAACTAGGCGTCAGCATCTACCATACGTTTTATACTGCAAGTATCTTCACGCCCATATCCCTGAGGAGGTAGGCAGAGGCACAACCCGAGCACCGACGACTAGCCTAAGACACTAAGTCCCTCAATGTGACAGGTGGCAAGCCTATCGCCAACCGGGCACATTTCCAATCCCGAGCAACATTTTTTTTTAGACATTTGGAAAATCCAAAATTCTTTTGTTGCCCGACCGGGATTTGAACCCGAGACCTCATGCAGTGAAGTCCAAAACCTGAACCGCTAGACCACAGAGTGCGTTCCTTGAATTTTGTAACAATGTGAGAAGAAAGTCAAGAAAATCAAGAAGCTGATTATGTATCTCAGTTGTCAACTCAACATGGAAAAGTGTACATCAATATAATAGAATATTAATATTTAATACATTCAAATAGAACTACACGTTCAGACCGCCATTTTCATTCTCATGCTCTGGTAAGAGAGCAGGATAATTATTTGTAACATAATGTGAAATATCATCACGCCGTATACCTGTAAGAAAAGCATATGCTTTTACGGCTTAAGATAGCCAACAAGCCTACGACTCTTTTTAAAATAGTTAGGGGCAACCGAAAATTATTAACGCCAAATATCTTATAAGTTCATCGCTGTTCTGTTCCCAGACTTTTAGGCGTAAAGTGCAAATCTAGCTGCCTAACTCTTCGCACCCAAAGATCGTACACAATAGCTGAAAGAGGTGAGTGGGTGAATTTGAAGTTCCGATCCGTGCAAGTAGCTTCACATCAGTCTACCTTCAGTTATCTTGCTGACCAATGTAAACTATACTCACCTCATACTAGATTTTTTAACAGGGAGGACAACGGCCTAAGATTTCTCTACACCATAAAGTATGTTGGGGTAAGGGCGAACGGATTTTACGCCAAATGGAATGATGTTGTAAAAACTGATTTTTCTGAATATCTGTTTGAGATAAAATTCTAAAATGTGGTGCTAATGTTAATTTATTAAGCGTTAGTTAGCTTTATATTTCCCTTATTCCTGCCAACTCAACAGTTACTGTTTTTCATGCATGCAAAAACAACACTTACTTTTTTTGACTATGGCAAAAAAAAAACCTTCGGGGGTAAGTTCGGACGTACTTTTAAATCCGCTTCTACTGCTCTAAGAATAAGGTTCATAAAGGAATATATCCGATCATTAATGCTCTAAAACATATGAAAAACTTAGTTTCATACACTTTAGCACACTAATTATTCAATCGAATTTGTTGTTTTTTTTTTACAAATAAGCGTCCGATCTTACCCCAGGTATTACTTTTTTTACATTTTGCGATTCTCAAACTTTATCTCGCCAAGACTTGAACTATCTAGATTCGAGGGAAAGATCGGATGTGATTTGGAACTAGGTGTTAGATTATTTATGGAAATATTAGCGAAAGCACGCTATATAACTAAATTATATGTAAGTGTATGTATAAGTCGTAGTGTATGTTTGTGGATGGACGTGGGTATATCATTCGGCTTATTCTTATAACACACAGTAAGTAAGTACAAGCAGAATGTAGAAAAATCAAAGTTCAGAATGAGGTGCACAATAATAAGTGGGTGTGGGGTTTTTTAATCAACCTGTTTAATAAATAAAACGAATGTTTACAAATTTATTAACTGTATTGAATACCTACTTACAAACCTTGGTTTTATATTTTTTTGAAAATCATCTTACATTATTATAAGTAATTAAGTAGTTAAAAGTAAAATCAGTTTAACTCGGTGTCATGATAAAAAACACAATATCTAGTAAAATTTGTTGTTAAATATTGTGTTATGAAAATAAAATGATGTAGGTAATTATTGGCGTAACAATAAAATCAAATTATTAACAAATAGGAAATACGTATTAAATAAAATAAACTTTAAAAAAAGAAATACTTACTTGTTAAAGTTAATTATAATAAAACAGTGATTTTGTTGAAAAAAAAATCAATTACAATCAATCAATCACCTATATCCGATTTTAAATGGATCTTACTTTTTAAATCCACTTGCCGTATTCACAATTTTAAATTTGGTCTCGTCAATACTAAATTGACATCAGTCTTACAACTCTACTGATAGATGTGTTTAACTAAATAAGTAATTACTTAACACTAATCAACGATGCTTTGATTCCTGTCTTTTTAGGACTTTGTCACCGAGAGTGGATAGATTGATACCGAAGTGTCGTAAAGAAACAGCGTACATTTATTCTTTATTATTTACAGCTATTTCTAGATCTTCTTAGGTATGTGAAATAGGTCGTCTTTTTTTCTGGTATAATTTCGCTGCATCTACAAATAAATAAATATATATTAAATATAACTAATAATAAACTAAAAAAATAATAGCCAAGAAGTTGGAATGGTAATTAAAATTAATTGAAATCTGTCACTATGACCTTCACCAATGGTGATCTTTTGCCAACCAAACACAATAAACACTCGTATATAACTTAAAACCGTAACATTAAGTTTATTTTAGCATAATAATGATTTCAGTAGTGTAAAAATGAAAAGAAACAGTGACAGACTCCTACTTTTTAATAACTACAGAATAAAACTACTGACTAACTCGTATTTTAGAAACAAAATATTAATTCAAAGTTTGACATTCACTGCCTGGTTTAACATTGGTGAAGACGAGACGATTTCATCCGATCTTTACCCGTCAGGGGTAAGTGCGTATATCAGCTGACAGCAATCCTAGACATGACTTGATTAGAGCTAACTAGCTATTGCTACCTAAAACCGAGTGTTTAGAAGAAATAATAACAAAATAAGCAGTATTTTTTGATAAAATACATGGGCAAGATCGGATAAAAGAAAATTTCACAAAAATTACTTTGGTTTTCGAATTTCACCATAACACACGTCCGGATCGTCGAAGCGGCTGGTGAAAACTGAAGCCGATGCAAAATAAAATAGCATTGTATGCAATGTTGTCACCATTAGTAAATACCGTTGCGTTTGGATAAATTTTGATGTCTTAACCCGTTTCCGTTCTTACGGAAAAACAACAAATTTGATATCTATAGGCGATAGCTATCTTCGTACATCGGAAACGCCATCTGCTGGTTTTGCTACCGTATTATATAAAAAAAGAATATAGCGGTACGAGGTAATAAAGCTTAGTCTAAAAGTGAAGAAGTTATACTAAAAATAAAATTTATGATTTATTTTCCTCTCGTTTCGCTTTTGTTCGTTAAAAGTGCTACATTGGTAATAAAGAAATCTGAAATAAAGCCTGCGAGTAATCGAGCCGTCAATACCAAGTGCTTAATGTCACATGAAATAATTTTCCATCGATCCATCTCCATTTAAAATCGTCTTACTAAACACATGTCTACATACATATCTTCACGCCAAGTCCCTTATGGGGTAGGCAGAGAGTATCGAGTGCCAGACCTCACGATCCTGACAAAACTGTCTTGCTTCCTTCACATTCATAACCCTTTTCATACAAAGACGCCGGATTCGGAGACTCTTGACACCACCCTCGGATAATATCCGATTGATCTGATCGTGAAATGTCAGCCTTGTTCTCCCCGGGTACCTACATCTATCCACATTCGCATTTTATAATATCTGCTTTGTCAATCTCTCATCTGTCATTCTTTCCACATGACCGAACCAGCGGAGCATGCCCTTTCGCATTTTAACACCAACACTTTCTTTCAATCCCACTCTTTCTCGGATCTCACTGTTACGAATGCGGTCAGCGAGCGTTACACCACAGATTTGCCGTAGTGCTCTCATTTTGACCGCATTTATCCTATTTTCATGCTCTTTCTGACAAAACCAACTCTCGCTTCCATACAATAACGTTGGAATAAGCACAGAATTATGCAAAGCGAGTTTAGCTTTTTGACTCAAAACCTCGCTTTGGAATAGATTATCCAACGCTCCATTCACACTATTCCGTATTCCCTCACTTTCCTCTCTACTTCCACTGTGTACTTACCTTCCATCCATGCTAAAAGCACAACTAAGATAATATACAATTTCATTCAATTATTCCAGCACTACATCATCAACCAAAACTTTTACATCCGTTCTGGCTACGTTCTTCTTTTTCTATGGAAATCTATGAGAACAGAAGTTTCAATTAATGTCATTTAAGTTCCATGACAGAAAAATATAACGGGTTCAGCAGTTGTATTTTAATGTCTTAGAACTATTAAATCAAGCAAAAGAATTTTTAGCATTTTCAACAAACACATCGAAAATATTAAGAAATTTTCCTCTAATGCAATTTGTACTTGAAAAGGACTTCTTGATCCTAAGCTTTGTTGATCTTGTACATTCTAAATCTATAGTTTTTGTGATTATTGTGTTTTAACTATTAAACATCCTTACATTTTTTGTACTGGCAATGGTAGGAACTGATCTTTCCTATCGTGGCAGCCCTGATAGGAAAGTGAAAGAAGACCGTGTCATTGGAGGTCATACACTTTATTTTTGTTCACGTTAGATCATTTGTTTGATACAAAAATATTTTGAAAATTGACAAAAATAGTAAATAATGTTATGGTTTGTGGTACGGTAATGAGTTTTGTCAATTCGGTGTGTAAATATAACCTTAGTTTCACATAGTTAAAACGGTGTAGAAAAATTAGAATTAGCGAATGTACATATTTTTTAATTACAGATTTTTGAAACGAAAACATAGTAATGGCAGACCAGTTTTGCTTACGTTGGAATAATTTCCAAACAAACATTGTGAGTGCCTTGGATTCATTGAAGTGTTCGGAAGATTTAGTTGATGTTACACTTACTTGCGAGGGCAGAAATATCAAGGCTCATAAAGTAATACTGTCAGCTTGCAGTCCGTACTTCAGGAATGTATTCAAGGTGAATGACTTAGGATATTATAACCTTCAAGTGATACGACTGGGGTAACTTTAGAGTAGAAAAATAGTGTGCATATTTTAATATTGCCTCCTCTTATTTTAGGAAAACCCTTGTCAACATCCTGTTATTATTCTAAAAGATGTGTCGGCGGACGATATTCTTAGTTTATTGTCTTATATGTACCAGGGCGAAGTGTTTATAGAGGAAAGTAAACTGTCGTCTTTTCTACATACAGCAGCGCTACTTCAAGTTAAGGGTTTGACAGGTGTAACACAAAATGTGAGTGAAAACATTATTTAATAGTAATTTAGTTTATTCAAATTATATTCATGTGGACTATTGTATGAATATGAATATAACTTGAATAACATACACGTTGGGTTATGAAAATAGGATTTTTCACAATAAATTAAAATAAGATGAAGAGTCCTTTGCTGTGCAAGTCACAGACGTTGACTAATATTTTACCACCCAGTTAATTCACCATTACTCATTAATTTTTGATATAAACTGTACATTCACTCCTTCAGCTTTATTTTACTGTTTGTTACTTAATTGCTATTCTCTACTATTAATACTGTAATAAAAACTACCAAGCGGAGTTGTTTATATTCTGGTAAATTTAATCGAAGTTTGATTACTTTGCCTAGAAAATGTAATGTAATAACATTAAGTCTCACAATATAATAACTTGCAATAGTGTCGTCTCTTTTAAATTTTTGCTAAGATTTAATTTTTATTTGTATACCTTTTCAGAATGAAAATTATGCTTCTCCTAATGTGACAAATAAATTATACACGCAGTTAACAATTTCCACGAAACAAAACTTGAACACACACAAGGAGTCCAAAATACCAGCCTTGAAAAAAAGGAGGAGTAGTACTTCTGATAAACCAAATGAAGTTCCATTGAATGATGGTGTTAAAAAAAGCAAGGTCCTAGAATTATGTGATATTTACACTAGAAATAATGGCTCCCAGTCAATTAAAGTTGATAATCCCGTTTTTGCCCCAGAAAATAGTTATGATAAAAAATGTGATGGAAAACAAGAACATTCTATTATGGCAACCAATGGGAAAAATTCTAATCAGGTATTTTGAAGTTTAATTGTGTTTTTTTGTGCTATTTTAGAGAAAAGTATTAAAACCTTTTGGTATCTGCCTGATATTCTAGTAAATTATGTTATAAGCAATAACTTAAAAAATGTTTAGGTAATACAAAAAATGTGTAAAATATTGTTGTGTAGGAGAAATGTATAAAGTTTGACTTTTAAAAGAATGTAACCACAAGACAGATTTTTTTTCAATAAAAATAAGGACTATCTGCTACATATGTCCGCTTTGTTACATAAAAATTCAAACTTTGGAATAGTCTTTCTCTAATTGTCTTTCCATAGAGTTTTGAAAAAAGAAGTGCAACAATGTTTTATAGCAAATTTAGTTGTATAAATACCGTTGGAATTAATATATAATTAAACATCTCTGTGTCTCTTTTAACAAATGTTGATATTATGTACGCCGAAAGAGATAACAACATTTTTGTCTATGCTCATTTTGGCATCAATTTAAAGTGACGTCATGACAGTTCTCATGTTTGCCAAGAATCCATATTTAGTGTAGTGATGTACTATTAGAATTGTCGATATTTTATTTTACGTTCCCAGAAAATAATATTTGGACAAGATAAGAATGTATACTATTGCCACTGAAAATATCAATCACAGTCTAGCTTATATAAGAATTCATTCAAGTGCTCACTTAAAAGTAAAGAAAGTGGTTTGAATCTGATCTGATAAATTTTTTTTGTAATGATAATGAATCTTTTTATAAATATAAAGAGTTAACTTATATAAAGAATAAACATATTTGCACGCCACTATGTAAAATAAATGTGCTCGCGAAAAGTAATCAAAAATATTCTTTTGTTTAATTAAATTTCCCTATTTAGGTATAAGCCAATTGAGTAGCACAAAGTAAGTAAGGTGATAATTGCGATTTCTTTCGGTAGGTAAATAATAATTCTTATCTATTTGCCTAAATTTAACTATCGATCGTCACTAATAGATCATGTATCGATATTGGTACTCTACTTTTTCTGGGCAGCCTTATAATGTCAAAATGGCAGCCATATTTAGTAGCCGACGGAGGCTTTTTTTGTAGGTATTTCTTATCCATATACTTAGAGGTCAATGGCTTTGATACAGCAAATTTTAAGAGGAGGGACAATAAAATTCAAAAGCGAGGTTTGCATTGACTCTTTATGTTGCAGATGTCCTTTTGCAGTAGTGATTATTTTCCATTATGTAACCCACTAGTTGTCACTAAAATCATTAAAAAAAGGAAAGCATAGGTAAAATTCTTACCTGCTATGAAGATCATCAAAGTTTATTTTTTACTGTCAGTGATTGATTTATTGATAATTTGTTAATAATTCACCATCACCATATTCATACCACTACCTTGTCTATTCCTTCTGCCATAGAAGTGCTCTCTATTGTTGTATTGTTCATTTGGGTACTTAGGGTAGCTAGTATATAATATACTGCATTAGGATTAACATTATTACAATGTTGATATTAAATTTTGTCTTGTTGTGTATTTAGACTGACAAACAAACTGACTACCCTCACCTCTTACAGGGCGGAGAATACAGCTGAAAAATTTAGATAATTGTTTTATGGATTCTCTTTATTAAAGTTTGATGTTTCTACATATTCAATCATTGTGTAATGCTTAAGGCAGGCATTCAGAATTTAGCCATTTTATGCACAAACTAAAGAAATCTATTGAAATAAATTAATCTAGCAGATTTTTTGATTAATTTTATTTTATTTAAAGTTATATGTAGATATTAATTAATGTTTTAAGACACAAGAAGATGTTCCTGTGATTGTAAAAACAGAATGGGTGGAACAAAATAATTCACCAGTGCCACCACAGAGCATGAATTCAGAGAATGAAGACAGTTTACCTGACTATGAAAACAGCATGCTTGCTAGGTCCTTACTATCAGGTAAAAAAATACAGTTAAATATGCTTAGATCTATTCTTTTGTTATGAGGTTTTGGCTATTCAAAAGAGCTGACTCTTATTTTAATCTACTAAAATTTATTTGTCTTAATTTTTCAAATGTTAAGTTTAGTATGGTTACTTTGCTAAATAATATAATGTAATAAGTAAATTTAGACAAATTTGAAAAAACATATAGCGGAGTCAATGCCCAGTTTCCCTCATAATCATGCCAAGCAGTACAGATTTTAATTAAAATCTTAATTTAGGGTTCTGCAGAAGCTTATTACAAAGTTGACTCTATACCGTTGGTTGCTTTCTCTTAGAGGGCTAATGCAGCCTCTTCTTGGGGTTGGAAACTTTTAGATTAAGGTAAAGCCTGGCAATGATAAAGCCTGGCAATTAGATCAACTAATTTGAAGAAATTTTTTTTCTACAAAGTACATTCTGAAAGACAATAAACTTTTTGACTTATCTATTATCAAAAGTTTTAAATTTTTAATCAATAACACAATGTTTTCCAATGGTTTTTTGCAAGTTTTGGTTATTTGCAAGTGCAAGCTTATAATTTAAAAATGTTTCTATTTTAGGTATAAATCCTTCTAAAAGCGATGTTAGTGCGAGTCTGTCAGTGAAAAAAGTTTCAACACAGACAGATATTCACAACATTTCTAGATCTAAAGAGACTAACACTGATTGTGTAATTACTAACACTATTTCCAAAAGTCCTACTAAAACACAAGAGGAATCATTAGTGAAAACTGAAAAACTTTCTCCTAAAGTAGATGAGTACGAACCAGAGATTTTGCTATCAGAACACCAAGACAGTACCGAGTCTGAGGGTGCATATTCTCAAGAACAATCACAAGCACTATTACTCTTAGCAGGAATGTCGTCAGTGCCTGTACTAGGGGGTGGAGCTTCCACGTCACAGATTATAGCACCACACCAACAATCCAATCATGCAGCCATCTGTGGAGACTGCCCCCATTGTGGAATGAAGTACTCTAACCAATCAGCTCTAAAATATCATGTCAGGTTAATGCACTCAGACTTAACAAATAGGCTATGTTGCTACTTATGTCCAAGGTCTTTTACAATGAGAGAGACTTTCAAAGAACACATGTGGACCAGTCATGGACAAAGAAATTGATATATTATAAAAGTTGAATGGAGAATATATTACGTGCCTTAAATATATTCCAGATAAAGAGTTTGCCAAGAAATTATAAACAAACTTGTGCCTTCAAACTTATTTTTACATACGACTCATGTGAAGTCGACAACGAGGAGACTACTTGTAAATTGTAGTTAAGTGTTTTACAAGTTATTTTTTTCCTTTTGACCACTTTATACCAACTTTGTCTATATATATATATGTATAGTTTGTTCACATAAAAAAGTTTTGACTTCGTCAATCTATTAATGCCTCCAATAAATTTAATTGCTGAATAGTAGCAATTCTGCTAAATTGTAATTTAAATATAACATGTTATGTTAAATATTTAAGATTATCTTAATTCTGTGAGGCAAGAACTTAGTTTGACGTGTCTGCCTGAGTGTATTTCTATCTGTTTCATCAAAACACCGAGATCGAATTTTATGGGGATTTTTTTTTTGTTTAAAGGATGAAGTGGCTGAAGAATCATCTTGGGTTCTTAGCTCTCATAATATGATAAATGATAAGTTTTGTGGGGTTCTTTAATTTTTTATAATTGTATGTATTTCAATAGTAAAAAAACATTAAAAAAGTTAAAATATGAATTCTCATTTAGTTTACGTTTTCAGAATTATCGCGAATATCTAATTTTCTGTGAGGTACTTTATTTGTCGAGAGCATTGCTAGGTTGATGAAGAAATATTTTTTTAATGTGAACAAATTGTAGAGATGTAATATTAAGTATGTTTTAGGTAAGTCTATTTTAAAATATTTAAATAAATATATATATTTGATTAATTGATTAAAATGAATTTGCAATTTGCAAGACAGATCTCTTTTCATATGTTAATTAAATGAGGTGCAAAATTAGACTGTTACCTACAGGAATGCTTTTGGTGCTATTCCAAGCTGAGGTTATGTTAAGATTAACTGTTTCATATGATTAACAAGTATTCACACTTTTTAATTATTTATAAATATTCACGTATTCGAAATTTATCTTTACAACTATCCGCAAAATATTCATTTAGTGAATTAAAAATGTTTTCTTATATAGAATGCATCAATTTTAAAGGAAAGACTTTTAGATATTCGTAAAAACTCTACATCAGTCCATCACCAGAACATATTTAGACTAACTCTGCTGACGTTTTCCTTTATATATATAGAATTTTTATATATATAGAATTATTCTTGAAAAAGGAATATTGGACTAAAATTTAAATTTTTTTTTAAATATTTGTGAGAGGAGGTGAGGGGTTAAATCCAGCTGGTGTCATATATCATGTCGTTTTACTATAGGTGTAGATACAATACATGTTCAACTGTAATTTTATATAAAAAGCCATCGTCATGCACATTATTAATCAGTTTAATGCTGCAGTGATCACTACTTTTTTACTCCTAAAAACTCGAATGCATGTTTTTTTTTTGGTGATTATTACGCGAATGCTCTCCCGATAACAAACTGATATTGATGAAATTTGTCTTGTTTATTTCTTTCTCTTAACTACCTTTATACATTTATACCGCGTAGTCTGATTTTGATAAATATATATTTTATTGGTTCGAGTTTACCCCCAAAGATTTAAGGAAAGTTTAAATAAAATTTAGCGCTATTAACGATACAAAATGTTTTA
>NJDC01058188.1:168903-201734 GCA_002245475.1 Calephelis virginiensis | reverse complement strand
ACCTACGTTGAATAAATATTATTTGATTTGATTTGATTTGAATATTTTTATGGACAAATTTTATGGACAACGAACAAGCAGGCGGCTCCTCTAATGGTAAGAGATAACTGCAGTCTATGGACACCATAGAGGTTAGGGGTACGTCGCTATCCTGATGCCGGGTCAATTGTATAAGTCTACTGGCTACCTTACCTTCTGGGTCGGCATATGACATTGTAATTATGATGGCAGGAAAAGGTAAAGAAGACCCCTACATGGGCAAGTTGCTACACGGAACTCTACCACCAGTGATCTATCTAGTTAATGATGACCCGTTTCGCCTTTCTCGCCTTTTACGAGCTCCTGGGCAGGACAGCGGAATATCTTCTATTCCACACAGAGGATCCAGACCAACACGGAAAGAATATAATATTAAATAGAAAATAATATATTAATCCGAAAATGTTTAGTACAAATCAATTCTTTCTATCTATCTACTTTATACATAGGTGTTTTTGAAGTTAGGAACTAAAAAGTTAATTACATGGATCTTTATGAATTATGGTTAAGTCTCTAAAATGACAATATTACAGGAATAGAATAAAATCTAAATTGGGTAATAGATAAGCTTACTCTAAGTTAATTTTATACTAATTATTATTTACACATTATTATGAGAAACAGCTCGTTTATGTCTTTTATTAACAAATAACACGATGTTTTTAATGTTAACAAGGATTTAGATGAAATTTTGGCGATATAAACATCTAAATTAATTTTTCTAACTTAGATTAACATTTTATTAGAAATAAAATCTCGTGCCACACCATTTTTGGTCGAACAACTATATCGAAACTGCTCGACCGGGTTTCATGATTTTCCAATGTATGTATGTTTGGTTTTTGAAAGAAATCATTTAAGATGGGTATTAATGTAAACTATTATCTTGTACTTAGTATAAGACAAGATTCACATGATTGTTCTAGAAGTTTGGATGTCTAATCAGAGCAAAAGAACAAATATTGTTTTAGGTTCCATATTGTTTTGATATTTAAGATAATAAATACTTTTTACTTCAGTCATGGTGTTCACACAAGGAATTCGTGTAACTTCATCCTAAACAGGGGAAGGTGCTTAAATAAAATATTTTAAATAAATAATAGATACATTTATATGATTTTTCAGTAAATATTTTAACTATTAACTTTTTCGAGTAAACTGTTGCAGTTAATTTAATTAACGTAATCTTTAACTTTGAAATGATCATCTATCATCTATATGTATAAAATTCAATTGCTATTAGTTAGTCTTGCTAAAAGTCGAGAACGGCAAAACTGATTTGTCTAATTTTGGTTTTGAATTACTTGTTTAAGTCCAGGGAAGGTTTATTAGATAAGAAAAAGGGAAATACTGCAAGGAAACTAGGAAAAGCAACATTCTTTTTTTTTCCAAACAAACTGATTGAAATTCGTCTGATCGGCTAGTCAATTAATAAATGTATCATATACTTAAAAGTAATATTTAGAATTTCTGATGATGTGATATTGTAAAAGTGTATCAATTACTTCTATTAACCAGAATATAATTTCACAAACTAAAGATGATGGGCTTTTTTATGACATAGCGAATAAGCTCACGGCTTTCTTAATCGGAAATCTCTGGCCTGTAGATACTACAAATACTGTGAGTGCGTTGCTGTCCTTTTTCTTATTTAGCCTAACGTGCAAGTTTACCGGCTGGTAAGTCGGACCGACACCGGATCATGACAGTGTAATTTTGGCTTGCCTGGACAGGTTGCTTCTAAGACCTTTACAACTTGAGCCAGACCCGGATAGAGGATCTAAGGAAAATACATATTTTAGGTGTTTGCAGGGCAATCAAAATGCAGACAAGCTGCATATTTAACGATTATTGAAAAAACCCGTCTCCTACACACTAAAGATATTGATGAAACGTTTAGCTTTTTCATGTGATAGTTGAGCTAATAAGCATATGGGTCTTCTGATGGTATGAGATAACTGTGGCCTATAGATACTGAAGATATAACAGCTCAGGTGATCCTATACTCCAGACTGAGGAATATAGGAATACTGCCTTCTAACTTCAGTGTTTGTTTCAGTGTTAGGATAGACGGTTACGTAAGAAGCGTAACTTAGCATCGAGTTGGCAACGCACTATTTCCACCTTAAGTGTCTATACAAGTAGTGATTAATGGCTAGGCTAGAAGTTTCATAAAACAGTTTTTCGAACAGACACGAAAATGCATGTAGTTATTACTGTAATTTAGTTAAAATAAGAAAACTGGTAGTACAAATATACTTCGTTCATATTGAGCAAAGATATTAATAATATAGTTCTGTAGCTGTTATGGGCATCTAATATGAGTTGTAAAAGTCCGTTTATAAATTAATGTACTCTTGTACATTGTACAGCGACTGTTGTATTTGACGGAACTTTCAGTTTATAAATTGCCTGGCAGAACACATATTTACAGCAATTACTTAATATTGCAAAACATTAAAAAAACACTAATATAACAATTTTAAATTCTAATTAAGTATTAAATTATAAAGAAGATATTACTTTATTGATATGAAAAGTTCACTAAAATAAATTTCAGTGGCGCCCTCGTAGCTGTTGATGTAGACTTGCTACGTAGTGCTACAAACAACTAGAGGGCGGACTTCTCGTAGCTATAGCTACTGTAGGGTTTTATGTTGAAACATAATCACCCAGATCAAAGTTAGGCGAATCGTTAAAAAGGTTCGCTTCACTGTTTTTTACACTTGCCGAAAAAGAGGGGTGTTATAAGTATGAGTCACCTGTGTATGTGTGTGTATGGTTGGAGTGTCTGTGGCATCATAACTTCTAAACGAATGGACCTACCTCGACACGATATTTGCGTTTTCTCAAACGCATATACGCATAAAACGCTTGTGTGATCCAGATGGTTTTAGGCTACGTTGTGAATAGCTTTTTAATTTCATGATCATTTATACGCTACGACAGTGAACAAACACACGGTTTTCCTGATGGTTAAAGAGAACCATGACCTAAAGACACCATAGACGTTATCGGTAAGTCGTTGCTCTGAGCAGAGGATCTTGGGTATATTGTGTATGTGTACCGGCTAACCTATTTTCTGATTTAATGACATGAGTTTTTATTTTACTATTATTGTTATTAACTTTTTATAGTATGAATTATGTAAAACTTTAAAATCAAATAAACTAATAGTACAACGGGCTAATTTATCTCTAATGAAAAAAGTATTTTAGCCAACCGGTTAAAGGAAAATAATAAAATAAATAGGTAAATCTGGTGTACAAAAAAAATACAACAAATAAATAAAAAAACATATTACTCGTACATATCAAACAAATACTTACACAAAAAGAACTTAAAGCAACCCCAAGAAATTGTTATTTTAAATTTGTTTTTGAGAGAATTAAGGTTTTTAGTTGTTTTGATTGATAAACGAAAATACGGAACTGATTTTCAGTTGAAGTTAGTGTATAACATATCGGTTCAATAACTAAAGACTATTCTTTCGTTTACTAACATTACGCATAATAATTGTTTTATACAATAATCTGTATTACTGTATAAAAAAACTCTTCAATTTTGCCATCAAATTTGGTGTATAAAATATTTGATCAAAACATAGTCTATTTTAGTAGAATTTTATAACTGGACATGTTTTTTCATAGCATAATTTCGTTTTTATGTCGTTAATGTTTTCATAAGAAAAAAAGTTAAAATCAGTAATAAATTTAACGACAGAATTAAGATTAAGAAGAATGTATCTAAATTATTTTATCCAATTTTTTTAAGTTTCGACCTACTCATGTAAACCGTGTTTACACAAATGGTCAAAACTAATAAACACCGTTTTTAGATAATAACTTAGAAAGTTTAGTGTGTAAAAATATAGTAAATATTACTAGGTACACTATAACTTTATTCGATATTATAAGGTTCCAGACACTAGGTGTCCGTACAAGATTTGAAAACGATTGTAAAAATTTTAACTCCAAAAGTGTCTGGAAAAGGATAGAAGTATCAAATGCTTCCATTCAGTTTCTCTTACGATAAGACACACAAACTCAAATTTTGGTAATTATAATATACAAGACGTTATTAATATTTAAACGAATAATTAATAAAGATTATTTTGTATAGGTTTTACAATTGCGATAAGGCAACAATATTACGGTTATAATAGATCCAGAAACTATAGAATGAAACGAAATATAAGTTATTAATCAAACATTAAAGAGCTCAGTTGTACTTTTTATGAGGTTGTAATAATGGGACGTTGTGGCTAATATATGTCATAGAGACAGGGCGAGGAGTAATTATTTCATTAATAAAAGTCTATTGCAAACGCAAGGTCTGCAGCCGAAGGACGAACGGGTGGTGCGTGGCTCGCCGCATTTGTATCGCTTATATATAGGTCACTGTCGCCTACGCGTAATTCGATAAAACTTTCAAAAAAATATATTTTCTGATTATTACAATATCATGTTGACCATTAACCTTAAAGGTCAACGTAATGAGAAAACTTCGTCGCACCTGTGAAGTTTAAAAACTTTTGACGTGTGTAAAGTTTAAAATGTCACGTCATAATAATATGTCCTTACACATGTATTTAAAATTTAAAAAGTTTTAGCAACTTAAATAAATAAACAAATACGTCGAAGATTTAAAACTCTGTTTAAAAAATAACGATGAGAAGACGAACATTTATATAATAAAGGTTTGGTTCAATGTCATAAACAATAGTATTATAAGAAAATCAATATTACAATTTTAGCAAATAGTAGCGAAAGTGTATACTAATTAATAGTGCAAAGTATTGATCAATTGTTTCACGGTGGTTCTAAATATAAAATTTGGTGGAGGAAGACAAAGTTCGCGCGCAATACGGGCGCGGGCAGGTAGTGCGGGCGGCGGCACGCGGCGGCATATCGATTCCGCGCCGCCTCAGTCGGCGTCCGAGCGCCGCGCTGCGCCGCCAGCAGCCGGCGAGCGGCGTCGCCCCCGCGCCTCACTCCCTCCCGCGCCCGCTGAATATCTCTTCGTCGCCGGCAAACTCGACCGACCTCTTTTCGACAACTAACGTCGCAGCCGCGTCCATTTCCCGCCGCGAAACTGCGCTCGATCTTTTCGCGATTTCGCGACATTAACTTCGGTTGGCACTGCTTCAAAAACTTTAGAGTTTTTAGGAATCCCAGAAATTGTTTACATAGTGTAAGCGTTAATACGAATATTTTGTAATGTACTTAAAGATTGAGGAAATATTTAGTCGGTAGAGCAGAGAAGAGAACGATTGCGATGCAGTTAAAAGTGCGAGGTTATGGGCGAGCATGGCCGGGCGCACTTCCGGCTGCTTAGAGGCGGACTGCGATGGACTGCTGCAACTACGGCGAGTTTCGCGGGCAAGCGCTCGCGCAGTACGGCGCGAGCGCCGGCTGGGAAGGCTACGGCTACGCGCCCCTGCCCTACGCGCCCTACGGACATGCCTACTATTCGCCGCACGCGCACGACCCCTACACACGCTATTACCGCTACGACTATCCCGCGCACCACCATCACCACCCCGATCATCCTATGCCTATGGGTTGGTACTTAAGAAAATATATTATTATAGACAAGTAAACTAATACTATAAATTAACACAAAAGTCCACTGATATGCGTCCACATGATATTGATTTAGTTTCATAAAATCGTATTGGATAAATCAATTAATAAGTTGCACTTATTTATGAGTTACAGTTGATTAGGGCATTTTAAAAAAAATAGTTTTATACGAAATATAACGCAGGCATTACACCTGGTTAATTTAAGAGCTGTAACTGTTTTACTGGTTGGATTTAGTCGTTGCATTGTTATTATTATTATATATTATTTATACACGATATACTTAAACGCGGGTATTATTTTAACTAACAGTTTGAAATAAGAATTTTCAGGCAGTTCATTTACATAATGGAGAAAGTCCCAAAATCTACCAAGAAAATAGAGTTTATGTATTTTGAGATAATACATTGTAAATATCGACAAATATTGTCGTATCTCGTATAAACAATGAATAAAATAAATAACCGACGTAGATTATTAACATCTTGAAAAGTATAGTTTTATTTTATAAACTTTACATTTTTATTATCTCTGGTAAGACGTATAGGTTTTACGTATTTTACTGTTTTAAATAGCCAGGCTAAAAAACTTCACTTCAAATTAATTTTCCTGTAAAAAAGGTTTTTGTTATATTGCTGGATATATGTTAGAATTTTTCTTTCCCGTTGGATGTGGTCATTTTCAACATCCTGAACTGTATTACGATCTAATAATTGACAATGAAAGAATAGAACATTTCCACATAACAAGAATTGTTTTAATTTTCGTATTTGAATGTGTTATTAACACACTTATTAATACTGGGATGTAACTAGATACATCTGGGACTTACTTACATCCCATTTTATATTTGAAATTTAGTTTCGAATTAAAATTTCAATCTTGCTGGTGTAATGAGAAAATATGTTCTTAGATCCAGGATTCAAATTATCTCGAACATGAGTTAGGTAATTTTGCTGTAAATTTTATTTAGATTGTAGGCTATGCGCTACTCAATTTTTGTATTTTGTCATGTTATTAAAATATTAAAGAATAATCAATTCATGGTTAGCAATGAATGAGTTCCATATCCATTATTTAATTAATTTTGTTTTTAAAACGTCTACAAAAGTTTTGGAGGCATTTTGTTAGTTAACATTTAGTTAACATGGAGATAATTACTTGATAAATCAATAATGTGATTGAAGAAGAAGACTCTGGCTTAACAAAAATTCAATATCAAAATTAAGCTACTGATTTCCTTGAATTGCAACAAAAAAAAGACAACGTATTTCAATCTAAGCACTTCACCCGTCCTTAGCATGCATTTTGTAATTTTGTTATAAAAAATGCTGTATGTGAATACAGTATATGAAATCAAACTTTCGGTTGAGCTAGAGTGCAGTTGTTAAGTTTTTAATACCTTTCTCATTGATTATGTCGACAGTTACATGTGTTTTATAGTTTGAAGAATATGTAGTACGAGACATTTATTTGTTTATACTAAAAATGTCTGCAGAAATAATTTGTTTATCAAATTTATGAAAACAAACGATAATTTAAAACCACGTTTTACTCAAAGTGTCCCAATAACCTATATCACTCGTTTTGTTAATCTATACTAATATTGTAAAGAGGAAATGTTTGATTTTTTGTTTGTTTGTTTGAAATAAATAGGCTCCGAAACTACTGGACCGATTTCAAAAATTCTTTCATCTTTAGAATGTAACATTATCCCTGAGTGACATAGGTTTGACATTTGTTTCATCAAAATAGGTGAAGTAGAAGCCAAGTTAGGCAGGCGAAGCTGCTTGAAACTGCTAGTATTATATACCTATGTTCAGTCTCGTAAAAGCTGTTTTCGCATTTTATGATAAATGTAGGATTTATATTTTTCGAGTTTCTCATTTTTATAAATTATTGGATCTAGCTGTTTATGACCACGTATGTTAGTTAGCTGTGGACTATATTGTTCACGTCTAGATAAATCTAATAACTGAACAGCGCTAATAAATATGCAGTGCACAAAGAAAATCAATTCTCCTTCGACGCTAATTCCTTGAACGTAATTGAATTACAAACATCGCCGCGAGTAGCGATTCTGTAGAACGGTTTAGTTAAATTAATCGGCTGCACTATGAGCGCTCAACTTTGTTTACTAATATTAAAGATCGGTATACGCGTATGCTGCGACATTCTGAACAATGAAGAATGAAGTAAGAATTAATGTTTACGTTTGGGCGGATTTCTCGGCATCTACGTCACGTGTCCGGCCGGCGGGGGCGTGGGGCCGCTCTACAGGTGGTACCCCGCCCCCCCCCGAGCCTCGCGGGATTGATTGCTTGCACGGCGCACAGCCACTCTACATATTGACCCGGTTGCTAACGCCCGCGTTGCCTCTCGCGATCAACTTACTTTACGTGAATATGACGGCGGCACTTTAAGTATGCAGCATACAAACTAATGACGCTACAAATAGAAAATGCATCATTACGGTTTTTGCTTAAGAAAGAAGTTAAAACAACTACTTTAAGTATTTCGAAATAAGTGTAATACTTATGAATCGTGATATGTCCATCGCCTCCACCGCCTTATCTATTCCTGCCGCCATAATGACACTATCATGTTCCGGCGTTGAAAGTAGGGTAGCCGCTAGATTTGCACAATAGGACTTTCATTCCGTCCCTAGGTCAACGGCGCATCTGTAACATCCATGGTGTCTGTAGGCCATGGTTGCCTCTTATCACCAGGAGAACTGTATGCTTGTTCGTTGACCTATTATATAACAAAACCGTCCGCTTGGAATGTTTTTTATACTTTAACTAGCAGTTCCCAATTAGCACATTGTCTACTTCCCCTTCTTTTTGTCTATTTAACTATTTTATGAATTATTGCTTTTCCATATTACTTAATATAGCTATGGGTAATAAGGTTACGTATATACGGTGATATTAAAGTATCTTCACGCCCGTATTTCCGAAGATATATGCACAGTTACAATAAGCGCACCCATGACTAGGAAGTCTCACACCGTGATAGATGGCGAACCCATCACCAACTATCCAATCCTGGTCAAGGCTATTTTTATTAGAAATTTTATTACACATTTTATCCTTGTTGCCCGACTCGAAAATTAAATCCGGGACCTTTCGAAGGCAAGCCCAACACCGGACCATTAGAGCACAGAGGCGAAAATTGATAAATGTTACTGTATGTTATTACTTAATATGACGTAACAGTTTATGAATGTGTCGGTTACAAATAAACACATATTTATATACTTTTTACAATAACATCTATATCTATAATAACACTATAGAAAAGTAAATTCTGTACATTAAAGGTATTAAAACAAATGGTAAAGGCGACTAAAAAGGAAAGCAAAACATATTTTCCTATTTTTAGATTTTTTCTCTCTGTCTGTATGATGACCGAGATTTATCGCCGAATATACAGAACCCATCGTTATGAAATTTGGCTAGCAGGAATTTTATAGTCCAAGCAAGGTTACAAAGTACTTTTTATTATGCTCCTTAAACGAGTTCCTGTGGGAGAGGGGTAAAATTCAAAATGTGAAAC
This sequence comes from Calephelis virginiensis, assembly GCA_002245475.1. Classification (NCBI taxonomy): domain Eukaryota; kingdom Metazoa; phylum Arthropoda; class Insecta; order Lepidoptera; family Riodinidae; genus Calephelis; species Calephelis virginiensis. Next base: position 192,552 of record NJDC01058188.1, on the reverse strand, counting down.
CTACTATTATTTTTTAACATTAACTCGTACGATTTAATTTATATTGAATTTAGAAGGCATAACAACACTCACTATAAAGTAATCAAATAACTTCCAAGTCAAATCTAGAATGTAAAGAAACGTTTGAACGTAGAGGTACGTACATACCTTTACGTCAAGTTCCCCGGCCCGGTTGACAGAGACTATCAAGTGCTAATGAACGAAGTTCGTGGGGTCAGACAGTATTATACAAAATACAACCAACAAAGTTTCCCTTGCCGAGTTTCGGATTTGGTATCCGACTGATACAAATATATGTGGTACCTATTAGCAAGAAAAACCAATTTTGATTAGTATCGATTATTTTACTACGATCCCTATCTCATTTATCCGAATATAATTATCCGAGTATAGCCAGGATGAGTTGCTAGGCGACGATAACTAAATTATTTCTGTTGTTAATTTGAAATTTGTAGATTAATAAGATTCGATATACGGATAGCTGCGGCAAAAATTGTTTTAAATTATAACAAAATAAGGATTATAGATATAGTGATAACTAGTAGGATAGACTAGCTTATAGTGTCAAAATGGTTATCATTGTTAGAGTATCGGTACTTCAACCTTCATTTGTTTATGTATTTTTTTTGCTCGATGTTTTTCCTCAGTAAGTGAAGTTAGATCAAAAGTTTCGCTTAAATCGGTTAAAATAATACGTTTAATAGATAAAAGTGTCTGTAGATAATTTTAATAGATAAGTACTATTGCATGTTAAATATGACAAAAGTATAAAAAAACAGTAATGTATTCATTCGATTAAACACTAACTGAGCAGTAAACAATTCGTATGTTAATAACAACATTTGCATAAAAGAAGCGTTGAGGAGTTAAAACATGCAATGTTATTATTTAACAACAGTTTATATAAACAGTAGAATTTATAAACTTTATTGATGCAAACGCATGGTTTTTTTGTAATGTTGTTTAGCTATTTTATGAGATAACCATTCAAGTACTACAGATGAATAATACAAATAATAGAGTTTAGTTTGTGTCATTCATTTATTATTAATGGCGTAGTTACATACTCGTAGAAGTATTTTAGCATTATTTTTTAAATAGTTTTTTTTTGCTTTTTTTAGGGAACCCTTTATCTGATATTAAACAGGTACTAATTTAGAAATGTTTGAGTTTGTCAGACTTGGTAATTACCTAGAATTTTGCAATTACTAGCCAATGTCGTGTGCCGGTTATTGTGATAGGTTGTCGATTATAGACGCAAGTTACCATGAGGCTTTTGAGAGTTTTAGAGGCTAATTTCACAAGTTATTGTATAACATTCTCCCAAAACAGGTGTTAAATTTTTTAGACAGTACAGTAACTAAAGATATCCACATGAAAGATAACGTGATTAAAATAAGTTTTGATTTTTTCCATAAGACATACATTACGCAAAATAAACTTATCAATTTGAAATAAATTAAAAAGTAACATAACTGGTTATCCTTCCACCAGTTAAGTACTTCTATAGTATCTACTGGCGACGATTATCTTTTACCATTAAGAGAGCTGCCAGATACACAGGCATAAGTAAGTAAGTATCTTCAGCCTATAACCCCCGAAGGCTTATAAGCAGAGGCACAACCAGGACACCCACGACTAGCCGAAGACACTTAGTCCCACAATGTGATAGGTGGCAAGCCAACCGGGCACATTTCCAATCCCGAGCAACATTTTTTTATTAAAAAATCAAATTTTCTTTTTGTTGCCCGACCCGGGATTCAACCCGGGACCTCATAAAGTTTGCAGTGAAGTCGAACACCTGGACTGCTAGACCACAGAGGCGATTTACACATGCATAACGTAAAATATAAATCTGTTTGTAGTACAGAAAAAAATTGACCACACTATAGTGTTGTTCGTATTGATCATATATAGGTGAACGAATCTTAATAAAATTTAGTGCAGATATAGATTATAGTCCAGAACAGAAAACAGGTCCCTTTTTTGTAGAATATATTATTATATTATAATATATTCCTACATATTCATTTTTACCAGACTACGGTGCCTACGCGCTGAAAGAAACACGGACACGCCGAGTTTTGGCGCGCAGAGAACAACGAGCGCTACCTCCGACTCAGCCTCTATCGCACCCGCATACGGTAAGTTTTAATTTTTATTGTTTATAGTCTAAGATCCGAAGTAGGGTCGACCTACACCGAACTGATAATAGGATGAAACTGGTTTCATGGCAAATTTAGTATATCAGAAGATATATTAAGAACGGTTTGCCTAAAAAATCCTGGACATTTTTTTTTTATTTTGACGTGACAACGTCTTAAATTAGGTTGTGGCTCGGAGTCGGTAGCAAGGCAATATTTTATTAATTAACAAAGTGTTATAGTAGTGCAACCTGAGAAAGGATAAAGGTGTCAAAACTCTACCTAATTACGTATTCAATATCCATTTTGTTTACCTATCGCTTAAAAAAGTTCCAATTTAATGATAACCACGAAGTTTGAAGTAGCAATCTGTTTTAAATAGCTGATGACGTCTAACATATTATTATAAAATACGAATGACATATTTGATGTGGATTGGATATGTATAAGGGAAGCTAAAACCTTTGAATATACTGAGTATACTTAACATATTATTTAAGTCCAACTGGAGTTCAATAATTAAAGTCAGGGGTTGTCAACATTTTTACATTGCGGCTCTTTTTAAACGTCTCTTTTTAAATTAATTGAAAAAAAGTATTAACCCCATCGGTTGAAAAATAACTATTTATTTTTTAACCCCATCTAATACTTTTTTTAAATTAATTACTAAGTATATTTAATATTGTTTATCAGTAATTTGTAATGTTGTAAATAACGTTTCAGTTCACAATATTTTTATCAAATAATGTTCCTGCACTGTATACGGTGCTCATAACATCGTCAATTGGGAACGTCGGCCTAAAACTATAAAAACTCGCACCAAAACATATCGCTTAGAATTTGTGAGTTTAAAAGAAATACTTTTTTTTGTTAACTATGCCGTTACCTGTTTATTTTTTTGTTTCAATTTAAATATTTTTTGGAAAGTACAATACATATTTTTACTGTAATATTTGAAAATACAAATTGACATGGAAAATGTATTTATGCTGACACAAACAAGATGTATAGGTTTATTTAAAAACTGCTACATAACTTCAACTATTTATTTGACAAATTGTGAAACTTGGTGAAGTTCAGTTAAAGTGTTACTTTGAATTTAATCGTAAATTTAAGGTAAAATAATATTCGGCAGTGGGATATGGTTGTGAGAAGTATGATTATGGCGTTAGATTATGAGACAAGTGAGCGGTACAAAGGCGCTAATGAGGGCGGCGGGGCGGGGGTAGACGGAGGTGGGCCATGAAAGCTGTCAGCGGTTGATTTTTCCGAGTGTCGTGGGCGCGCTGATCGATAAGTCACGTGGCTCCCGCCGCGCTCCTCGCCTGCCGCTCGATAGTTAGCCTTTGCAAATCTCCCGCCACTACAACCTTATGGCTAGGTTTAGTACTCGAACTTGCCGAGTTTTATGATTCTCTGTCGAAATACTGAGCTTCACTTTATTATTATTATAATGCAAAAAAGCACACTCATATTTTTAAATCGACAGAAATAAACATAATAAAATATATTCAATATTAAGTTATCCGTTTACATAAATAAAATACTTCTAAATCATATCGTTTTTTAAACTTTTTTAAATCTCTAACATACGAGTACAACTAAGTATCTAAAAAGTGATTACACTTTTAGGTACTTAGTTTAATTAGCTTCTGTTAATTAAAAACAATTACAAGTTTTTTTTCATTTCAATTTTTATAATAAACAGACATTTTAAATTTATTGGCTTATGAGTTTTTAATATTTTTTTTTCAATTAGGTTTCAATATAAAAACCTAATTAATGAATTCAAAAATTGTCATTACTGTTGTTTAATTTTAAGACTTGATAAAATACACTAAGCTATATGAATAGAATCAAAAATGAAAAACGTATAGTATACGTTTTTAGTTCTAGAGAAAGGAATCTTTATTCATATCTATTTGAGATGAAATTAAAAATATCTAAATTTTAGTATGTAAGGTGTTATAGGTAACATAAATGAACAAGCTGCCTAAGCTACAAAACTATGAAATATATAACATATGAAATACTTACACTCGATAATATAATCCTTCTGTCGAAACTACAGGAACATCTATCCTCGTCGTATCAATGTTTGTTTAGTCGTTAGTTGCGCTTAAAGCCCCATCAATAATGTACAAAATCATTGGTTGTTCAATGGAAAGATAAACTGGTAGAAATGATTAAGTTAAACTTTACATTTACTCCCATTCTACATACTTAGATAAAATGAGCAGCTACATTTCAAAAGAAATTTACTTCATGAAAACGTCAATTATTTTAAATCTAATATGTATTTTTAGTTTGCGTAAAATACTAGAAAAAATCCGTATACGAATACATAGGACTACTCTTATAATTAAATATAATTTGTAACTAAATCGGTCTTTCATATTGTTTTCGTAACTTGTAACCTCTTTATTGTTACTATTCGGTGGGTGGGGGTGGTCTCCACGAAAAGAGTTCATTGGTTTCACTTGATGAGTTTGGGCTTGTTGCCTAATTTTCCCCTTGTAATTGTTTCCAAACTTTTTTCAATGATTGTTCACTGTTTGCTTATGAATAATAAGGTTTCGTAAAAGTTTTGAAAGGAACAATATTTAATATACAACGTTATAATCATTTGAGCAAATTATATAATTCTTAAACATGTAAAAAAATAAGAGGCAAAAAATGAGGGATGCAGTAACTGCAACGCAGAAGTGCAGAGGGAGTGACGGACATCGATCGCGTTCTCTCTCTCCTCCCTCCACACACACCACTACACGCTATCTCGTACACGCCATGTACTGTTTATGTGTAAGTGATGTATCCACATGCTTCGGTTTACATATATACTCATACATTTTATTGAAAAAAATAATAAAATCATTCCTGTATTTGAATAAATCTACTGTTTCTTTTCATTGAGTCATAAATACTCAATTGAATATTATCCTATTCAAGTCAGCCGCTTTTGAATATATTTTTACAAAATTACAGTTTAATCAATAAAACTATATTAAATATAATCATACGTATTTCATAAATTTACAATATAAATAAATAAATAAATAAATGTACAATGAACTTTTTTTATCTAGGAGTTCACTTCATTTTGCGTTACAGTTTTTTTACATTCATTTCATTTTAAATTTTAGTGTTTATATAATTCAATTTTTAAACTTAGTATTTTGCTACGTCAAATGGTAAGGAAAAAAATATATTTAAAATAGATTTAAAAACATGCACTAAAGGAAAAAAAAGAAAACCATTTTCTTTTGTGAGAGCAAACTAAAGTAACTGTACATAGTATTCTATTTGTAATATTCTAATTAAGTAGTTGCACTCAATTAAATCATTTTTAGTCATCAAAATACACAAAAGTTCTTAAAAATTTTTGTCATTTAATTTAATAATTCAAATAGCAAGAGTATATATGTTCAATGTATCATATGCCGAGATGATATGCTTGCTGTTGGCCATTTATCCTTTGGTTGTATTATTATCGATTGCCAGTGTATCGTCATCATCAGCAATGTACACGAGCAGCAGCGCGCCGTCGCTTGGTTCTCATTTGAGTCACTGTAAATCGATACCTGGCGAAATATGTTACCTCAGCGTTATATTGACAATCACATTATTTAATTAAAAAACTTGGGATTTCACGAAGTCCAAAAGAGATTTTGCTCAAGTTTTTCGTCATTTCTGTGAAGTCCTTTCTTTATTTCTTGAAGAATCCCTTTTTTTAAAACCAAATTAATAAGTAATAAAAAACCGGATTTATCGAGGGAAAAAATGCACGTTACCTTTTAACATGGTAGTGGTGCATTGCCAACCTAAAACTGGGGTGTTAGCCTCTTGCGTGAGCTGTTGTTGACAAAATAAGCCTATCGGTCTTTCTAGGTTATGGTTTATTTATGTACTAAATAACTGTCGATTTTAATTAAAAACTAAACGCTAAACGTGTAAAGTAACATAAAATTATAAGGTAATGTTTGTGGGAGCAGAATTCAAAATCGAACTAAATGCCTGATATGGAATAAAGGAATGGTAGTTTTTTTGTGGGAAGCATATTTAACAATGAACACTTGTAATATTTTGAAATGCTTTAAGTGAGCTATTTGGCAAACTTAGACAGCAAACGTCTACAATCTTATTGAATCTTTATAAGTCGTGACTGCTTTTTACCTTGATGAAACAAGCTTTTTAGTCTAAATTAAATACACTGTATAGATCTGGCCAAGCTTTCCTTCAGCTTGTGTACAAATATATGTTGTCACTTCTAAAATTTACACCAGCTCTACACCATCGGTCAAGATGATCATAGGTTTGAAACTATGCTAAAGGAACCGAGTTTATACTTTAAAAGTGAATCAGAAATCAAGTTTTTTGGTTAAACCAAAAGCGTTAGTGGTACGTTGCTAGATTGAGACTTCTAAAATTTACACCAGCTCTACACCATCGGTCAAGATGATCATAGGTTTGAAACTATGCTAAAGTAACCGAGTTTATACTTTAAAAGTGAATCAGAAATCAAGTTTTTTGGTTAAACCAAAAGCGTTAGTGGTACGTCGCTAGATTGAGACTCCTCGTATTAGTTTTCTGTCTGCCCTACGCTAAACCAGAAAACGACAATAATTACTAACGTTATGGCGAAAGGAATAGACAAGTTGAAAGTTATAAACTTTACCACTAGAACTATATGAGCAATTAAAAAACAAACCTTTGTTAATTTTTATAACTTCAGCTATTTGTCTGATCATAGGCATTCTAGGGGATTACGACCTGATAACACATACTAATTAGTATGTTCATGATAGTTTGTGGGCCATTGGGGGCGATCGAATAGAGTCAGCATTACAATTAATTATCTGTGACAATTTAAGCGTAGTAAGATTGCAAAAGTTCCTAGATGCCACCCTAGGACCTACGCAGGATAGATCGATCAAGTGCAGGATAGAACATCTAAGCTAAAAAAAAAGCGTCCCACCATCACATTATCGCATACCAATATATTTAAAGCTTGTACGGAATACACTAAAAAACTCTTCTGTTATTGAATATTCAGTTATATGTTAAATGTTAACGGATTTCGTCGAATTTGGTTTTTAACGAGTTTACGAATTGTCCTAGCGCAAGATGAAGTAGAGATTTGCAGATGTCAACATGAGATATTTAACCGATCTGTACGTACGCATAGAGATTGCAATTCTATCAAGATTTCAACTATTTCATTGGGTACCACTCGCGATTTGATAATTCTTTTTTTAAAATATAGCAAATATTCAGAAATGGTCTCACATAAATTTCATCAACATCCTACGAGGTAGTTGTGGGAACTCAAAAACCACTAGTCGGATCATGATAAAAATAATATGGGACCTCGTCATTAATATGGCGGTATGGTATTGATATAGTAATCGCGTAAGAAACATCTAAAAATACATATAGTCGAATTGAGAATCTTCTCCTTTTTTTGGAGTCGGTTTAAAATTTGGCACTCGCACACAGATATCGTTTATTCATATTCGCACTAACACATCTATATAAAGTAATGAGGTAGTGGGGCGCGCCATTCCAGTTTAGACGATCGATCTTTAACGATGACAGTTTGTATTTTAATATTGTTTAATTTTTTAGCCTCCATTAGAATGCGGTGCAAATGGCCGCTCTCCAGGATTCTGCGAACCACAAATGTGGCCACATTTTCAGGTATCGATATACAGAAATATAACTAACACCCAGATTCAACTATCCCATTAATCTAAGCTCATTACGCGAGTTCCTGTTCACTTTTACTTTAAATACTTTTAAGTTTATGGTTTTGGAAATACCGACTTAAGGTAGACGACCTCAGTGCTATGTACTACCAATAATATATGAATTGACAAGTCCTTCATTCGTTTATTCGGTTCGGAGGGTAAGGTAAACTAACTTTAGCTCGAGGCCCAACAGCCCGATCCCAGGTTCCCAACGCATCATTACCACCTTTGTTGTCTCTAGGCGGTATGAATTTCTTACCATCAGGAAATGCGTTTACTTTTTTGCCTAGCAATACCATAAAAATAAAAAAAATAGTGTAAGGGAAATGTCAACTGAGTAAGACTACTGCAGATCATTTTGAATTGCAGCGACGTAGTAGACATGGTTTTACGTAAAGAAAATAACAGTGAGAAGAGATAGTAGAGGGAGCGAGAAAAGTAGGGATTCACTTGCTTAAGGTAGATACGTATCTTAAGGCCGTTAGATTCTATACTTCTTATCGTCGATGCTTGGTGGAATTCCATTCTTGATGCAATTTATTTAGAAACACTTGTACCTTCCACAATATATTTTATTATTTTGTGGAAGGTACAAGTGTTTCTAAATAAATTGAATTAAGGCCATTACCTTAAAGGCGATTTATGTTATTTAGTTTACCTTTTCGAATAATATACAATAAAAGAAAATCAAAAATCATGTAAATCACTGTTATCAATAAAGTAAAAAAAAATTTTTGTGCATGATTTCCAGATGGCCATGCCCGGTGGTGGGGGTTGGAATACTTCCAATGCTCTCGTAGGATCATGGACATCGAGAGGTCTTTGCAATCGAGAACAACTTCGCTATGCTTCTGATTGTCGTTTAACCAAGGCATGTATTTTTTATTTTCGTTGACAAATGTATGAAGCTTCATTTCATTCTATTAAAAAGAGTGAGTAACCTCGGCTAGTCATAATGTGATAATTATAAATATGACCATAGGCAACAACTGGACCAACCACTTGAATAGAATCTAGTATATGCCAACATGAAATCTGTTCCGTACTGCACACCAGTATGTGTGTAAGTCACGGTATACACCACAAAACACAAACAAAACTCGTAAATAAAATATTTTTTAACAAAACAAAAACCGACTTCAAACAGTAAACTAAAAAAACTCAACGTTAATAAAAAAACTAAGCTCAATGAAAGAAAACTTTACTAAAAAACAAACTGCATTTAGACTATACACAAAAGTGATATATGTACATATTAATCATTAGGTTTTAATACTTAACCTACACTTAAACCTTGCTTATATTAATTACCCATATATACGCGTATTTTAAATTCTACAAGTATGCTACAACCAATTTATTACAAAATAAGATTTTTTATCCACAATAACAATAATCGCCTAATCCAAACGCGGCCCTTCGTCTTCATCGTCAGACCCCTAATGACAGTCACAACCTATCTAGGTGCAAAATTTCTAATCAATACAAATTATTCAAACCCAAACAGAAGGTAACTGCTGTAAACCGTTGAGGAGTTCCCTTAACTGTCCTTCGTCTTCATTCATCAGACCCCTAATGACAGTCACAACCCATCAATGTGTAAATTTCTCATCAATACAAATCAATCAAACCCAAACAGAAGATAACTGCGATAAATTGTTAAGGAGTTCCCTTGACTGTCTTTTGGCTCCATCATCAGATCGACTCCAGACTTTCTTAAAATTGTAGGGCTTTAAAATAGTTAATCAAAAAATAAACAAACACAATAGTCGACCCTACAATTTTTGAAGTTTCCCCTCAATTTCTCCAGGATGCCAACATCAGATCCTGGTTTCCTTATCATGGTACCACCCTCAAAGTATCTCCTTTCTGACAAAAAAAAAATCAAAATCGGTTTATAAACGACGAAGTTATCCGCGAACACATATAAAAAAAATATACGGTCGAATTGAGAAACCTCCTCGTTTTTCGAAGTCGGTTAAAATTAAGGAAACTGCAGTAACACAAAGTTATTTAATCTCTTTAAAATTCCTTTAATTAAATTCTAGTTTAATATAAATTGCATTTGCCATTTAAACTATTAAGGACAGTATGTATGTTTAAGGATAGACATAGATGCATTTTTAGTATACGCAAGTTGCAAATGGAATTATGATTAGTGATATTATGATACGTAGCAATCCTTTCAAAGTCAGTACCCAGTAAAGTACAATAAGTACCTAAGTTTATATTAACCTAAACCATTCCTTTCCAGAGTTCAAATCCGCATCCTCAAAATTTGACTTGTGGACCAGATAGAGGATCGACTCCTTACGCCATGTATGAAGATTCATCTTATAACGGAAATAACAAAGTCAAGTGCAGCAATCATGTTCAGGAACCTACAGTGCGGGAGATGGCACCTACAGATGCATCGAGACGAGGACAAGAACATTTCTTTTCCGAACAGTCTAGCCTTCCCTGTGAACCAAAACCTCCTCCAGTAGTGCCACTTCCAGCTTTTCAGCAGGCTTTTGGTTCCACAGAAATAGGAAAATTTGCAGAAGCCTTCAGCCGTGCGGAAGTCGTCCATGATAACGAAGACTCATCAGACAATTTTGTCTTTGAACCCTTCAACGATTGGGACGGCCCACCAGAACTTCAATGGCCATTGCAACCTACAGCTAAGGAAATCAAATGCGAGGAAAACTTTTAGGAAAGGTTTATAAGTTAGCGCTATTTTGGGCGATGCTGCCTTTTAGATAAAATTAGTAAAATATAAATTACACCACCACGTTGCCAAAGAGTGTAGGATGACTTCGACGTCATATAACTAGGATGTGATACGAAATTTTTTAAGGTGTACGAAACCATCTATAATAATAGTGGTGTGACTTTTAATAAATATACTTAATATTTAATAATTAATATTAATTAGTACCCTTTAACTAGTTTTAGAAAGACCTTAATGAGATAGAAAATGTTATTGTCGTCGTTGAATATAGATATCTTGGTTGGTACTGCTGTAAAGAAAAACAAAGTAAAACACGATATAATGTGCCTTTATTCGGAGAGCCCAGAAGCAGCGCGCGGCGTCTTCGTTTGGCTACTTTCGCTTTGAATATCGTGCATACAATAGCAATCCTAGGGACCAAAGTTTAGACAAATATATAATGACCCCGTCGCGTACACGAACCATACGCAATAAGCTCAACGAAGATAAATAAGCAGGAATTATACAGTAGCCATAGATAGGTAAATTTAAAAATCAAAATTAGTACAGAACGACCGGGTAGAAAATATGTTTGAAACATATTCTTTCAAATTAATGAAGGCATAAGTATTATAACGTTTAAGATGTTATGTATTAACTATAATAAAACAAATGAAATTCAAATCGGTTTTAATTTGCTTGTTTTTAAAAAATAATCTGTCGTAATTATGAAAGATCGTGAATAAATTTCAGAATTAAGAAATAAAGAGTTTTTTAAAAATACACCTGAACGTAATTTTTTGGAAAGTAATTGTCATTAGAAATACCTGAATTACTGACGGGATAAAAGACGCCGCGCGACATAATTTAAACCCTATAAAATAATATAATATTGGAAGTCCTGTAAGTATTCTTAGGTAGTTAAATTTTTAAAGAGGTAACCTATGATATAAAAGGCATTTACATAAAATAATAATCAGGGGTCCAAAACATGATAACTACAAATAGAAAAATCGTCTTATGTCGGATTGTATGAAATCATAGTACTAAACGCATTGTACATTAGTTCTGGTTGGAACGAGTCCCTTAAAACAAACACGTAGAAAAATTGCTCTAATAACTTAGAAAGTAGAGTCTGGTTTGTCTGGAAATACATTTTTAATTATGTGTTGTTTATTGGAGTTTTGGTTTTATTAGCAAACAAAGGTTTGTTTGACTTCTAGCATACAATTATTTATGACATAGCAAGTTACATGTAACGGAGGAGATCATAGAGCTAAAAATTAATGCCCTCACACCGAAATATTACTTATCGCGAATGTGTGAAAATTTGAATATCCGTGCTTAAGAACAACATTAATGTATAAAGATTTTTGATGAGTGAGCCATATTTTGTCTAGGCGCTAACTATATTCATCACACTAGGCTTGCGGAAGTCAACTTTGGGTAGAATAATATTAGAAATAAATAAGAGTGGCGTAAATAAATAAAAAAGACCACCCACTTCTAATACAAGCGATTGGACGTCGTCTTTAAAAACAGCAGATTATAAGGGCAAGAATGTAAGCATCGATAAAAATGTCATGTATAAATAGAACAAACAGGCACTTTTTTAATATATGAATCACGCAAGATCCACTAATAAGTAAAGTTTGTATACTTATTGTTCGCTACCTGTCAGTAGTTTCTCTTTATGCTATTAAAAGTTTGTCCTTTGAAAATCAATAATGGATATAAAGATAGGAAAATATTTCACTATGCGAAACACGCTTATCAGGAAGGTTGAAAAATAAATGAATTATTTATACAGGATTAATCGAACTTGAAATTAAAATCGATTGAACGTTCTAAAAATATTAAATCCTCTTTTAAATATACATTTTTTGGATAGATGCCTTGAATTTCATAAGAATAAGAACTATGTACAATGTGTGCAGTCGGTTTCTGTCTGTCTGGTTACTAAAACCTTGAATTCAAATGTAATTTAAACAATGCCTTTATTGATTTAATGTTTTTGACAGTCATAAAAACAATATCTGAAACTTCCATCTGTCTTCGTTATCAGTTTTAAATAATCTAAATATTTGTGTCTCGACCGTTTTGAAAAAGCAGTAAAATTAATGGAGTGCCTTATGTAATTATTATAATATGAAATTAGGTGAAAAATTTTATTCTAGTCTAATTTGAAGAGACACCATATAGTTAATAGCATAAAATAACCTCCTTTAAGTACTTCTTGAGTAGATGTGATATACTTATTTAATATTATGTAATAAATTTAATATGCGTGACTATAATATATACGTTATATTTAAAATGAAATTTAGTCATTGTGTGCGTATTTAAACAAAGTAGATAATACGGTAACACGTGTATACAGAGTAATTTGTTAAATTCATAGATTTGTGATTGTTTGTATTTATATTGTAGAGATTACCTTAAAATTATTTCACTTAGTTTCGATCCTAATTTATACCTTAAAATAACATTAGTCCCATGAGACATTACAACAAAATGAAAGTAGAATATTAGGTGATAATAAATAAACAACTAGATAAGATTTATTACGAGGTTACCATATCAAGTTTATTAGAATTTTAGTTGTGTGATTAAAATGAGAACCGTAATACAAAGTATCTTTAAGACGAGTGTGTCCATTTTACAAATTTTTGTTCCGCTTATTGGTTAAATTGATTTGTTTATTTTATTTTATATGGAAGTAAAAATAATAGGTATACAAGGTGTCTCACTATACTAGTTAAACATACTTCCAAAATATCTTGGTGGATCTTAATTTTGCTACCTTTTTTATGTGCTTTTGTTACAAAGCATGTATTATTCGATTGGTTTCATTTAAATTTAATGAAGATCTGATAATGGGTGCTATTGCACATTTGTCAGTATATTTAGATGAAATGTTATTCAAATTCGCAGTCTAAGTGCGAAAATAACTAAAACTAATTATTGTTTAATTGAGAATACACTATAAGCATTAAATTTATGTTGGAAGATTGCATTTTTGCTTTTGAAAACATTAAGTTGTAGCGTTTAGGAAATCAATGTTTTTACATTTACATAATCTTTGAAAAATCAGTTGGAAATAATTATTAAGCATTTGGCGTTTGTATTGTACAGATTATACTTGCTGGGTCAGTTCAATTATGTTTTGAAATGTAACAAATTAACAACATTTTGTTGTATTTCGCTGCATCTATGAAATATAACTTTCTTTTGAGACACTCTATAAAAATATAGTGACTTTTAATTTATTTACAATTACATTTAAGCTAATTTTAATGTTTAGGTTTATTACGGACTCTAAAATTAAATAATGAATATTTATCTCTCATTTTCCCATATTTGTAATGTAGAATATTTAAGGAGAGAATTAGTTGATATATTTTGAACAGATCATGCTCTAATACTTATACTGTTTAATTTTTTTATGTTGTAAGGAGTGTTATCAGAAACGAAGCCATCACAAAGTCTAGGCTTGTCATTTTAACCCCATGTAGTGAATCTACCGAATTATGTAGATTTTTACATACATATTGCATATTATAATAAATTTTAATTTATAACATTATTAATAATAATCCCTTCCACCAGCCTCGAATGAACAATTAATAACTTTGTTTATTCGAGTTTGGCTGCAGACGTAAAAAAATATTCGTTTTTAATAATATCAAAAATGTAGTCTGTGCCACATATTGTAATGTATATACAATATACATCTCCCTAGATAGTCCGATTGTTATTAATTGAAGTATTAGGAATTTATAATTTATACTGTAGAGAGAACATGTACAGAGCGTAATTTTAATCCTATTCTAAGAGTTTTATAATATAGCGCTTCCTGTTCCATTACTCCACTGTCTACCGTTAACGTTAGTTTATAATGATGTTACTTCTGTGTTTACTTTTAATGTGGTGGTAATATTACAAAAAATTATTAAAGATAACTAAAACCAAGTGAACACAATTTTCGATTAATATTATTTGATGAGATTTATTTGTGTTATTAATAGTTACATGAAAGATTATTATTTTTGTTCTATATTAAAATTATTTTTTTTATGTCAAAATCAAAATTGACATTAATATCAGTTATTAAATGAATGATAAATTTTATTTATGGTTCATTGTGTGCTGTGATGAATATCTAGAAATATAAATATTTTAAAGTTGATATTGAATAATAGTAAATGACGTGGTTGAAGTATGTATTGCGGTGCGTAAAAAAGATCTTCAGTCAGCTTACTAATATAAATGAGTAGTTTGGTATGAAATGTTTCAGACTTTTGCACTCTTATAATATATTACAAATCTTTTGGATTATTTATAATAAACACAAATTTCCATTAAGATCCTTAACTACAATCTTACTTAGGATTTTTAACTAAGATGAAAGCAAATTAAATTTTTAATATATTTATAGATCAAAACACAACTACTTCATTTCTCTTGCACTATAGAGTAACAACTTCAAAATCTGGAAAAACAAACATGAACTGTATTGTTTCATATCGATTTTTATTATCTAAATAATTCACATTTTTTAATTTGATAAAATTTTATTTTCGTTGCAATAAAGTTATTTGAATGTATTTAATTTTACTGTGTTTTTACCAAATCTCAATGAAAAATGTTCATTCATAATATTTGGATCTTGTTGATGTATCGACAGAAAACATTTTACGAATGTGTTTGTGGTTTGTTGTAGCAGTGTTAATAGATCTTTAACATGTATACTTAGTATTTTGACAGAATTTAGAAAAACTTATTAAAATACGTTTGTCATGGTTATACCATAATTTAAAATTTTGAAATAATTACTTATGTACTTGTTATGTTATTAATGTTTTATTCCAAATTTTTGTTATTAGTAATTATGATTGTCATCGTTTAATCATGCATTTTCGTTGATTTTTTTTGAAAATATCTGCTTATAATATTTTCTAATAAAAACCGTAACATAGGCGTAACCATGCGTTCATATCTACATGCGACTGTCATAACGAAATTTTTGTATAAATCTCTTTTACGAATTTTATAAGTGTTACGAGACCAGTGCTTTCTGAAAGTAACATTATTTTAATAATAATCAGTGTTGAATATCTAATCACAACTTCGTTCTTCATAAATTAGGGTGAAATATACTACATCTTCTTATAAGCAACCAAATCGAAACAAAAACTCTAAAACAATCGTCAAAACTTTTAAAATAAATTTGAAAGTAGAACGCATCAGTCTAAAAATTAATGTGCCACAAATTGGCATTTTGAATTTGCACATTGTATTATAGAAATAATATTGTTTTAAAGGGTCATGGTGTGGCTCCAGCACAAGATAATTGTTGATTTTACATGCGATACCATATTTTTGCAAACTTTCAATATGAAAGACATGGGAATAAAATCACGTTGTGATAGCCGCTAGTGAAAACAATCTGTAAAAATGGACAAGATAGGTACTTTACTTATTATATCGTGTCTGTTTATGTACGCGTGTCAGACATTATCTAAGTGTTGCAGTCAATTTTTATACCTCGTCTGTTTACAAATGACAACTAAATTTACACTTTTTTGCAGTAAACACTTGTACTTATCCACTATACACTTTATTTAATACTTTTCGTTACTCTATAGCCAACCGGTTTCACTTTTTACAGCATCATCAGGGCTATGAAACTAAAGATAAAAAGACTATTTTTTTACTCATTTGGTTGGATTATCCTACCAAATAAGTACTGGACGTTAAGCCTGATGATGTTGTAAAAAGTGAAACCGGTTGACTATAGAGTAACGAAGTATTAAATAAAGTGTATAGTGGATAAGTACAAGTGTTTACTACAAAAAAGTGTGTATACAATTGAATTCTACTAAGTGCCGACGATAACAAGTATAGATTCTATGACAACTGAATTTATATTTTGTTCTTAAAATGAAACCAAAAACTCTGACCTTAAGGCATAGCGTTTGAAATAATACTTATTGGAGTATTTAATGAACTAGATTGATTTTAACACTTATAAAATAATTTTACATGAAACTATAAAATAAATTAAAAATTTAAGTTTTAATTTTCATTTATAATCATAGTCACTTTAGAACAGCACACTTGATTCTTATAAAGGTAAACAAATTTACAAATACCTAATTGTTATTTTAAAGACGTGATCGTTTGTTATTGAACAAAATTGGTAAGTATATAAATTGTCTGCCTTATTTCTACGAAATAGTATTATTGTTTACGTTAGACTTTAGTTATGTAATATACAACCCGCTTTCAAAGGTGTGTCAATTTAGATATCTGTGTATTTCTCTCTTTTGCTCTATTATTCTCGATTCTTGAATATCTCAGCCATACATCATTGCTTCATCTTCCAATAACATTTAGTTTTATCCATGTCTGGATTCTCTTTAGCTTTGTAAATATTTATATTTTGAATGTTTCACTCATATCAATCTAGATAAAAAGTTTTTCAATAGAAAATCTTAAAATACAAAACATTAGTATTGTTTGATTTCTGGACGTCAATGTATGATTAAAAATAAATACATTTTCCTAATTCTACTTTGGTTTTTTTTTTATTTCTGTATTATATGTAACAAAAATGCAGAATGTTTCTCGGTGTTGCTCCGGATCCGCTGAGTTAGATAGATTTTTATTGATTCTTCGACTACCCTTAGAGCTCTTACACACGAACGGCATGTCACCAACAGCATAGGTAATTAGTCGTTGACACACGTCGGCGTCAGTCGTCGACGCGTTGACGACTGCCGCCGGCAAATGGCGACGCTTGCAGTTGTGACGGCAAGCGTTGACGCCTGTCGACGGCAGCTGTCGACGCGTCGGCGACAGTCAACGACTGCCGCAGACGTGTGTTGACGATTGCCGCCGACGCGTCGACGACTGACGCCGACGTGTGTCGACGACTGCAGTTACCTATGCTGTTGGTGACATGCCGTTCGTGTGTTAGAGCTCTAGACAACACCGCCAGTGATGCTACTAGGATTATAAAGACTGAAGAACACTCGTCTTTATAATCAAATTCTGTGAGACTGTACGATTTCAATCTTAAGTCTATTTTTTAAATCTCGGATAATGAATCGACAGCTGATATAAATGTCAAGTTTACAAATAATGATACCTGTTTTTTTGTGCTGTCTTGAAAAAAATGTCTGTCTGTCGCAAAACGAGGGTTATTTTTGACGCGCGTGTGTGTGTGTGTGTGTGTGTGTGTGTGTATGTTAGTGCGTGTACGTTCGCGTGTTCGTGTGTGTGTTTGTGTGCGTGTCTGTCTGTGGCATCGTAGCCCTTCAGCGGATGGACGGATTTTGATGCGGCTTTTTTGTTTGAAAGCTGACGTGATCGAGATAGTTCTTAGCTATAGTTTATGGAAATTTGTGCAGGTGTTCAAAATCATTAGCTCATTTGCATCTTTTCCGTTATCATTTGAATGGATATTACTATGGGTATTTAGTTCACTTTTAAGCATATGTATGACCTAACAAACCTAACAGTGCTGGTACAACGGAGCTGGTATGAAGATGGAGATTGAAGACAGGAGACGAGACCCTAGCAAACTGCTGCTGGTAAACCCATATCGTCTTATTAATAAACATGGTGTACACTACTTTATTACAATGTGATGCAGACTATAATGTCAACTTAATTTTACTCCTATGTTAGTCCTTGCTTATTAATAAGACGGATAGAGTTCGGAGTCATTCGATTCGCCTTAGCTAGATTTGTAAAAAAATTCTGATGACGAGGACTTGATGACAAGGACCTGATGATTGTCATAGGAGGTGGCTACTGGATCAAAGTACCATAAATGCGATCGAAAACAAAGAACTGCTGAAAAACTGTCCTGTTACGTTCGTTGACCGCACTCTCAACAGGGAGATCCGAGAAAGAGCCATGTGCTTTTCCGTCGTCATATCAAAGAAAAAATCAAAAGAAAATTCGGTGATTGTTTGAAACCCTGTGAATTAAAAATATTTAAATATCTGATGCACGCAGGCAAAGTCTTGAGCAGCTGGTACTTAAAATAAAAGCTGCTCTAGTTCTCAGTCATCTTATTAATAGGGAAATTAATGAAACGTAAGAAAACATATTTAAAGCGAATTGTTTCGATCCTTGGCATTTGGTGAAACTCCATTACGTATTTTTTATATATATTAACATTTGCTCTGTTTCACTTCAAATATTTAAAAAAAATAATCAAATAACGAAATTAGGCAACCAGTTTTGCTATTATAGCATCTTAAGGGCTATGTTGACTTATTGTGAAAAGCCAGAACTTTGGTTATTCGCAAGTAAAGATTTATGAAATTTAACAGTGCATGTGTTTTTAAATTTAAAAAAAATGTGTATTTTCTTTCTACCATTACATTTTATCACACTGTGGTGTGCAAATATTTCTATTATTTATGTAAGTTAAACATTTATATTTATTATAAGATTCATTATTATTACAAAAAAATTTGATCAGATTACGTTCAAACCACTTTCTTTAGTTTAGTGTGAGTACTTGAACGTTTTGAATATTTGAATATTTTTAATGCCTGTGCTATAAATTCATATCTTGTCCAAATATTCTTTTCTGGGAACGTAAAATAAAATATTGACAACTGTGATAGCACATCACTATAAACTTTAAAACAAAATATGGCATTTAAGGCAAGCATTAGGGCTGTCAAAACGTAACTTTAAATTGATGCGAAAATGACAAACAACAATACGACAAAAAAGACACATAGACAGAAATGTCGTTATCTCTTTTCTTCTTCTTCTTTTATAAATATGGCGTTCAATCGTTATTCACGACTTATTTAGCCAATGACAGGTACGGGACCACCACACAGTAAGTATTTTACTTTATTTGAAGATATTGAGCTACCTAAAAGGAAACATACACAATATATATGCCAGCACCAAACTTTACATAAGACAGACACACATATTGGTCCACATATTTTTTTATATAATTTAATTTTGTTAGATTTTATATATCTACATAACAACTTCAAAATATTGCGGTTACTTGATAGTAGTAAATATTTATAATTAAGAAGTTTAGGAAAATCACTTGAAAGGATATCATACCGGGATGTAGGGAATTTTGACAATTAAATAAAATGTGATCAACTGTACCTTCCTCCGTTCTACACTCGCAAATAGGGGAATCTCGAACACGCATTTTATGAAGAAAAAGTGGGGTACAATTACAATGAGGTGTTATCTCTTTTGGACTACGTGATATCAACATTTATTAAAACGAGACAAAGAGATAGCAACATCGAGAGATACTTATGTCGATTCCAACGATATTTTTTTATGTTACTAAATTTGATATAGAACATTATTGCACTTCTATATTAACAACGGACCACTTTGGCCACGACGTCTGGTGGTCAGAAAAGGTACTAGTTTTAGTGTGCAAGAGTATCTCTAACTAGTTTGTGTGTAAAGAAAGAATGAACCGTTAGTTTACATTAAATAAGTATTACAAATTTAAATTATTTATGTTTCGATAAACCAATTTATTTGCTGGCTTGGGATCAAATCCCGCTCAGAAAAATATTGGAAACCCAGAAAAAATTCAGCAAGCGGGAAATTTGCTAATTTGTGACAAAAAATAATAATAATACAAACCGTGACCCACACACAGTGAGTAAAAATTATCTTCACACCCCCCGGTGTGAAGATACTTTTTACTCTTGTCACTAGTGGACTGGATCTGCCACTTTACTACTTGCTGCTTTAGAATCAATTGATCGACTCGTAGAACGGCTAAACGGAGACTCCCGAACTAAGTGACTTTGGATTGCTTAGTCTTAAGTAACGTCGTAGGGTTTCGTGTCTATCGATCTTTTACAGAAACACTTCGGAAAATATACACAGGGTCGCCATATTTGATTCCATCGTTTTTGTTCTCATACCGCAACTCATACTGCCATCTATCACTCTTTTGTGGTCGATATCCTCCGCAAACAAAGAGATTTACCAGTTAGTTTTTATAGAACAGTATGATTTGGAGTGATTTTAGAGTGGATGGGCTTCTTCCAGTTGCGAGTGGGTCCACCTTACTCTACCTAAGTGCTCCATTAGCTTGTTGTTACATTGAGTCATATTATCTCAAAAAAACCTTATCAATCAAATACTTTCGGGAAATATACTGTCGTACGTTGTAAAAGTGAATCCCTGGATGCATTCTTCAAAGTAAATTCTGTATAAAGTCGACAGACAAGCGAGTCTGTGATGATGTTTTATGAACAATCAGAACGACAACGATTTTACAAAAGTATTGGCTGAGTTTGGGTAACCAGAAGCTCTCCTAGCTTTCAAGAAAGATGAAAAACAAGGTTTGAAGAAAATAATAATTGATGATGTTGTTCGTATCATTGACAGTTTCCACAATCAATAACTACGAGTACAATCACTTCCCCATGAGTAACAACAATGTTGACGGTTTCGGATATATCGTAATTTTTATGAAATTTAAGGTCCATGGTGGATAAAAAAAGAAGTATCTTTACGCCCATATCCCCGAAGAGGTAGGCAGAGGTACAACCAAGGCACCCACGACTAGCCGAAGAGACTAAGTCCCACAATGTGTTAGGTGGCAAGCCTATCGCCAACCGGGCACATTTCCAATCCCGACCAACATTTTTTTTTCTTTTTTATTAGAAAATTGGAAAAATCCAATATAGTCGAAGTATGTACAACAGGAAAAACTTGCACAGTTAACGAATTTGCAATTCAAGGCTGAACAATAAATCATGAAGAGAGAAGTCGATGCAGCAAGTTTTGTCTTCAATATTTACAAAAACAGCCCGGTGTGCGTTCAAGAATCTGTTCGCGTCAACAAGATAATTTTTATTAATAACTAAACTAATTTAAAGGTACTATTTTTTATGTATTTTACCTCGTCTATAAGTAAACTTGGGACACGGGCTCTAGTGCAGACCATAGTGATGCTCTGCGCTGTCAACTCAGTATTCAACCTTATTTAACCGACTGATTGGATACAAGGTTTTTGATTGACACAGGAAATAAAATGTGAAAGAAATACTGTTTCTTTACTAAGTATTACACAAATTTCTACGTCCGGCAGCAACAAGCTACAAAATCTGCATGACAAATGGAAGAAAATAAATTCTATGGAGAAAGAACACTTATCTATTATCTATTATCTAAATCTACAATTGAAACGACCTTATTGCCGACACAATGATGGAAATTAGATAATTAGATCCCAATTAAAAGCATGTAAGAGAACAAAGCAATATTGTGGCAGATACTCCATTGCAAGTAATATAAGAAATAGTGATGCCTACACCGCTGGACTTGGCTGGACTATGTCAAACTCGCAGATACACACGTGCGATATGGTAGTGCAAGTATTAAAATATGAATAGTGAATCAACATTGTGGTGAATACTTTGTCGCGAGTGATAGTGCAAGTGATCTACATGCTATTGCCTACTCTACAACGCGGAATACGTTAAAGGCGAGAACTGAGGTTATGGTGCCAGAAAAAGGTAAGGCAATGTTTATACTCGGGCTAACATAACTGTATCTGAACTTCAGATATCAGACTCGGGCTAATATTATAAAGGCCAAGTTTGGCTGATTATGAAAAAAAATCGAAAATGGCTTTATCGAGTTGATCGAGTTGAAAAAAAACTTTTTTAACTCGTAATCGTTTTTTTTTGTTCAAGTCGTAGTATATGCCTCGTTTGAGGAAAATATTGAAGTGGTCGCCAACTGTTTTGAGTTGGAATCGAATTAAAAAAAAAATTGAAAATTTGAAAATGAGGGAATGACAGATTCCTGGGGGACTGATTTTTAATATGATTCTACAATAATTAAAAACTTTAAAATGCACCAATCATTTGTTTTATTGCAAAACTATAATAATGAAATACATACTGTAACAATTTAATTGTTACAAATAAAACACGTTGACTCATAAAAGTAATATATATTAATTTAGTTTAAACAATTTAAGGAACGAAATTAAGAAGTACTATATAATCAGTCTAAAATTTGACTTATGTTTTTAACATACTAAAGACAAGAATGTATACTTTTATATTGACGATTTAAATGTATAAAAATAATGAAAAGAGAACAAAAATTGCAATTTGACTAATCTAATATTATTAATCTGTTATCAGACTCTATGCAATCTAATTGCAGTTGTTTTTTTATTTTCTCCTTTTCTACTTTTATCTTCAGGGTACTGAAACCAATCAAACAATCATTCGTTTTCTAAATTTATTAGAAAATAAAACATTCCCTCACCGAGATTATTCCCTCATTAATTTTTTTTATGAGGGAATTACAAAATGAAATAAAATTGCTACAAACTGAGGAACATAACCTTACTTTCTTACGGATTTTAAACAATACTTTAGAACTACCGAAAACATGTAAAAATATGTTATGAATGATTATTAAAAAATGCTTACCTTTTGATAACATTACATGAGGAAATGACATTAAGAAATGTAATATTTAAAAAACTTATTGTCAAATTGATTTTAAGAAAACACCCTTTCTTCAATGGTCCACTCTAGTGTATGTTCTCAAGGGCAATGTTGCCAACTACAAAAAAAAAGTGGGACTTGGTAGGCCTTGGAGTATTGCTCCAATCACATTGTTACAAAATGGTGAGGGAATGATACTTTTTTTAACGACAAGTTTTGAATTATATTTAAAAATATTTCCATTCGCATCAGGGAAACTATGAACTCGTATAGGTAATGTCAATACTATCTTATATAAGTAAAAAATAGGATAATAAACAATTTGCTAGGAATTTAAGTTCATGATTATCTTCAAATTTAGCGCTTGGGACATAGGGAGGGAATGATTTTCAGAGTACTTTCCTGGACATATCTTTGCTTTTTATCATATAAAAAATAAATTTGTTTCATACATTCGTAGATCTAGCACAGTCCTATTATTAAAAAAAAAACTTTTCATAATTGACTATCCTGGTTTATAAAAATGATCAAGGACATCAATTTCGATTTATTTGAGAATCAGC
>NJDC01058188.1:155183-168487 GCA_002245475.1 Calephelis virginiensis | reverse complement strand
CTCATATAGGTATAGTCAATACTATCTTATATAAGTTAAAAAATATGATAATAAACAATTTGCTACGAATTTTACGTTTTAAGTTCATGATTATCTTCAAATTTAGCGCTGGTTTATAAAAATGACCAAGGACATCAATTTCGATTTATTTGAGAATCAGCCGTTTATACTTTTTCAGATTCTGAAGGTAGACAGCATAGACAATTTTCCTTTTAGCATGAATGTCTAAAAAGAACATAATAAGAAATAAAACTTCCGATACATTTTATTTTTATTCATAAGCAATAAAAATTAATAACCTTAAATGTCACATATCGAACTTAGCATACTTGAAAATAAAAGGAATGTTTGCTAGATTTAAAAACTTATTTACTTAAGACTTAAATAAACAACGTTAAAAAATATTTTGTCGAATTACTACCAAAATGTGTTTAGGTATAACTTGCATTATCAATTCAAAAAACACGTAAAGGCACTTTTCAATTTAGGCAATTCGAATAAAAAAACATTCAACCATACGAAAACGAAAAGAAATTGATGGGTAACGAAATAAAATTATCCTCGTTGAGTCTCATAAATTAATAATTTTAAAAGTAAAATATATTATTCATCAACCATGCTCAAGGTTGAGGTAGAATTCGACAACATATTCAACAAATGTTGAAACTAAATCTTTTTACAAACCTAGTGAATAAAAAACGATAAATTATAAAAGTGTAATAATACTTATATTAACATTAGTTACATTCGTATTTTACTTCAATAAGTCTTTCTAAATATTCATTCATTTTCCTACATTACTTTCAAATGTCATTGAAGTATGAAATACAATCGCAAATAATGAATTCATTCTTTTTTTATTATTTCACCATATTTGTTTATCCATTTTCTTAATTATATTTTCTTAGTATAACAATATCTATAAATTGTATAAGTTTCGTAATTATTAAATTCGAATATTTTAACATATGTATATTAATAAACAGGTTTTATTTCAGTAAATAAATAATATAACTTAAAATCAAATCAATAACTTTACAATATCTACAGAAAATAGATATTTTATAATGTGTACATACATAGTAATAATAATGTTGAAAATACTGACACACCTGAACCGAGCGCAGAACGCTATCTCCTGAAAGATATGATCTAAATTAAAACATTTTGATTAGTTTTGCAAGAAATTGCTATGTAAATTTATGGCGATATTTTATTATAATTTGAAAGCATTTATAAGTAATATATTTGTTAACATTTCAAAAATAATATTATGACACCAACAATTATTTCGTAATAAAATGTCTATTTAAAAACCACGACAAAATAAATTTCTGTAAAAAGAGTCAAAGTTAATAGTGCAAAAAAGTGTAGAAATATTTATATTTAATTATTTTATGAATAACTAATTGGTAAAGTATTGTTAGACAGCTATTGCAGATTATTATTACGTGTTATGATGGTGCAGTTCGTCCTGTAGCAAGCTGGAAAAATGCAAGGAAATGTTCTCGCTCAGTTTAGAGGTGTGCAGTTTTCAAAACTAATTTCAATAATAATTATCTATATATAAACTAAATTTTTAGTCACTATTAATAAATAACTTAAAATACGAAAAAACTGTTTACTTGTTAAATAATTTTGCCTAACCTATGATACTTTCGAATTTGATCACGAAGAAATTATTATCAAAACTACCTAGTTTACTTTTTCCATAAAGTGCATTTCGAACTATTAGGGTAGTTAAGTGAATTGCGTTGCCAATATGACCAAATGAAACGCAAGTAATTACAGCTAGCTACTCTCACGATATATTTATTCAGTAGTATATATTTATTTAAAAGTGAATATTCAAAAAGCACAGGTATGAAGGATACCTAGTTTGGCACAAATAATGTATAGTATACTCTTAGTATTTCTGGATTTTTTATATAATTTCCTGTTACTAAAGAAAAATTCATACATAACAAATAATTACGATGTATTGTTTGATCGAATTTATTGTATTATTTTCCAAAAACTTGTGTCATATCACTTTCAATCCCACTATTTTTTTCTTCTCCAAAAATTTTTGTATAATAACACAACTTTATGTGACAAAGACAGTATCACATTGCTAACTATATTAAGAATAAAATTTGTAATGTTAATTCAAATAAAATCAAATCTAGCTGTATCAGAACAGTGACAAAATTTTTACACGATGCATGTTCGCCGCGCTTTTATTGATTTCGGATAATCCTAAATAAGTTCTCAAAAATTAAATATTGGAGCGCTATTTATCTTGGTTTTAATTTATTTTATTACTAAACCATTTTGTTTCTAAAATAATTAATTTGATATCGTTTTCGTCACCGCTTTTCAATAATACTGTAATATTAAAAGTAACAATTATTTCATTTTGCTTATATCCTTTTTTTAAATTTTCACACATTGTAGACAGAATTTTAATATAGAAAAATAAGACAGTTAAGTACTAACAAAAAGTATTAATAAAATTATAGCTCCACTTGAGGATTTAATGTCAAATCACGACAGATGTTTGATATTAACTTTACGTTCCGTTATAGGTTTATAGCAGTCTTATTTTGGGTTTCATTTAATGTTCGAAACTTTAAAAGGTACTTAAACTTAAAGGTAGGTTGGAATTAACTAATTCCAATTGCATGCAGCTGGTTGGTCTAGATTGCAAGCTTGCACTATGTCGTCTCTTTTGAGCACTTGAATAAAAAAAAACAAGTGATTGTATATTTTCACTCGAGATCGGATTGGTTTTTAATAACCGTTTGTAACTCATAAGCAAAAAAATCTTAAACGTCGAAATCAAAATTGCACATTTTTGCCTGGTCATAAATGTCATTATAGTAAAAAATAGTAAGAAAACTTATAATTCGGAACATTGAGGCAAATTACATATTATGTGTGATTGATGAGATGAAATATTCACAGCTAGTCATACATTTATGACTGCGAAGGAATATTTGTGACTACTCCAAAGCTGGATACGACGGCTAATCTCAACGATAATTGAATGTGATTTTTATACAAATAGAATCTGGAAAGGTAGTTTTTTAATTAAAACGTATATCGTTTAATGAATAAATAGTAAGACAGAATTTGTCAAGATTACTACGATAAAAAATATTTTAATTATGTCTTTAAGCATATATCTGCACTAATAAATAAAACATTCATGACCCGACTAAAGCGTTTTTTACAAAGAAAAATAATTTCATGAAAGGCGAGGCGCGCGTGTACTCCGTTTTGTTTCTTATAGGCTTCATTTTTTTATTTGCTAACCATCCGTATACTTCTTGACAGTATCAGAATTAATGATATTAAATTCACAAAGAAAAACCGTTGGTAATTTTTTTCAATTCCAATAAATTCTTACGAATTAAAATGAAATATTTTGCGCTTTCATATATGTCCTATTGTCAAATATATGTTATAATTTATTTTCAATTATTTATTTAACTTTTTATGTATTTGTAATAACTATTGTAATAAAATTATTACAACATTATATAGTCTTTATAAATTCATTTCAATAGAAAATAAATAACAAAACTGATTAATTACCTAACGATTACATACATAAGGTAGTTGTGCAAAGTAAATAGTTTATATGTCTAAACTCTATCATGTACACATATATTATGCTAGATTAATTGAACTGATTTATTTATTGTGGTATATTTTTCAAATATCTATCTAGTTAAATTTACTGGAAACGCAACGATAAAAGAACCATTGTCGTAACGTTTGCCTGGGCTAGTGAAGGATAATTTACTATTTTTATTCTAAACCTGAGTATTTAACATCATAAATATTTTGAATGCGAAAAGAGAAACTATAGACTTCGCATTAAGAAATCATAAGATGTCAAGAATAAATATATTAGATTAGAATGAAATGCTGGGTTTAATAGAAGGGCGCAAGTAAAAAAATTAATTCCTAGTTCGATTGTTGTGTTACCAATCCAAATGCAGGATTTAAGGTTTGCAAAATATTAACGTTAGGTAAATAAAAATGTTTGAGACATAACAAGCAAATGACCGTTGTTGACAATACAACAATTTTGCCTACGAAATATATTTTGGTTCAAGAAATGCATTTACAAAATGGGTATATTTTATTGGATTACAAACATAAACAGTCGTTTTGTCTATCAAGATAATAGAATTTATAACGTTTCGACCACAATAACATCGATATTTTATACAGCAGTTTATAACGAAGGGACTTTTAGTTTAGCCGATATCTTTCATTTATTTTATAATGAAATGAAAGACAGGTAAAAATTGGTCCCCTCGTTACGAGCACTGTTAATAATATTTTCTTGACATAGATTTAAATTTTACATTATTGAATACTATTTTATTGATTCATTGTAATATTGATTGATGTAATATTTTTGGTCTGATATATTCCGAGTAAATGCGACCAAGTGTAAAATAATTGGGTAGTTTGCATCTATTTAACATACTTATTTTACATAAAAATAAGACCAAAAATGTATCCTTGTGCCTTTTTTAACAAAATTTATTCCAAGTGTTGTGTCCCGAACACAAAAAGTTTTAAAATTCACAGTTTATCAGTAAAATAGGTTTATTGGTTCATACATATTCAGTTATATCGTGTGAATGGGAAGTAACTGAGTAAATTACAGGAAATGGTTAGTCGCGGGCGCTGTGTCGTGTTACAGCGCATGGAGCAGCCGGTTTGATATGACGATTCATGCGAATCAGTGGGAGTGTGCGAGTGGGCAATATTCGCAGTTGACAAAGTCAGAACCATAACGTTCCTAGTTATATTTAACTACCATCATTAAATTAAAAAAAAAGTTTAGAAAAACTTTAACTTTGAAGTGAAGAGACTATTATCCTGCTTCAACTGACATTTGTCGCACAAATAATTAGTATATTATTTACAAGTTTCCTGGGATTAATTAGGAAATAGTATTTGGTGATGTATACTTGAGGAAAATATGCGTCACTCAGGTGGACCAATAAATTTTAAGCGGAAAATTAATTCTAATAATTTATTATTTCCTTTCAAATATGTGTTTGTCTTTCGATACTTACTAAAGATGCAGATTGTGTAACGGTGACATTTACAGCGGTCAAATGCTAAATACCTCCATTATTATATGCACTTAAATTTAAAGTAAGGAAGTAAGTAAGTAAGTTAAGAGACCTAATATGTACACTACTGAAGGAAAATAAATAAACAATAAACAATAAAAGTACTTTTCTTGAAACCAGACATGTGTAACTTTACTATGCCGCCAACTTTAATCAATGTAGGTATGCTGCCCCGGGTGTTGTATTAGGTTAGGTATTCAAAAAGAGATGGCGCAAAGTCAAGGATCAAGCGATTCAGATTTCGTTGCTTCATTCTCCGTTTATCGGCCGAGTGTCACCGTGCAACTTTGGGATGATTCGATGAGCTGGTGGAATAAGCTAAGATGGAACTAACGAGTTCATCATCACCCTAACATTAATCTCGGTTATTTTCTCTGGGTTAATCAATATGGTTCTGACACTGTCAAAAGCCTTCTTGTTTAGGTTGTGTCGGCGGTGAGATGTGTCGAGTGGCGCGACTAGTGGCGGTGGTCGGGCGCGAGCGACTTGCGGCTGGCAGAGAGGTGGGGGGCGCGCGGCGCGGGGCGCTGCGAGCGCGGCAGCGTGGTGGCCGCCGCGCTCGCCCCCGCCCCCGCCCCCGCCGCCTCCGACATCACGTCGCGCGGTTTCCACACGGGCGACCCTACAACACACCAAACACCGAACTCTTTTACTTCGATACTCATTTTTTAGGCCTAAATCGTCGCGTATTACTGACATTATTTAATACATATAGGGACAAACGATTTTGTTATATTTAGGTTGTCGATATTTCGGTGTAGTTACACAGACCGTGGTCACACCGGGACTATAACTAGATCGAAACATAAATCGACAATTTAAATAAGATAAAACCGCGAGTGTCCCTTATACGTATTTCATAATGTCACATACTGTAAACAAACGTCCGATAATTTGGAACACCCTTTTGCACTGATCGCCAGGATTCCGCGAGTTGCTCTAAAAGAGTTGAATGTTTGACGAATGTTGTGGCTGTCGCCCTGTTGGCTTTAAATTCAAAATCGCGACCACCGACACTGCGACTGGGACTCGATTCATTCCGATTTACTAACAAGCGATAGTTTGATCAAATATATGTCTTTGAAATCGGGAGCCGCTACTGCAGTGACGGTGTTTGTGTTTTGCCTTAACGATGTGCACTATTTAAAAACAAACTTGCAAAGTTTCCTTTTATGAATTAAATTTAAAAATATTCTTATCAAATGTATGGTTAGTTTGTTTTCAATATTCGTATCTAATTACATTCCTAACACCATTTGATAGCAGACTATTCTGATACCTACTATTTTTTCGCTCACCAGAACTGATGATCTTCGCAACTCAAACTAAACGGATTAATATAAATTTAATAAATTCAATCTTCAAAGACGACAGTGCAACAAGTGGGTGCACATAAACGTGCGATTAAAAAAATCAAACATCAACATTATCATCGAACATTCAATAGGAAGGAGTTCATGTAATGCCGTTAATCAATAAACCAATCAATATTATCTTACATCTATTAATACTAAGAGGGTGCACTGGTTAGTTAGACAATCAACTACAGATATTATATATTGTTAAAAGTACGTCTACTTCATGGTCTAAGAAAACACGATCTGTTGTTCGTTTGGTCAAACTGACGTCAACAAAATGACAAAACTGTCAATTTAGATCTCAAATTGCTAATTGGAAATAAATGTTTTTGTTTGGTTTAAGACTTTCCCAATCAAAATGTCTATTAATAGAATTAATAATTGATAGAAGGAGTAACTTTGGGGAAATCCATACTTAAATCTAAATAAAATTATTTCATTTGCAATTTCCCGTCAAAAAATGTATACCTGTTGTAGCGCGACAAAACAGAAAGATAGTGCGTAATGAATGGATTGGACGTACCAGATGTTATATACCCCTAACATATCCAGCCCCACACGCACACCACTACATCTTTTTTATTGGAACAAACAATACACATACCACGAAAATCTCAACATGCGTTTTGCTTCGCAACCGGAGCATCATTACAAGAATTCGACTACACCCCACAAAGGAAGTTTTTGCTCGACCCTCCACAAAATTGCAAATTAAATAATTTTCTTTGGATTTGTGCAGGTACCCTTGGTTCAACGACCGTCTACGTCGATGACATCATATGAGACCAGAACATAGGTGGCAGTCGGAACAACATTTGATGCGTAGTATTTTATTATACCATGGTCTACTCAGTGTTTTAATTAGTGCAACATCAAGAGGTAACCCAACAGACTTAGTGCTTTTCTAAAGACTATGTGGTTATTATTAAAACTTGTCATCTATTTAGGTTATGATGTATTTTTATTTTATAACATTTAATATTTCTTGGCTTACCTATGAGTAGTATAATATTTAGGAATATTAATTAAATTTGTTATTTAGGTTTGTAACAATATGCACAATGTTTATTATATACTTGCGTGATTTAAATGCTGGATCATGAACATACAACACATACTTTAATAGGTGTTATACCTCTACGCCATCACTTTAAACTACTATGACATAATGTGAATTTGCATTAAGCTGTATGTATATCATTACAGTAAGTGCACGATGCTTATGTTATTTAGGTACTTAGAAGTTAAATAGTAAAATCTAAACATTGAGCTGGCACGTAATAAATGATAAAAAATAAATATGTAATATATCGATCAAAATATTCATATTTTGAAATGGAAGACATAATGGCAAGAATTTACTCAAAATTCAATAACAATACATTTTTATTATTAAAGGTGTTAATAAATATGAATGACAATTAAAATAAAAAAGATTAAAATGTAACGAATACATTAAGGATTATAATCAGTACAATTCCACAGCCATATAATGTACAATTTAGCACTTGGATTCTAGAATTAGTATTTTGATTGAAATATTAATGATTATGAATTATTGTGACGTTCTACGAATTTAATGTTTATTTTTACCTACACAATATTAATTATACCTACTACTCACTAAGAGGTTTGTCATTTCATATAGCTCTTATTATGAAATAAATGTCTAGATTCTACTTAATTTGTTGTTTTCAAGTATGAGTATATGCCAATATTACTGATTAAATTGGGACATATATTGATAATCGTTGCCGTACCGGGAATATCAAGTTATAGGTAATAAATTAAGTAGAATCTGCACAATGCACCTACGTATACTCAGTTTGAACATTGTTGTTTTTAAAGTTCGCATTTATGATTGATAATATATATGTTATATTATTGAAACTACGTTTATTTAAATAATATTTTTGGTGTTATCCATAACATTTTCGTTATTTTGTAAATTAAACTAAAATTTAAAAAACTTAAAGGAACTGCGTTTAATCAAATTTTAGTTTTTTCTAATCAATTCCATTTTATAGTAGAATTCGCTGTTGAACGACAGCAAAGTATTCGTTAGTAAGTTTAATTAGTGAACATGTTCGTCGCACTTATGTTAAATTATATGAGTTTAATAATAAAATTAAACTATGAAATGTTGAAATGTCAACACATTAGACATGAATTTGATTAAATTCCTTCCTGTCACACTGTCGAGACGAAGGGCAATGTCTGCGGTCGCAAGTCATCTCGTCAAGAGTCTCGACACTGCTTCGACTCGATGATACCAAAATTGACTGAGACGCTAAAGACTTTCTCCGACCTTTGGACAATCTGCCCTTCCCCTTATGCTAAGAAATTTTGCCTTGTTTTTTCCCTGAAAGGTAACATTCAACACACGTAGGGTGTTCGATAGCTTTTGTTATTGATTCTGTAGATTTGGAAACTACAATCCCCATTTTCATAGCTTTGTCTTCTACTTTGGCCAACTGAGAATAATGAGTCATTCTATCCAGCGAGTTGGTTCCTAATCTTGCAAGTTTTTCTCCGCTGGATTTTGAAGAGCGACGACTTAAGTTAGGCGATTTATTTGGGGATCTATCAAAACTAGCTTGAGGTGTCCGCATGATTCCCTTTTTCGGAGCTGGTTTTGGCGATCGCGCCCTATCGAGGCTACTTTCTCTCGATTTAATAATACTTCCCCGAGGTGATCTATCAAAACTTTGTTGAGGGGAGCGTGACTTATCCATTGATCCTCGTGGGGATTTGGATTGATCCAAACCGCTTCTCGGAGATCGATGTAAACTTTTACTTTGTTTCATACTAGATTTGCTAGGAGACTTGCATATGATCACCTTTGTGACGCGATCCTTATCCGGCGATATATGTTCAGTAACTCGAATTGGAGATCTATCTCTATTGATGTTACTTCCGCTACCCGATCGTATCACTTTTATTCTTTTTTCTGAAGAACTTTTCTTTTCTGGAGAGGATTTAAGCGATTGTGAACCTTGCTTACCTAATTCCTTGACCATCGTCGGTTGATATTGGGTAGGTTGGTGCGAAGACTGTATGAGTCGCGCTTGGCTTCCAGTGCTTCCGGCGCTCAAGGTAGAAGTGGTACTGTAAGTTACAAAAAAATGTAAAAAACATAAATGAAATACAAATTAACAAGAGAGCCGTGACGTGAACGAAGCCATAACGACATATGTATGAGAGTAACAAGCGAACCTAGTATAATTTAGAGTGAGACTTGTGCGCGGTGATCGATTGGCGAGTTCGTTCCGAATGTGTAGGTCCGGTTCGCAATGTGTGTGGTGCGGCTCGCGACTTGTGTGATGTTCACCCATACATATGTTGGTACCTGAGCGTGAGGTGGTTGGGAGTTCGTCCTAACCCGCGCTTGGGCGGCGGCTGCGGTGGCTCGTCCTCGCCCTCGGACTTGGAGCCGGCGTCCGACCGCTCCGTGTCCGTGCTCGGTGGCGGCGCGCGCCCGCTGCTGTCTGCTGGAACATCACCCGTTGCCATGCTTAGTAAACACTTTTAAAGACCGCCTAGTTTGATCGAATGGCTAGCGTACGCGCCTAACTAACTGCGAGGCTCGGGTTCGATTCCCGACGGAGGCAGACATTTGTGTGATGAACATTTAGATGTCTGCATTTCCGGGTCTGGGTGTTTATTAAATTTATTTTGGTATCTATTTAAGTACCTATTTCTATTTAGGTATGTACTAGTATAGTTGACTAACACCCACAACACAAATATAATTTGCTTACTTTGGGGTTAGATTAAAATTGTGTAACTTGTTTGGAAATATTTATTTATTTAATTTATTTAAAGTATCTTTAGGCCCGTATCCTCGAAAAAGGTGGTAGAGGTACATAAAAAACTACTAGCCAAAGATTACAGATTAGACAAAGATACTAAGTCCCACAATGTGATAGTAGTCTAGTGAATGATGCCATCGTAATATGCTCGAGGCATTTGAGTACTGAGACCCAGCATGCATACTGAGCATATTCATATTACATCCATATTTACATAACATTCACTCCACCGTCTCAACACGTTATCTGTACTTGCAAGAATATCACCAGTTTAACACTAAATTCTATAAATTCCAGAGGTAGACGATCAGCCCCGAGATTTTTTCACATAATTGTAAAAGAGTTTATAACAACATAAAAAAATATTTATGTACTGTGACTATAGACTCAATACGAAATTGTAGCTTAATAAAAGTTGATTCTTGTTTGACAAAAACAGAATTGAAATTTCAAGATGAAATACATACATATCTTCACGATAAGTCCCTTACGAAGTAGGCAGACAGTGTCTAGTGCCAAATGACACGCTCCTTGCAGACCTGCCCAGCTTTCTCAACATTCATTAGTCTTTTCATACAATCATGAAGGTTTTGGAGAATTTTCGCTTTTGACACTATCCTCAGATAAAACCCGAGTGATTTGATAGTGGAATGTCTCCTTTAGTACCTACATCCATCCATATCGAATTGTGTATCTGTCATGAACATCCCCTCTCTCATTTTCACACTAACATTTTATATAGTCTTTATACCGAATTTCAGCTTTATAGTTCAGAATATGACATAATATATTATGATAATTCTGTGACGAAATCGGCGGTTTTTAGATACTCTAAATATAAAAGATAACACGAGATTAAAAATTTATATTTTAATAAGGCTTCTAATTCTGAAAAAGATATATACCTTGTATAGTGAAAATTAAAATTATGAAGGTTCAAGAAATACAACGTACCGCTCGAAAAAAAGGAAGTTAGG
Organism: Calephelis virginiensis; assembly: GCA_002245475.1. Lineage (NCBI taxonomy): Eukaryota > Metazoa > Arthropoda > Insecta > Lepidoptera > Riodinidae > Calephelis > Calephelis virginiensis. The sequence continues at coordinate 157,196 of NJDC01058188.1, read as the reverse complement.
TAGTGTCCTCGAGGTTCGCTTTGCTTGTCTCAGCTGGGTAACTCTCGTGTCCCCAGATCAGTAGTTTACATATTTAACTAGGAAAGTGAACTCACCGCTGGTATCGCCCATTGTTTTACTTCTATGCCTAAATGTTGGTTCATCTGAGGATACATCTTGTGGTGGTTCATCCGCATCTTGTGAATTATCCCGTGATAAAGCACCAACCTGCAAATAAAATTATAGTAAAAGCTAATAATTTAGTTTGCTTCATTAGTTAAACTAGTAGGTAAAGAAAGTTCTCATCAGCGCCCTCGTGTGGGTACCATATTTGTTTTAGTCATAACGTCAAACAGACCTTTGTTTTTATAGGTAAATTTAACGTAGAAGAATTGCTATCATAGCTACAGATTGCCCTCGTAACTGAAAGACTAGCCATCTTATTAATAACGACGGTACTTCAAGGCCTAAATTACTAAAGTCCATGTTTATTAATGAGACGGTAGATGCTACCTTCGGCTGCACTCGCATAAAATTATAAATTAACTCTCCCACTAGAACCCTTGTGGATGTCACGATAAGTAGCCTATGCCATTTTGTAGCCGCATTACTATTTCCGGTAACAAACTATATCACAACGTCACTTTGCCAGGAGATGAAAGAAGAATAAATAAACAAATTAAGACACTTTCACATTTATAACAATAAATAATGGATAGATTAATAAAAAATAACAAAATAGTTTATATTTAATAAAATAAATTTAAATATAAAGTTGTTTCGTATAAATTTATTTACGTTCAATCTCAATCAACTTCATACCTCGATATTGCCTGCAGATAAACGCTGCCCCGATGTTTTAGGCTTCTTCGTCTTTCCCAGGGTTTGAGATCCTTGCATCACATGTACCTTGTAGGACGATACGTTAGTTTTTATTATGTATAACAAGTGTATCTATTATAAGTATAGACAAAAAATAAGATTTTTTCGACTTCAATGTATATTATAATCGATAACTTTGTAAGACTATTTGTGTAGTATACAAATTCTGACGAGCTCACGAAAAATATGCTCATTTATATGAGCATATTTTTCGAATATTACGTTTGCCTACCCTTGCATTTCTTATCCAATAGTTTCCGCTTATGCAATAGATTTTTTACGCAATAGATAATTTCGATAAAATTACATTTTATCGAAATTATCTGTTGCAAAAAATTCAAGAAAAGTTATCGTTAACTAAAACTACCGTTTGACATGTTTATCTATAAACTTTATTAGAATGTCTTTACTTGTGGTCTTTTTTAAGAATTGTGTGTAATTATTTAGCAGTTTCGTGAACATTTTGGTATGGTTGCACTTTACACATTACATATAGTGTCCCTAAAAACGCTTTTTGAGAGACATGAGAAATTTTCAAGAAACAGTAATTTTTTTACTGAAATTGATAATTCATTATTAAATACTACAAATATTATGTGAAATGACAATAATTTGATTACATTTTTGAATTTTGTTGGCCGGAAGGCATTATTTAAGATTATTAGAAAAACCGTGATTTAATTTTTTCAGCTTTCTATGTATCCCATTGTCAGTTGTTAGTGAAACTGTATGGTTGAGTAATAGAAATAACAGTTTCCTTTTTTTGTTTTATAGATCTTCTAGTTTCGTCACTTAGAACGAAAAAAATACGCATTAATTTGTCATACAATCTTATGATTGTTAATTTTGAAGTACAGTGGTCGTGATGATTTTTGGGCACTAAAACTAGTAGGTCTTTAAAACAAAAATACTGTGAAAAAGAACAAGTGATTCTAATTACTCAGAATTACTTATATTTAGCTTCTTCAAGGGGTAGCTACTCCCTTTGATGAACCAATTCGTATCTATCTTAAGGGTTTTCTTTAAATGTTTTAATTAGTTTTTAATTTATTTAATTTTGGACAGCACTATTCCGGAAAAACGCAAATTCCACTTCACTGTACATTATTTAAACAATGTTTGTATCAAAGCACTTTATTTATAGGTTTATTT
>NJDC01058188.1:135027-152497 GCA_002245475.1 Calephelis virginiensis | reverse complement strand
GTTTTCAGATCGCATACAGACGCACTCAGCAGCACCATATCATCTGCGTAGCTGAAGTTATTGACACAGACATCGTCAATGTGACAGTCAATATGATGACCACTAAGCTCAACTATGAGTGCATAACAAATAACACTACTAAACTAACATAAATAATTGAAATATTTGAATAATAAAAAGAACTGTATAGTCAAGGTACAAGAACAATTTTAGAAGTATATTTTTAAAAGCAATTTATTGTAAAAAAAAATCTTGAAGATACAAGAACAAAAATTTATTGTAAAATATGATTTAAGGTTAATCATAGAGAAAAGTATGAACTAAAACTCATCTATACCAATATTATAAAGCTGAAAAGTTTGTTTGTTTGTTAGCTTGAACGCACTAATCGCAGGAACTATTGGTCAGACTAGGAAAATTCTTTAAGTATTACATAGCCTTTTTTTTCAAGAAAGGCAGGCTGTATGTCAATATGCTATGACCAATAGGAGCTCCAATGAATAACGTTTTAAAATCGGGGGATTTTTTCCTTTTTTGTTCTATACAAACAGCGATTGGCTGTTAATGGGTCAGCTAGTAGGTATAATATAAGATAGTATGAGTTGTGAATACCTGATGCTTGGGCGCCGGCCGGTCCAGTGTGGTGGGTGCGCGCGGAGGCATTGGCGCGGGCCGAGAACTGGGCAGCGACATGTTGCGCACCGACTCTCGGATTATCTGCCGGATCGTTTTCAGGAACGCGTTCCGGAAGTCCGCCGTACTGTTCGCACGATTAAACAAATGTCATTGTACAGAATACTCGAATTGGTGTCGTGCTCTGCAGCAGAGCCACCTTCATAAATACTGATCCATTATATTAGTTTAAAATGTAATTGTACTTATAACGATTAGTTAGAGCATAACGCGGCATATAACTGTAGGCCGTACTTGTGTTAGAATATCAAATAATTTGTACTTAAAATGGCTCATACTGTCGTAAAAAATCGTCATATTGATGCTTTTTTTAGCATTTGTGTCAAAAATATCATTATAGATAGTAGGTTTAATCAATTTAAATGTTCACAGAAGCAGGCGAATCTTTTTCGAAATTGGTGATTATTAAATTCGGTCAGAAGTTAAAAGTAACTTCTTTATAATATCATCATCTTTGTTTATAACAAAAATGCTTGACACATCTTAATTCAAACATAAATCTCGAGGATTTTTGGTAATTTTCTTTTTATCCTCGCCTATTGTCATTTCCTGTTATAGATAGTGAAAATTCAATCAAAACCGCATACGTATTTTTTGTGATGCGAGCGAACAAAAAATTGTTTTTAAATGTTATATGTACGATTTTGAAGTATTAATTCTTTGACAAGCTAATTCAAATGTTGCAATTAACGTATAAACACCAGGGTTGTGGGTAAATGTCAAATGTAACGCGAGAAGAATATACCTATGTGTAAAAGATCAAAGGTTATTCATTATCTAAAGTTATTCATCTGTATAATCTGATATGAGGTTATTAATAGGGACATTTGAGCGTACACCGCATAAGTAAAGGTCTGAGATCATGACATTTAAGCGTAGTGGTAAAAAGCTGATAATAACTCATCGTTTAATGTCCGCTGTTGGACTTGATGACTCTGTTGGAGATGGCTTTATTTATATGCTTTTGCTTTTTCTTAGAGTATCTTTTATAGCACGGTAATAAGAACAAGCAGACGGATTTCGAGACGGTAAGGAAAATATATTGTATCTTTTCACTACCAAAAAAATTAATTAGCTGACGAAAATGCCTAGAACCAATGTTTAATAATACCATACACAAAACAATGTGTTTGTTTAGTTCCAACATAATTCTACTTGTAAATTACATCTATCTATATCTATACTCTATATCTTGTTTATATATATATAATTCTTGTATTCGTGTATTTGTCCCTTAACTCCTTCTAGATGACTGGACGGATTTTGATGAAATTTTTTGTGTGTATTTAAGGGAATTCGAGAATGGTTTAGATTCACAATTTGGTCTCCTGGAAAATGTTTTTTTAAATTATTTTTTAATAATAAGTAGTTGTTGATTTTGAAATGTTTCACATTGGATCCGACAGACTGCGCCACTATCGAATCATTAATGTCAAGCGATACGAAGTTTGCTAGGTCAGCTAGTGTGTATATATAAATGAATGCCACTTTTCGTTGTTATATTTTTATAACTCAAGAACGGGCTCACGTATCAGAACTAAATGTTTAAGCTTGGTTCGGACTATTTAGTAGACGGTTTATATGAAGTTTGCACAAAATTGGTTGAGCGGTTCTTAATTAATCACATTTTTTGTAACAAACTAATTTAATAAATGCCGGATCGTTTTGTTACTGGATATTTTTCTCTTAAATTGAAACTTTTTTTAGATTATGCTCTCATATTAGGGATGTCATATCAGGGATTGTGCTGTCATATTGAAACTTTTTTCAGATTTTTTTCCTTTTTTTGTTTTGTTGTGTTATGTTATTAATTCGGTCATATACGTAGTGAAGCACGCACGGGGCCGCTAGTTTATTTATATTTTTTGTTAAGAGTTTTGTCCCAAATTTCAGTTAATTGTAACAAACAAATATTTTCATTTTGTATTTTTAATCTACTATGTTATGAAACACGCAATAAAAGTCAATAATATAACGAGTCGATAATGTGACAAATTTCACAAGTTATCTTTGGCTTAACTAGATTTAGAGCTGGGCGGATCTGTCCACCAAAATGTCCATTTAGAATAATCGGATTCGCAGAAATTGAAAGCTTGCAGTAACGCGCTAGCTGACCGTAACCCCCTCCTGCAATTCTCCCCACGCAATACTAATTGGAGGAATTCACTCTACATTTTCCTAATGTAATACGATATTGGTTCTTAAGTCAACCGTCAAACCAATTCAATAATGTAAAATCGTTTGTTTCATCAGCGTGTACGTGCTGTAGCTGATGGCTCCCATTGTGTCAGGTGATAATTGCCATCTATAGATAATGGCAACCAAAATGGCGCATAGCTGTCGTTGAAATTTAGCAAGAGCTGCAACGACAAGTTTTAATGTAATGGCAGCAGAAGTAAGTGACGTGGAAATTTATACTTGGGTAAAAGCCATAGAGAAAAATACCATAATATGTAAAATTCATAAAACGTTAAACATAATTGATGGAGATCACAGTATAATTCAACATTATTGCTATTACTTATAAGATATATTAGAAGGCATTTAGCGTGGGTGGATGACCTGTGACTTAGATCACGATTCGTTGCCAAACGGTTAAAACATCAGCGTAATCCCCTCCTCGTCTCCATGTAACAATTTTATGTACATATCATTATTCGGTTCATCAGTTTCAGTATGAACCAATTTACCTGAGTCACATTTTAAGTCAAAGGAAATTTTGTAAAGACATTTGATTAAGATAATATATTCGTTGTAGAAAAAGTGCTTTAGTGGTTTATTTAGACCTCTAGTTTGCACATGTTGCATAATTATTGAAACAATATTGGTATTTTCGAATGTCATGGCAGAAACAGTAAGTGCGTGAATAAATGAGTTATGTGACTCTAAGTTCAAGTATCAGACATCTGCCTATTCAGATCCTGAGCAGATCTAAGTCACTTAAGATACACAAGCTGCCAAGAAGCGGCCGACCAACTACTACTGTTTGTTGTTCCTTACGCATCATTTTTTTTACAAGCATACAATTAAATCATAGTCAGATGAATCCATCGACATCAAACTAACATATTTGTACAGCAGGTGCAGCGGAAAAAGCAGCAGTGCTATTGTCAAATTTAAAATAAAATAAAGTATTTTGTCTAAAAAAAACGTGGAAATAAATGTTACCTGTTGGATAAAACGTAAACTTTCTCGGAACGTCGCTGTAATTGACTGCGCAGATGAATGAGCTCCCACAGGAAATGGCTATCCATATCCTTGGCGGAGGAGGCCCGCACTTGCACCTCGGTTACGGGAATTAGCACCTGGTACCGTATTATTTCTACTTCATTTGAATTATTTTTCGACGATACACCCTAAAAGTAACAAGATTATTAACTACGAGTGTAACATAGTTTTCAACAAGAAAAAATGAAAGGAACTTTTAACTTTTAAAGCAAGTAGTTGTATCTTTGGCGGCTTGCTAGTTTTTACATAGGAAATATAGTTTATAATATTTTAAGTTACTAATATTAAACTACATTTATTTCAAATTTTGCCACAATATGCTCAGTAGTTTGTAGTACAGTTGGGTACAGCGGCGTATGAGTTTCTTACCCGCTAAAAAAATCAAGAAAGACGAGACTACATGAACTAGAAACATATACCTTAAAACTATTTGTGTAGATAAAAACAAACCAATTTACATTACGTGAGACATACATAATAGAAAACTCAAATACATTATTTAAGTTACCGCTCCTGGTCAATCTTATATTCAAAATATTTGTAAGTTACGTAAGAATATTTAACAATGTTTTATTATTTAATGGGCATTTAAATTTGAATGTAGTATATACGTAATAATAAATGGTTTTAGCGTCGTTAGCCAAATAAACAAAAAAAAATTAAACAAATTTGTTTTTATAACTATAAGTTTGAAGCAATTATTGTTGACAATAAATAAAATGGTTATATGTTAAAAATAAGTCATTTAAGTAATCCAAGTTTAAGAGAGCAAAAAAGAAATTATAGAATAAATGTTTTGGTTTATTTCTACTAGTACTAGTTTTTTTTCTACTAGTTAGTTATATGTCTAGGTAAGCTCACCATTAACTTTTTCTTTTGTCTCAGTCTTTCTTTACATAGGAAGACAACGGCTGACTTAAAAACAAAACACATCGCGTGCAACTCGAGTCCTTTCTTTATTTTTCCTAAAAAGTCGGATATATTCAACCATTCTACTCCACCGTAATATAACAAATCACCTGAAAAAACGTTAATCATTAAAACATTGAGTTTGTTTGATTAACTTCACACAACAACACTGCAATCATTGTGGAGTCAACCGGGATCCACCTTACTTTATTTTCTGCACCTTTTCCGGTACAGAACTGTAGGAGGGAAGTAACGAACGCATAAACATGCATATTGTGTAGCACTGTAAACTTATGTTTGTACTATGTATTACGGGGCGAGAGTTAGTCGTTCCCAGCTTGTCGTGTAATAAGGGTTAATATAGAGTCAGTGAAAATATAGAATTATTTTATTTAAAACCAATTATACAAATACCTAAATTGGTGACTCCGACCAAACATACAAATATCTAAAGAACGTTCAAAGCTAGATACTGTACTTTGAGCGACAGATTACAACAAACCAACTACGGTCAGGCTGGCTTGTGTAATTTTCGCCATTGACTTTTGAGAGGAATGTGTAATATTTAGCTAGTTTCTTGATGTGAGAGTTCAGTGAAGTAGCGAGTAAGAGAAAACCCTGGCCTGTAAGCACCATAAATGCTACAGGTGCGTCGCTGTCCTATGGTCGGGATGCTAGGCCTATTGTGCAAGTCAACCGGCTAGCTTACCCTCGACAGAGTCATTATGGCGGCAGGAATAGGAAAGGCGGTGGATGTTCTGCACAGGCACTTTACTTCCAGTGGTCTTGTTGGTAATAACCTACATTTAACCAGTACTCGCCTCTTACGAGCTGCCGTCAGAAAGGTAGATGTTCTTTCTACTTAGCGGGCCTGAACCAATACGGGGAGAACGTTAGTTTGTTTCTAATATTTTGAAGTCTAACAAGACAAGGGTTAACATTATGAAGTCGAATATGCCTGTGATGGTAAACGTTATTCGAGTACAAAAACAAAAACGCAAAAAAAATGATGCGGTGTTACTGCCACTGATCTTATTGTCTATACTTATAATAATTATATAGTATAAATAAGATAAAAAGACACGAATTCACCATCGGTAAGCATCGTATTTAATTGTGAAATGGATATAAGTCAAGAATTCTACAGAAATACTAATTATATTATAAATTTCGAAATAAATTAATCATCCTCTCTGTAGTCTAGGAGTTCAGTGACGGATTTGACTTCATGAGGTATTGTATTTTTTTTCAAAAAATAACTTTGCCTGGGAATGGATTTGTGAGTAGTTGGCGAAAGGCTTGTCCACTATCACATTGTGGGGCTTAGTGTCTTTGGCTAGTCGTAGGTGTCCTGGTTGTACATCTGTCTACCTCTTCAGGGATGCTGGTGTGAAGATACATAATCATATTGCGGTTAGTAAAAAAATATTAGCTCCAATTATGCTAGGGCAGCACGAGCCAGTTAAGTACTGTGTTGTTTATAAAAGCGTTATTCAAATGTCATTATTCCTTTATTTAGTTCTTTAATTAGTAGTTGAAGGGAGTAAATAATGACTTACCCGGACTCAAGTCAATCGGTTGTTTACAAGATTTTTGATGTTGTCTAAACAAATGATCGAAAATAGCACCATATTCTTCATGAATTCGTTGCATCTCATTAATATGTTCCGCAACTTTTTCCATTCCTTTTAAAGCTTCTGTAAGTTGAATATCACGGGTGTTTATTGATATATTTTTTTATATTGATTCGAAAAAAATACACACGGACCAGTAGTTCACCAGAGAATACTTTAACGTTACATTAAACCTGTGTAACTTAAATATAGTACAAGTTACAACAACAATTTTACATGTTAAATCCTTAAACATAGTCCGCAAAACGTTTCATGCCGTTCACATAACCAAGTTGATATGCAATACAATACTTGCCTACTAAATGAAGATGTTCTTCAGAATTCACGTCAGTCAAATTTCTAAGTTGTTGCAAAAGTAAAGGATATTTGAGTATACGTTGAATAGGTTTAATTAAATACGATTCTAGTGTTGATGAATGTTGTTGCTTCGGATTGCGCGCAGTCAAAAACTCCTGCAACGCTTGGTTTCCTTCATCTGTTGAGGAAAGTTGAGTTAGTATAATGGAACGATAAATAGCTCGTCAGGTATTTCAGAAACTTACTTGGATGTAAAACTTTCTGAGCTTTACTGTGGCTAGCGCAGAAGGAACTGTATAATTTGAAATGGTTTACGTAATAAAGGAAAGCATTCCCAACTGCGAAGAGAACATTCTGAAACATATTGAAAACTTTTAGAACTTGTGGAAATGTAAGGAAAAATGGTTGACTTATTTCAATTTAAATACAGAAACAATTTTAACTCAGTAATGTTAACGGCGTGAGATGAATAGTCAATTATATCTCAATTCCTTATCTATTGATGAAAACAAAGTAAACAGACGATCCTAAACTTACCTTGAATTGATTAGAAAATTCTAAGTGATTGAAATTGGGCTCAGCATCGAGCGCTTCTTCTAAGTTTTGCAAAAATTGTCTTTGAAAAGTTACAATTTCTTGGATGTTTCCGAATAATGCATTGATTTCGGCATTCGATAAAAAAGTTTCTCTTTTCAGCGGTTCTAAATAGTTTTCCAGCAAGTTATTTAAATGCTGCAAACATTCATGAAAAATGGTTTAGATACACATTAATTTCCCAACAGATCCAATCAAATATTTTAATCAAAGTGGCAGTTGAACAGCCGCACAGGTGCGGTATACATAAAGTTATAAATTTACGTCAAAGTTATGGATTTACGAAATAAATTTCCTCAGGAAGCTCTGAATTTATGATACCTATCATAATTAGCAAAAAATGTATTCTCTAAGCAACCATAGTTCCTTTACAACAAAATAAATGATAATCTTGTATATTGCATCGATCATACAATATTTTTAACAAGTATCCAAGAGGCGTATTATTTAGAGTGTACTTACAAGATATAAAAATATCATGTTTGCTGTATAGGCAAATTTTAAATGATTCTATCTATACTAAAAATAAAACTTTATGATGAAACCCTTACTTTCTGAAATAAAGTAGGTACTACACGTGAGCAAAACATTCTGGACGTGTTTTTAGGGTTTCGTAGCTAAAGGCCAAATACGCAATAATTACAGATTCACATAAAATTACAAAAATAATAATAATTTTTGGGGGTTCTTCATACTTAGAACTAAAACTCAACACTTTTTTATCAAATTTATTGGGGTATGTTTGGATAGCTCTTCCAAAATGATATTGAGGTTTTTACCATCATTTTATTAAACTGAATAGTTTGTATGAGAGACACTTCCAAAGTTGTAAAATGTAACCATGTAGGGGGTAACTTCAAAATAAGAGAACGATAAAACCCTAAATTATATAATTATATTGTACATTACTATATAAACTTCCACCAAAAATTATTTTGAACGAGATCTGCTAAGTAGTTTTTTTTTTAATATAAGTAGGTAAACACAGTTTTGGTGTTTTTTAGTTGTATTTTACATAACAACTACAAGGAATATAGCGTTTTAAAATAAGGATTTATTATTACAAACTGTTACAATACTGATTTCGTCAAGCTTCGGGGAGTATAAATTATTAACAGAGGTTTTGTGTTTTGTACATTCCGTCCCTTTAGAGTAGTGCTGATCGAATTAATTATTAACCGAAAACAGGCTTCCGGAGGTCAAGATACTAGGATTTACACATCATGTAACTGTATTTAGTTACCACCGTATTAAAGTGATTTAGTTTTTCCGACGGAGATAAGGAAATTAAAACTTTTCTATTTTTATGTAGGACCTCATCGTATTTACTGGTAGTTACAAAGTTTGGTCAAAATGTGTTCCGTAGTATCGGAGTCGGAGAGGAGGCAAAACATTTCTGTCTCAGGCAACTTGAACGTCTTTAGAGAAACCATCTATCTTTATGTTTGCCTTCCCATATTTTAAAACTGCTTTCAGTTACTGAGTGTGCGTGGTAGATACTGCATAATACCTTTATTTTACTGCAATAGATGACTTAAAGTTTTAAGTAGGTCATAACCTAAAAAGTTTCATAACACACATTCACACCGGCAAATTGAGCTTTACTCGTATATTATATTTAAAATTGTACAAGACTCTTACATTATTGTACTACATTTAAAATGCTTAGTGTTGCAGAGTGGACGTACTGCTCAAAAAGTGTTTCATATTTTAAAATTGACCTAAGTAAATATTATTTTTAATTGTTCATTTTAAAAGTCTTTATAAAAATATAAATAAATAAATAAGTAGCAGTACATATTAAACAGTATGTAGTATGTAGTATGACAGCGTATGTAATGATTTTTGTAATAGTTAAATATATTTTATAGTTCCTGGAAACCTGTCATTCCACAGAATCCCTAGAGTTTATAGAACCTGCTTCAGGAATCACTGCCATTTAAAACCATACTCAAGATTTTTTTAACTTTTTTAACCACCTCGTTGGTCGAGTGGCTAGCGTACACGCCTAACTATACTAACCAACCGTGAGGCTCGGGTTCGATTCCCGACGGGGGCAGGCATTTGTGTGATGAACATTTAGATGTCTGCATTTCTGGGTCTGTGTGTTTATTACATTTATTCTGTTATCTATTTAAGTATTTTAATGTACTAGTATCGTTGACTAACACCCCTAACACAAGCATATTATTTGCTTACGTAGGGGTTAGATTCAATTCGTGTAAATATTTATTTATTTATTTATTTACGACTATCATACATTTTTATTGCTTATTCTGCCCATACGTGCTTCAAATCAGAAATACTTGTAATCCATAACAGTTATATAGATATAATTTATGCTTAAAATGGGAACGTATCTATTTGAGGGTAGCTAATATTCTGGGATAATTGGAAAAGGAATCAATCACCCGTCGAATTCACAAACCCATTTCACGTGACACGCAGGCTTAATCGAGTAACAGGCGGAGAATTCCACTTGACCATGCTCAATATACCTGCTGGATATTTTTGATTTTTTATTTTTGTGTTCTGGGATCCAAGCATCGACGTATCACCTTAATTTTGACTGCATTTAAAAATGGGTAATGGGTGTTTTCTTGTGATGTGTTAGTTTGTTATCTATTAGATACATATCTGCCGCTTATAAAAAATCTTCAATGGTACGGTGGCAACCCCACGGCTGCCAACTGCCTGTGTTCTGAGCAGGAGTTCACGTACCTTGACGTATGCGCGTTCGGTGTCGACAAGCTCGAGCAGCACCTTGCGCAGCTTGTCGGCGTCGGAGAGGTGTCGCGAGGGAGTGACGGCGGCGCTGGTGCTGCCGGTTGGGCTGCCGCGCCGCGTCTCCGCCGGCGACCGGCACCATCCCGTCACCTGTTCCGCACTCTGCCGCACACCCACACGTCCACACTTCTAATACATCCCGCCGAGCCGACACAACAACATTGCAATATACAAGTACAGATCGTCTCAGCTAAAACTTAAAGCACTTTGTTTATCGTACAATATCATATATGAGATGGTGATTGAAGGTATTTTTTAATTACTGGTATGATTACAAAAAAAACACCGACATTTGTAATTGATTCAACATTGGCCAATTCAGATATTCGAGTTTGAGATAAACTTGTTCTTAAAACGACGATAATTAGATGACAAAACCTTGTTTTAGCTTGTCACAGAGCGCTTAGTCATAAATAAGACAATCTGTACACTATATTACTTTTTCAACCACATATACATCCCAGAGTCCAGGAGTATAAGCAGAAACATGCTAATATGTTGCGTCGTGTGCCGTCGGAAGCATAGCGGTCGCACAAATTTACTATTACAGCAGATTTTCGAAGCAAAAGTTTTAGTGTTGTTATCCACAAGTGACTATGACAGATACGGTCACTTGCAAAAACGATTTGAAAAGAGACACTGTTCACATATTTGTGTAAATTCAGATCTGTCAAAATCAACGTCGAAATCTGTCAAAGTTACTATCACAAAGCCACGAATAATGTTTTCTTCGAAAGTTGATTTTAGTTCGCAACAGCAATGTTTTTTTTTTGGGAAACGTCGTCCATAAAATTTTTAACATTGAAAAAGGACAACGTAGAATATTTTATACGAACGTACATCAAATTGAATTTAGTAATCCACGTAATGGTTGTAGTTCCTCGTTTGTTCGTCTTAGAATGGCTCAAAAACTGCTTGACCGCCCGTCGGCTTTGTCTCTCAAAATACAGCGTGTTCGAGATCGATATGCTTCCGAATTGAAAACATTGTACACATAAGTGTTTTCATAATTCACAGTATCAAAAAAAATATTAATATCTTAACAAAAGTTATTAAAAATAAAACAAACAGGGTCAACCTTGTGCAATTATTTGAATAGTCACATATAAATAAACACTAAATTTATATTCTTTTTGTGACGATAAATGTGAACTACAGGTTGGCAAGTGCAGGACACTGAAATAAGGTTATGAGGGTAACGAAAAAAATGTGAATGCATTATATATCATGCACATAATGTATCATTTTAATTTTTTTTTATTGTAAAAAATCGTCACCCAAACGTTGCAGCTAAAATTATTTATTTGATTTACCTATTTTGAGTAGCGCGCTATTGGGCTTCGTCAGTCCTTTGTTCTATCATTCCCATTGAAAACAAACTTCAATTTGTTATTCATTTGCTTATTTCATTACGATAAGTTAAAGTGCCGGCGAAGGGAGCAGTGAATAGTAGAACTCAACAATAGGATCAAGATGATGAATAGGTTTATATGTGATTAACTTGGATTTATGTAATTTCAGATGGTATTAGGATATCATTTCAATAGAACTAAAATTAAGCAGCGGCGTGGGTCGGTACTTGTTGTACAGGGCTACTACGTATAACTTTCAGGTTATTGAAATAAAAATGAAACCCTCAAGAGCACTTTTGTGTATGTAAACATCAATCAATCCTATTAAAGTACATATTACAATATTGAACTAAAATTGGTAATATTCTTTGTTATGATGATTCGGATGAAAATTAAATGGATCGGATATTCAATTATTGCCTGTTTAAATCTGTTTGAAATAACTATGTACATCTGTTTGAATATATATTTCAAACAGTTGTAAATAGGAATTTCACAAGTACGAATACGAAAGCGACCGAAAATGTTTGTAACTGAAAATCTAAGTACAATACGCGTTTTATAATACATACCAAAATATCTTATCAAAAAGCTATATGAAAAACAATGGGTCAGACTAACTACGGAAACCCTGTACCTATAGAATATTGACAAACATATACTATACCAAACGTAGCGATATTTTCTTTGACTTTTATGGATTCAAAATTTTGTAACAAATGACGCCCATCACATGGTAGGTTTTGCTGTTAGTTTTATCACATTAATTGAATTACGTTTAAATGGTTAACAAATGTATCGACTTCGGCTTCATTCAAACACCAGTCGCCTCCAAACACGCTAGGTTATCCGTCAGTACAGTCAAAAGTCCGTAAGTATTTTGTCATTTGATTTTGTGACCTTAAATTTATTAAAATGAGAAACCCTAATTCAAATAAATTATTCTGAATCATTCTTTAAATAATTTAAAACTAGAGCACTTATTTGAGAAGTATCTAGCAGGTAACAAACAGACGTAAAATGTAACTTTCTGTTTTAATTCGTATTCTTAATTACTGTTTGCAACACATATACATTTAGAATCAAAACAGCCAATGTGGTCTCAATAGAAACTTATTTAACCGATAACCAGACTATGTTTGAAGGATGTGGCTCTCAAGTCGTCGAGAGCGGGACACAATGGGACAAGACTACTGTTTAAACCAAGTCAAGCGGGTGAAGTGTGGATGAATGAGAAGCGTTTTGAGTGTCTTTCTACTTAAAGCACCTTAAGGAGATTCTCGATTTCGAAAGAATTAGTCCGTGAGCTAACTTTTGGTGGTCCGGTGGTGGATCCGTCAGCGTGCGCATCGGCTTCCGGGCTGTACAGCTCCTTACCTGCGTCAAATATAAATGCATAAGTATATCGTCAAATAAAATTATATATACCCAGAAACAAAGGTCATGGACCATTTCTCATACAACGGTTGCCCTGGAACCAACAAAAACTACGCAATGCTTAAAATATTATATTTCTCTGAAATCAAGTATGTATCACGGACATTTTCGTAACAAACCTATGTTAACAAAAAAAGAAACATGTTTGATGTTATGTGTTGTACTGAAACTATTCAAATAATTTAAAAGTACTTTTCAATATTATCTATTAGTCAACCATAAAACTTTCTCTGCAATTAAACATGTGAACGCAATTTAATAGTACAAAATAATTTTTTGTAATGTACTTATGAAAACTTGTTTATTTAAATATTTGAAGCAGGCATTTGAAATCAATCGGTATTTAAACCCAAAAGATTTAGTCGTCAAACAAATTATTTTTTTGCAACTCTGGCAGTTTACAAACTCTGTATAGCGTTCTAGGTTTTAACATGTTACAATGATTTGGAGAGTTTTCCTTATTTTTATAGTATTTTGAAGTATTTTTTTATTATTTTAGTCGGATTTGTAAGTTAAAAGTGAAATAGCTGACTTAAAACAGAAGAAAAAGTTTTTGTATAGTTCTTGCCAAAATAGAAAAATAAATTCAGACTTCCGCCATGAATAGAATCATGGTGCTCCTTATTAAAATGTTTAAATTAGTAGGTGTTCGTTAGAAACTGATGTTGAGACATTTTATAAAAAGAAATGTTTAATAATTACTGTGTATGTTTTATGGTTATTGGACTCAGGGCGGATTTGGCCGATGTCCTGTGATTTTTTTTGAAGCTTGTTACTATTGGAAAACAAATAATTTTAACCCCAAATAAATAAACAGTTAAAAGAAGTTTGTTGACAACTCTATGTATCTCGACCTGTAAATATCAGTCTTTTGACCGTTCAGAGGGCATAGCAAACCTAAGATTGTCAAAACAGAAAAATAAATTTAGACTTCCGTCATGAATAAATCGTGATGCTCATTTTTAACATGGTCCTATAGATGTATGTATGTAAAAACGTATGTTTTATGCTTCTTGATCTGGTCCATGTCCTTTAATAAATAACCAGATCCAAAAACACAGCTTAAATTCAAAAACTACAGCTCGAGTCCAGAAATAAAGAAACAGCCCGAATTGAATACTATTTTAGTTATTTTTGCCCCTGGAAAGCTATTGTGTTTAGGGTCGATATTCGTTTCAATATAACAGTACAGTTTGGGTAAAAACCAAACGAGTGGGCAAATATAAAAACGCTTCAGGCACATATTCCTGAAGATGTAGGCAGAGGCACAATACACATTTTATTAGTTGCCGGATCGACCAAGTTCCAACCCGGGCATCACCTCTGTGGTCTAGCGTCTCCGGCGTTAGATTTGACTTCCTGAGGTCCCAAGTTCGATTTTTGGGGCGGGCAAAAATAAACAAAACCAATGTTTATTGGTAGACTTTCAAGTAATAAAACACCTTTAGCTGGTAGGAATAAAAAAATGAGTTCTATTGGTTACTTATAATCACTTGAAAGTGAAACTTCTTCAAAGTTTTATATATAAACTTAACATTTGTACACTTTTATTCCAGTACACTTGTTACGTACAGATTTAATATCTTTATCTATATTTCTTGTGCGTGTGTATATGTCACTGAACTCCTCCTAAGCGACTGGAGCTATTTTGATGATTTTTGTGTGTGTTTAAGGGGATTCGAGAATGCTTTAGATTCACAAGTTGGTCCACTGGAAAAGGTTTTTCAATTATTTTTATATTTCTCAGTAGTCATTGATTTTAGACTGATATTTACATTGGATTCGGCAGACTGCGCTTTAGGACTATCAAATACTATGTAGTAGCTGTCAATCGATACAAAGTTTGCTGGGTCGGCTAACATAATATGTCTATATGTATATATGTAGATTATTCCAACTTTTTTGTCAAGAAAGTAATCCATTTAACTGTTTTATGTTTAGTGTAGGCGATTTGTAAACCAGATTTACTCTTGGAAAACAAATAGATTTTTTTAAGCAACGCTTTTTTAGTTGAAAAAGGTTTCGCATGTATGATGAGAACGTCAATATTTTAAGCGCAGTAAAGCTGAAAAAAGCGACTTAGATTTCAATAAGCATGCCGTATTGTTGTCGTCATACCCAAAAATATAGTGTCTTCCTCGCTTTCCTTGGAAAAGTTTGTGGCAATGGAACTCTTAAAAAAAAGCATTTAAGTCTGTTCATAAATGCCGGCGAAATAGAGTAATATATTTAAAATTATATAAAAGTCATACATATAACCTCCCTTTTCTTTTTTGCAGTTGGTTAAAAACGCTGCACCAAACTAATCCAATTAGACCTTGAAGTAGCGCAGCTTAAAAGTGTTTAATTAGAGCGAAGGATTTACGTCTCGAGTATTTTATGTAACAGCTTTTGCCCTAAGATGATTATGGTAAATTCACATAACGGATTCATTAAAATAGTATAGGTACCGAAGCAATTACGGGATAATGAAGTTTGGCGAGCTAAATCACACGTGCCTTTAAAATCACATGACTTTTTAAGCTTGCCCATTTTGAGTTTTGATTTTTTTTAAGTCAAAATGTTTCATTGAATTAATAAAAGGATTTTAAAAGTTCTACAATTTATACTGACATGAAATTTTAAACTGAGATAAATCTTCGGCTGTGGTTTATAGAAGGGTATTATAAAACTTTCTAACTACCGTCATACTGAAGACACATACTGTGTTACCTACGTAATCACTTTATTTTAGGATGGTATTTGCTAAGACTTGGATCATCAGAAAAAAACTGCTTAGTTTCACAAATTATTTGTTTATCGTTTTTGTTTTCATTTAAACTAGCAGTTTCAGCTTCGCCTGCGTAACTTTGCTTCTATTGCACCGATTTTGATGAAACAAAGCCTATGCACTCAGGGATAATGTAGCATTCTAAAAGTGAAAGAATTTTTTAAATCGGTCCAGTAGTTTCCGAGCCTATTCATTTCAAACAAACAAACAAACAAAATATTAAACCTTTCCTCTTTGTAATATTAGTATAGATAATACATAACATTATAGTCTAACTACTAGTAATATTCATTAGTATTTAACACTTGCCGAAAAAAATATTTTTTGTCCGACTTCTCCTGTCAACATATTGCCATGTTTTGTGGTTTGTGTTTTATTAATTATGAAATCAATAAATAAATTAATATACTATTGTGTTAAGTTCAATGCGGAAATAAAAATAATTTAAAAATATATTATTCAATCAGTATTATATACGCTCGGATGTACATCAGGGTGATGCCAAGAGTCTCGGGAACCGACGTGTTTTTATGAATAGGGTAATAATGAATATGGTAGCAGCCAGGCAGGTCTGCCAAAATTATAAGATTTGGCACTAGATACTTTCTGTCGACCCGGTAAGGTATGGCTTGTAGATATATATGTAAGTATGTATGTAAACAAAACTAATAGCCTTTTATTTTAAGTGATGACATTGAATATATTTTATTACGACATTAATTTTCAAATTAAAACAATTAAATCGAAATATTAAAGTTTTGGGGTTCATAATTTGATAGATATTGCTTAATTGGTAGCAAATTTGTTTTACTAAATGTAATCAAATTATACAAATATTGAAGTTAGTTGTAAAACAACAAAACGAGTTCTGGATTAGTAATTCATATTTCTCATTGTTAGTAGCGACTTCGTATTATATACCCGTAGTTTAAATTCTATTTAAAGATCGTTTAAATATATGCCAAAACTTTCTAAATTTTGATTGATTAAATCCGGATTTGTTAAATGTTTACAAAAAATGTTAGTAAACCACGGTTTGTATTTTTTAAGAAATTATTGGAACAAACATTTTGAAAGCAATATTTTAATGTCAGAATATGATGGACAATCTTTTTCTACGAAGTACAAAAAGAAGTTTTTCTACAAAATGATTGATATATTTCAATTATTACACTTTCTGTTCTAACACTAAAAATACGTATAGATTTTTTTTATTTGTCCAAGTGAGATGGATGGGTTGATGTTTTTTTAGATTAATATAATCAAGGTTAAGAAAAATATATCGCTTCTAACCTACAGGGTTCGACCTCCGGTTCGGGCAAAAAATAAGAAACTATGGTTTTTCCAATTTTCTAGTAAAAAATAATGTTGTTCGTTGGATTAGATGTGTGACCGGTTGGCGATAGGCTTGCCACCTATTGTGGGACTTTGTGTCTTCGACTAGTCGTAAGTGCCCTGGTTTTTCATCTGCCTACCTCTTCGGGGATATTGGCGTGAAGGTACTTTTTTATAAGAAAAATAGATTTTAAACAATCGGAATACGATTGGACTATTTAAGATTTTAATGATCTATTGAGATTTCAAATTCTACGACAATTTTATCCCCAATGTCCCTGATCATAAATAATCATTAAAGAAGTCAGAAATGAAAAGGGATATAAGTTAGGTATTAAAATTTAACAATGGAGCAGTTGTTATTGCAACAATTCAGCTCGATTTACAAGTGCGCTCAAACAACACTGATATACAAAATAATTCATAGCAGTTGT
>NJDC01058188.1:112754-128568 GCA_002245475.1 Calephelis virginiensis | reverse complement strand
TATTAATTATAAGTTGCCTATTTATATGTACGGGTTGACAGAAAATTTTGTTTTGTATTGGCTATGGAACACTATTTCCACTTCTACACATATGTGAGACGCAACAGACTTAACACTAACGAGTGCTAATACAACAAAGTTGGTCTGATGATGAATCTCGAAGATTCGATCGAGAGAAGACGTAACCCTGGAATGAAGCTGTTCGTAGACCCATCGAGTTTGGACTCATTTAATTCGCCTTTACTAGATCTGTTCATATTTTCTGCTAACGAGGACTTGGTAACAAGGACCTGATGATTGAACTGGGAGATGGCTAGTGACAGACAGACAAACAAAAACTCTGGATATACTAAAAATGTCTCCATATGTTCCGCGGCCCCTTTTTAGTCGCATGTATCATTTTTTTTTAAATAGCTTCAATGTACAGAATTCACTCTTCAACAGTGTTATTATGAGTATAGATAGATATTCATATTAAATCTTATAACTTTAAATAAGCAATTCTTGTATGTATATATGTATTTAAATATATAATTGGAATCTCGGAATCGGCTCCAACTATTTTCATGAAATTTAGTATGTAGGGGGTTTCGGGGGTGATAACTCGATTTAGCTAGTAATTGTTTTTAGAAAATGTAATTTTCTTCATGTATAAACTGAAAAATATGACTCTTCCTGACGTCTATTAGCGAATAATTATACTATTTTTTGTGAGCAATAAAGTTGTTCCAACAGATGGCGTTGTTAAGTGACACGAAGTCAATGAATGTTTGCTAAAAAAACCGAGCAAAGCTCGGACATCCAGGTACTTTCATGATAATTGGTGCAGCGGTTTAGCCGTGAAAGCATAACAGATAGTCATATTTTATAAAATTGTTCAGAAAGATTAATGTTTAGGTTGCATTTTATTACCTTATTTCATAAAAATAATCTTTGAAATTGGAGAATAACTTTTTTCAATAAAAGAAACAAGTTCTTTAGCTGTTAACAATTCTTTTGATAATATTAATAAATAATTTACTAATTGTGATCGTGAGGTCTGGCACTCGATACTCTCTGCCTACCCCGTAAGGGACTTGGCGTGAAGATATGTATGTATGTAATTTACTAATTGAAACATTACACTTGCTACTAATAGACTACAGGTCCATAAGCTAAGACATTTAAATGAACAATATTTTTTGACGGCATTATTTTTAGTAGTACTTTTGAGTGCTAAATAATGTCTTGGAACCAACGCCGTATTTTTTCAATTCATCCCCCGGGCCACGGAAAGAGAGGGGGTTGCAACCATTGATTTTTTCACCTACTCGCATGATTTTTGTAAGGCGTTGTGGAATAATGGATTAGAAACTGTTTTGAAACAGTATGAAATACATGCCGTATAGAATAAAGTGACTAAACTTACCCTGGAAATTGTAAGAAAATCAAAAGGTTTACCGGATTTGTGGCACACCATTTTTTACGGCACTACGCGCTTTCTCAATATTTGTCATGGTTCTATCGATGATAATAATGCCGTACAAAAATGAATGACCAAAACGGACTCACTCTACCTGCACTTTTAAATTCTCACCTGCACTCAGTTGGACAGCTTGCAGGTGACGGCATAGTGCTGAATCTTATTATTTTATGCTCTAATATCGTTCTATATACGTCACCCTGTGGTTCATATGACCCATCTATTTTTAGCATGGGCCTGTAGTATATTTCTCCCCTGTTCTCTCACCTCATAGGAGGCGATTATAGGTTATGTGATAGCCAAAAATACTGAAAAGAAGAAATTGTGCAGCAACTTGCTCGGGTAGAGATTCTCAGCCTTACATGTTTCTGCTGACGAAAATTATTGTGGTTGACACTTTTGTGTACCTACA
Organism: Calephelis virginiensis; assembly: GCA_002245475.1. Lineage (NCBI taxonomy): Eukaryota > Metazoa > Arthropoda > Insecta > Lepidoptera > Riodinidae > Calephelis > Calephelis virginiensis. Next base: position 126,694 of record NJDC01058188.1, on the reverse strand, counting down.
TATAACATCTACAATGTCTATAGAATAAAATGACTGGAATAATAATATTTGACCGTCTTGTTGGCTTAGGGGCTAGCATACACAAGCAAGGGTTCGATTCCCGACGGGAACAGGCATTTAGGTAGGCAGGCATATACGATGAACTTTATTTTCGGGTCTGGATGTTTTTTATGTTTCTTCGGTTTTATTCAAGCACTTTTGTGTATCAATATATTTGTCTTTTACCCGTTATACAACCATATATTTTACTTGCTTTGGTTTATATTAATTTGTGTAGGTTCTAATAACCTCCTAATTATTGCAGGCAAAAATTAATCTAGATGTGCCTTTGTTGCGACTTATAATCTGGTTGATATGATATTTCATTGAATTTATTTGATTTTTTTTATAGAAGAGGAGGCAAACGAGCAAGTGGGTCACCTGATGGAAAGTGATCACCTCCGCCCACGGACATCCGCAACACCAGGAGTATCACAGATGCGTTGCCGACCTTTAAGGAATGAGTATGCTCTTTTCTTGAAGGTTCCTAAGTCATAATCGTTTGGGAATACCGCCCTCGGTAACTGATTCCACAAAGGTGTTATACGGAGTAAAAAATGTCTTCGGAATCGCACAGCTGTAGACCGCCAATATGCAGTCAGTGTATAAAGTTATATTTATGTACCCCGGTTCGTTATGGTTTAATTGAATTCTAACAGGATGATGGGTCGTTAGCTCGGGCTTATGTAAGCACTTCCATGGTTGATAACAACTCGAGATAGAACGGAGCATGAAAAGCAATTTCTGTTGTAATGGAAATTATACGAACAAGGGTGTACATATTCAGATGTGCTTCATTCCATTTTTCCAATTTACTCGCATGTTTATTGAGTTTTCGTTCTTGTTACACATTATGAAAGTTAAGTTTGTAATATGTAAGACATTCGCATATTTTAATGTTAACAAGTAACAAATCATAAAGGACTGCAACTGTGCGATTCCGAAGACATTTTTTACCTCGCACAACACTTTATGGAATCAGTTACCGAGGGCGGTATTCCCAAACAATTTAAACTTAGTGACCTTTAAGAAAAAAGCGTACTCATTTCTTAAAGGTTGGCAACGCGTCTGTGATACTCCTGGTGTTGCGGATGTCCGTTGGCGGTGGTGATCGTTTCGGCTCGTTTGCCTCCTCTTGTATATAAAAAAAAATATTCCAGATCGTCCTAGTATTGCAATTATAGTTTGAGTGTTGGCCCTTGAGCTTTATACATAGGTAGTTAACACTTTTATTGCTAAATTTAAATGCCCACACAGTGGAAGGCAGTTCACAATGCAAATTTGTAAACCATACATTAAAAAAAATGGAACGATATTTAAATGAAATATTTTGAAGCTCTTTACTTTTTATATTATTAAAACATAATTGTAAACACTACGTAGGCATATTTATTTATATACGAAAAACTAAAAGTTATTTTAGTCTTTATAAAAGTAACTAGGCGAATATATATAAAGATGACACCAATAAGTAATAATTATAATAAGAATCTATAGCTATATTTTTAATGAACAACTAGTAGAAAATTATTTTTATAAAAGGTGAGGCAAACGGGTAAGTGAGTAACCTGATGACAAGCAATCACCGCCTCCAGACATCTACAACACCAGGAGTAAGCATTGCCAACCTTTTAGGAATGAGTACGCTCTTTTCCTAAATGTACCTATTTCGCATCCGTTTTTGAAATACCATCGCTGATAAGGTATCGTACGAGGTACAAAATGTCTTCGGAATCGTATAGTAGAGAATGAAGACCCCGAAGAGAAGGCCCCGACTTCAAACTTATTAGTTAATTGCACAAATAAATCGTAATTATATAGGTCGTATATAATTAATATTAAATCTTTACTATTTTTTACTTTTTAGTTTTGAAGTTGGTTTTTATTAACGTAATTATTTTTATTTATTTCTTTTTAGTTTATTGCTGATATGATTTATATCAATAAAAACAAGCGGGAAATTTGTCTGATACCAAACTTTCTAAAAGGAGACAATACTTAAGCTGTCAACGCTGTGCTCACTATGCAAAACTAAATGACATTTAAACTAATTTTTCCACTTTTATGGTTATTGTTAGTATTTTTTTTAATTGACCAATCTCCGAACAAAGAGCATACCTATCATAAAAAAGTGTAAAAAACAATATTTTCGTGAAACGTCAATGACTGAAGAAAAATAGATAATTCGTTTTGAACTACAGTTCTCTTATACATTCTGTGATTTTGATAACATTCACTCAATAATTCCGGCAAGACGTTTCGTTTTACACAGTCACAGTACTTTTATGGCGCGACGCAAGGGATGTCTTAAAGACCAGGCGTATCTAAGAGCTAGTATAAAACGGAACGTTTATTAACTACCGAAGATGGCGACTGTGATTCGTCTATCATCACATTTTAAATTTAACAAAATACTCGGCAATCCGAATTTTGCGGATACATGTTGTCGACTCGAAATCATTATTTTTGTATGTTTTATTATTTAGGTAAGGTTTTAATCGAGTCTCCCCTTGACAAAATTATTAATATAGATAAACATCGGGATAGGTGAAAATAGGTAAAAAATGCTCGTAAAATGAAAACTAATGGGCCTATCTAAATCAAATGTTTATGGCAGCAATTCGAAATTATTCCGCATCAAACAAAAAAATAATTACGTAAATCGGGTTAGAAACCACGGAGAAAGCGGTGTACATATTTAAAAAAAATACCGGGCAAATTGAGAACCTCCTCGTTTTTTTAAACTCGTTTAAAAAATTAAAATCATAATTTTTATCCGGCGCAAAATACGAAATGCATGGTTATAACATAAACATCGACCGCAATTATTGTAAGCGCAGGTTGGTGACGTCATGACTCGTACGACCTAGCGTGACAACAATGAAGTATTAACGCGGACTATTTTAAACGAATGTTCATCAAAGTAAATGTTACAATATAGCAATTGATATTTTTTAGTCTAAACTCCATGATACTACAATTTGGCCGGTCTTTTGATAGTAACCCAGTATATAAGTGATTTCTACTACCTACTTAGTATTCACACGGCCACACTCAGAGACGTCAATTATCTTTTAGTCAGTCATTAAGTAGACTTGACTTAGTGACAGATTAAATGTTAATTGATTTTTCTGAGTGCAATCGACGATGCGTTTTCTTTGATATAAAGAATGAGTAGATACTGAATATATTAGTATTAGTAACAATAAATGAAGTTTATGCAAAAAAATGTAAGTATTGTAACGATAACATATCGTTTGGCTATTAACAAATAAATGTGTACAAAATTGATCACATACCTATCGCATTAATTTATGACATATCAGAGTAATATATAAAATCTAACTAAATTATTTGATATATTATATCTTTAGTTTTTTGTATAAGACTATCAAATAAGCCGTATTCGATTTCTTAATAGAATCTATACTTGCTATCTTCGGCACTTGGTGGAATTCCATTCTATTTGATATATTTATTACAAATAGCAATGTTAAAAAACCCTCATGAAACTCTCTGCAAAGTTAGAAATGGAAACCCTCGTCTAGCATGTAGATATCTGTGAAAATAACTTCCTATTACAGGTTCGTGTAGCATTTGCACTGAATCTAACATTTACTGTACAAATACCTATTGTTTAAATTGTAACCACGCTGTATTTAGGTCGTCACAGTACCTACGTAGAAATATGTATACAACTGGATCCGCTCGGCCACTGGATTAACCGTAGAAGTACTATAACCTCAGGTTTGTGGTAACGAATTTCGTAAAGGCTTAAAAAATGGGCGGTTCTACACTCAGCATTTCGTGGTCAACAATCACAACGTCGTTGTTCCGAAAGTCCGAATTTTTTGTTTTCGTAGACTTTATACACTTACCAGGAAAAAGTAATTTCAGCTTAAAAACTAATAACAAATAGGTTTTATATACTAATATTCTGAATGTGATAGTTTGGATTTTGTAAAATTTGGCCTCTTTGGTCTAGCGTTTCAGCTGTTGGACTTGACTGCATGGGGTCTCGGGTTCGAATCCCGGGTAACAAAAAGGAAATTTGTATTTTCCAATTTTATAATAAAAAAAATGTTGCTCGGGATTGGATATGTGCCCGGTTGGCGATAGGCTTGCCACCTATCACATTGTGGGACTTAGTGCCTTCGACTAGTCGTGGATGCCCTGGTTGTGCCTCTGCCTTCCTCTTCAGGGATTTGGGCGTGAAGATACTTTTTTTTGTAAATTTTGGACGTTGTAAGGAAAAATGTTGGGTTTCCTATCACTCTTAAGTATCTGGATATAGGTAATATTTCATACAGTGACGGATAACAATTTGAAACTTTGTACATGTTACATATTCGATATCCTAATTTAAAAGGGATCGGGCGAGACGTCGCACAAAATTAATAGATGAAATGAAATGAAAAATATTTGTTTGCGGAACATGTGTAATATAAAGTTGTTACAAAATTACTTAAGCATTCGAACATATTCTACCATATTGTAGTGTGCAATCATTATAATATTTATAATAATATTTATAACAAACTCTGCGCTTTTGCTTGGCGGACTCATGTTATCACACTCTGTTTCTATATCTTACTATCATTTTTTGGACGTTATTAAGTTCCTTATCTTTAGAGTTATAGTTTAGATTTCTAGTCGTTTTTATTATTTTTTAATGATAATGGAAGGCAAACAAGTAGACAGATTTCCTGAAAGTACAAAATTCACGCCGCCTAGAGACATCAAAGGTGGTAATGATGCGTTGCCAACCTGAGGCCGGGATGTTAGGCCTCGAACAAAAGTAAGTTAACCGGACCTAACCCTCCGCACCGAAACACATCCACGGCAAGCATTGGACGTTATGGCGGCAGGAATAGGTAAGGCGGTGGTACCAATTCGGACGAGTCGCTGCGAAACTCTACCACTTAGTATTAGTGATGTGTGGTAAATTTTAATCTGTTAATAAATGTTTACTCTAATTTTTTATTTATTTATATTTTCTTATATTAATTACGTGTTAAATCATTAACCACAAACTATTTTTAAATGTTAATGAACTTTACCCCATCTACCGTACAGTATAACATACGTACGTATAGTAACTACACTATTGAATAATAAGTATGTATAATGTAGGACTCACTCCAAGCGGGCGCTGGCACGATGAGTCCGGAGATCATGTCGTCGGAGATGGCCGGCGGCTCGCTGGGCGGCGGCGGACACACCAGGGACTCGATGATGTCGTCCGTGGCCGCGCGCATAGCCCCGCTCAGCTCCGGCGGCTCCGTGCGCGACGACCTGCATCCACACAGCTGTGCTAATTTCTCAGTATACTTCAAATTATATTAACACGACCCACATTCCATCGTATTAGTTGTTGTATGTCAATAAATTTGTTAACTTATGCCGCTCATAGATATCCAAAATGGCACGTTATTAATCTGTAATGGAGATGTTATGCTTCATATTAAATAAGTTCTCCAACTATTTAATCAAGAGCACTGAATTTACAACCGATGTGTTAATACGATACTTCACTACATTGTATAAAACAAAGTCGCTTCCTCTGTTCCTATGTCACTTTGTATGCATAAATCTTTAAAACTACGCAACGGATTATGATGTGGTTTTCGTATTGAATAAAGTGATTGAAGAGGAAGGTTTATATGTACATTTCATAACCGTGCGAAGCTGGGGCGGGCTGCTAGTACTTTATATAAAGCTAGGCAGGACTGCAAGGATCGCGACATTTGCCATTCGATACTCTCTGGCTACTACGTAAGGGACTTGGCGTGTAGTTTGTATGTATGAATCAAATATATAAATTTTGAAAATATCACATACGTACATATTCAAGTAAGAAATATAACCCTAAGCTAATATAAATCAATGTGACATATTTGTGGAGAAAACGTTAAAGTTATTCTCTACTTTTTTGAAGCACCATTTCACAATATATCTCAGAAACGCAAAAAAGTACGATGATAGGATAAGTACCATATTTCCATATAGAACTAACTTACGACATAACTTACCAGTAGATGTTATTCAGCAATGAACGAGCAGTTACTTTCATACACTAACAAAACTTCAGATTTTCACGTCCGATTCTGTCGAAGTTTGCGGCGGCGGGCGCCGGGTATAACTTTTTGTGACATACTTTTACAAACTTGTGCATATTTGTATGGATAACAGCCCCTAGTTAGCATATTACGTAGAAATACGATTTCCATAATACATGCATTTTTAAATAAGTTTTGTAAACTACACTAACAATGTTCCTTTTCTAAGGATTAGTTGTAAATATGAAAACATATTTCTATAACAATTTAGCGTAAACACAATGAAATTAGTTAATATGAAAAATGTGGTCGAGTTTATTGTCGTTTTTGTTACAGTATCTCAAAATGTACTAGAAATTTCTCAGTTAAAAGCATATTACTCCGCTTATAGTTCCTCTTATCAGTATTCCCAAAAAGCCAAAAATTACTATTGCACTTTTTAGCCTCTAGGGCCATTCCTAGAGAGATTTAACTGTGAGTTCAATTAGTTTTTAACTTCCAAATCAGTTTTTAAATTTAAATTGAAACGTACAAGAAGCTTTAAGTCTGCTTTAAACGATATTATTACATGAGATTTGCGTGGCACAAGAAAGGTGTATTTACATAATATCACATACCATATAATTGATATCAAGTATAGTCATATAAATTTGAGTTATACTTCATTTTTTAATATTTACTGTCAAAACGCAAGTTCATAAAAATGGGACTAATAATAATAATCCCAGCGACAATGTCTCTGTCACTTATGAAACTCGAATCTAATAGCTAATGCTATTTTTTTAATTTTTTATTATAAATTACAAAAAAAAACGTATAAATTATTAAAAACTCACGTAGAGAGCTCGCGTGGTGTAAAAGAAAAGTCTGTATAAGATGAAGCACATGTGTTAACTTGGTAAAAAACTTGGTTATATTAATTGAGGCGACGTGACAAGGGGAGGTGACTGCGTGCTGCCGGCGCGGGAGGATGTAGGTCGCAGTGCTCCACTGAGTTTGTCCCGAAAGGTCACAGCACCTAGCAGGAACAACTAACGACATCGTGTAGATACGTAAAGTTTTTTTGCATGACTATAGCTATCAACTAGTCGATGGCTATGACAAAGTCTTGCTTTCAATCCAATTTTTTGGAAATAAATCAAACTAAAACAGTAAAAATATAGTGAAAGGTGAATAAAGGTACATAATTACTAATTATTACTTTTATACCGAGTTATAATGCGTAAAAATAGATTAAGACGCGGCCAGTATTGTTTGTCGGATAAGTCAAGATAACGGAAATCGCAGCAGGATTTGATTTGACCCTCTGACATTTGGAGACGATCTCACAGGTACGACCAAAGCAACTTGGTTTAAATTATATAAAGGTACTTAGTACTATTCAGTATATTACGTCAGATGTCCAAATCTGGCTCATATGTCAAGATAACGGAAAATTACAGATAATGCATACAGAGTAACTATATTATGACAAGTATATCAGCGATTAAATATATTTCTGATTCTAGTAAAACTATTTATACAGTTTAAAACATAGTTTGTTAAATATTGATTCGACTTAACTATTCGATGCCGATGAGTGTCAGTGTTAGACTTCCAGGTGTAGAATGGAAACTCTGCCGGAACTGCTCTTCCGCGCCATTCACACTTCCCCTGTATTAACTTCTAGACACCCGTTCCGTTTCCTCTTACCTCCGCTCCTTTTACAAAGCTCAAACCAACGAAGTAGTTTCACCAAATTATGCGGCAAGCCAGCAAAAACACACTGTTAATGAATATTAATTCGGTGTTCGAAAGTTTAATATTAAAATGTAAATTCATACATACCTCATCATCATAACCAGCGAGAGCTCCTCTTGTAAAACGCTTTCTAAATACATCATGTCTAAGTCAGACACGATTGCCCCATTTATCACCATTATTTCGTCTCCTTTAATGATACCTAAATAAAAGACGACATTTAACATTTTGGGGGTCTATATTTTTAAAAATATAAACAACAGAAAGATAAGACAAAAACATGAAATCACAATGGTATATATTTCAGGTAAGTATACAATTTAGAATTTGTAGATAAATAATATTCTATGTGTGCTACATAGAGCACACATAGAATATTATTTCTCAGTCAGGCATTATTTAATAGAACAAATGCCCAGTTTTCCTCATAATCTTGCAAAGCTGCACGGAATTTCATTAAAATTAAGATTTAGGTTCTACGGAGTTTCTACTACAAAGTTGATCTTATACCGGTGGTTGTTCTTGCTGAAAAGGTTTGGATGCTACTTTTTCTTCGTAGCGGAATTTTTTTCAATGTAAAATATGGCAATAGTTAGATGAAACTAAACACTTATAAACAGGTCAAACAATCGGAACATATCACAAATAAAGAAAACTATAAATCAATAACAGTTTTTTTTGTCGGAGTGGTACTTAAGGGGTGATTTTCTTATCTTTTGTCGTCGACTAAAAATCAGTATCAAACAGTTTTCATTATAACTGGCTGAGATTTATGATAGCAACTTTTCTATACTAATATAATAAAAAGAAAAAGTTTGATTGTTAAACTGCTAGTATGAAATAAAACATGTAACAATAATGCACAGCATAAATTAACAACTTTTTTATTAGGTACCACGTCACGATTTGTTAATTTGTTTTTAAAAGATAGCAAATGATTCCGAGATGGTCCCAGGTATAATAATATACAAATCGTTTTGACTTATAATTAATAATTCATATTGTTATGTTCATATAGAAGATCTCATTAACGATGATGAAAATTATATGGGACCACCTCGAAACCATGACGAGCCATTCAAACAAATATCAAAATCGGTTCATAATTGACTAAGTAATCGAGAAACAAACATACAAACAAATCACTTCAAAATGTAAGTCGAATTGAGAACCCTTATTTTTGGAGTTGTTAAAAATAAAGGTTTCTGTAATTCCTTTTAAAAAGATAGTATTGTTTTTTCATAAAAATGCATACTTTTGGGTTTAACTCATTTTGAAGCTTTCAATTTTGATTTTGATAAATAAAAACCAACTTTCATTAAGATACAACTTCGTTTGTATTGAGTCTTTAGTAACCATACTTATTTTCATGGTTTTTAAGCTATATTTATGTCTTATCAATGTTTTTATAAAAAACATGTTCTTTTTGAGTTATTCGTGAAAAGTTATCTGAAAATGTATTTGATATTTTCCATCGTCGGCGCTTGATAAAACTTCCAAACATCCATATTCTTAAATAAAGAAACACTAGTACTGTTTGACGTATTATTTTTAATTTATTACTTTATAAATAGCCTACCGACCGGTTTCCCGCTTTCGGTTTCGGTTTCGGAAGCCGGTAGGCTATTTATAAAATAATAAATTATAAGTGTCACGTAAGACAGTACAAGTGTTTCTTCATTTAAGAATGTGAATATCTGAAAATGTTGCTTCACTGGTTCAAATTTGGAAATTTCACAAGAGGATAAAGTGAAAGGGTTATGAATTTTAGAAAAAACTAAATTTTCTTTAAGTTCAGCTTAGTAAAAAAATCCATCCCTAAGAAGAGGTAACATTAACCTTCAAGTAATACTAACCAAGGTACGGGGTCAATTTTGTACAAGAGCCTCTGCAGAAACTTAATCTTAATTTTTAATGAAAACCGTGCTGCTTGGCAAAACTTGCACAGTTTTGTATAGCCGAATTTCTTCTCTATGTACTGGGCTAATTTTGGTAGTCATCAATTTATAAATTTACGTAAATTAATATTATATAAAACATATTTCTTGGAATATAAAAAAAAATCACTTGTAAGCTTTCTTACATGTGTTCTCGTTAGGAGGCTTTAAATCACTCTAGCTTGCTCGGTGTATAATTTGTGTTAATTTTGGATAAACATCTCGAATTTCGCGGTAACAGAATTATTATTATATGATAATATTATGTTTCGTTAATTATCAGATTCCTACATTGGCAAATTGCCAAGAGACAGTAACTAGAAACTGAAAACAATATTTACTACAAAATATATATATGCTGATAGTCCGTAACGGAGATCACTACGTTAAAACTATAATACTACATTCATAAATAAGAATTCAAATTCGTATATGCAAAAACGATAGCAAACTAAATGAGCTAGAAAGTTTTTTTTTATTAAAATACTAATATTACATTTGCAGCGTTGTAGAAATCACGTTACTGTGTTTCAATTTCCGCGTAGATTGGCGTCTACGTCGTAGCATGTTCGTAGCAATGTAGACTATAAATATTATACCAAACAAATTTACAGGGACGTTCCTTTTAAACATTATTTTGAATAAAATTTTAGGTTGTAATGTAAAATGCATGTTATGAATTTTTCACGATTTTACTCCTTATGTGCCGAACAGGCAACAAAAAAAATGGAAAATGTATATTTTCAATTTTCTAATAAAAATAAGATTACCTGAGATTGGATATGTGCCCGGTTGGCGATAGGCTATCACATGGGACTTAGTGTCCCCGGCTAGTCGTGGTTGTCCTCTGCCTACCTCTTTGGGGATACGGGCGTGAAGATACTTTACTTCTATGTGCCGAATTTTAGTGTTTGAGAGTCATTGTATTCACCAAAATGTTTTTTGACATTTATTCTTACCATTTTGCATTCCTACGCTTTTGTCTTCAACGCGACTGACATAGCAACAGAGCTCATCCTGTCGTTCCGCGTTCTCAATCAGTTCCGCTTCCACACTAAAGCCCCACATTTGTTCCAGCGTTGTACGTTGTAATTCCACTTGGTACAGAATCTTTGCACAAACTTCCACAACTTCGTGAGTGTGTAACTGTTTAAGAAAATTTAAAACATAATGTAAACAATAAACGCTTCCAGTTTTCTCCATGTTTATTTTGTCATTCCATTACAAATATATTAGTTTTTTTCTAGCGACAAGTACATCCAAATTTGCGAGGCCTTGATGAAGCATCTAGTATGAAATATTGCGACACCACAAGTGTATAGTTTGGAGTTACATGCGCAGATCAAAATAGTATTTATAGCGCGTAACATCAAAATTTAAACCATAGTGTTTTTTATAGTTTGATTTTTGAACTCACCAATTACTAAAACTACCAGTCAGATTTACTTATTTTGAATTTGACATATAGTTATAGATGAAAACTACTTAGCATAAGATTACAATCAAAATCCCGAGTGAAACCTGAAGGCACGGCTGTCATGAATTTGTAAATTTTAAAACACAAATTTGTATAGCGTCGCAAGCTTTCAAGAAACACTCTTAACGAGGTTGTATAATATTTTTTCAAAAATAGAACAGTTTCGGATACTTCTAATTATTTATAATTAAATTAACGGAGAACTTTGGCTACGAAGTAATTGTCTAACAAAATTATGCAGCGTTGTTTTTAGAAGGCTTTCTTTCAACAATAATTAAGAAATTCTTTTTGATAACGATAAGAACCGTGAAAGTAAGCTTTTGTCAATTGCAGACATATTACATCTTCTTGTGTATCTACACAAGATTATCTACTTAAGAAATATAAAATATGTAAGTGGATAAATTAAGGACGCGTTTTGAAGAAAAAAAAAAACAGAAAGAAAGTCGCCTGCCTTTGGATGTCTACAAACATTTGGTCGCCAATGCGATAACAGCTTTTGAAATGCTTATTTACTTCCCTCATATAATATCCCACATTTAAACTTGTAATTGAGTTTCCCAAGGTTTCCCAGGTTGTGTGGGTGGTATTGTATAAATAAGTATATTGTAACGCAGTATTGCATGCATAATTAGGATCTTTGTGATCATAACACACGTAATGGTCACACGGAAGAATTCCATTAAATACAAAATCCTCTATGAACTACAAAGAGTGGTGCAATTAATGGACATAAATAGGCTAAAACGATGATGAATATTTATGATTTGATTTTCAAAAATATATATCGTATTGGACTATTTAGTCTTTTAAACAAGTGACACTTATTGTACAGTCATGCGAAATGTGTTAATATATGGATAAAATACATACGTATGTTTCGATGAGGTCACTTCTATGCGGAACAAAGTAGTTGTGGTCTTCCATGTCCCGTCGTTTCTTAACACGGACGAAGTGTTCTAGAGGGTTAAGAGATCGGCGAGCGCAGGCGGCCGCGAGGAATTCCTCGACCGTCATCCCTTCCCGTACGCCCACCGTCGCTGTCGTGCCTTCAGGTAGTGAAACTCTCACTGCAGCTTCTCCTTCTTCTCGGGACATCTTTTCCAAAACATATATTTTTTACACAATAACCAAGCAAACATACCTATTTTTGAAGTTAGATCATTCACGCATATACACTTAATTAATTTGGAGTATTTTTATTATGGACTACAAACCATACAGTCTTTCAGAAATATAAAGCACTACCGAGTCTCAACGGTAGACAAGCTTAAATTATAAATTAAATTACTAATAACACTATTTTTTTTAATCATATGAAAAGCTGTAATTTCAATTATATAAAAGAATCCTGTAAATTCATATAATACTAAACGCAATATTGTATGTATTACGGTAGGGAAAGTCAATTACTTTGGTTAATTTAATCATTCTCGTAACTACTGCCGGCAACGGGGGGAAATGTGTAATGACAAGTCGTTGGATACGGAGGAGTAATAAACTAATAGATTCTTCTCGTGACGGTGTATATTAAGAGTTTGTATAATAGAGGGAACGTGCAACAGTGTCATTTATAAGCTTAAGTACCAAATAAATTGCTTCTTTTGTAATATATTTTTAAATTTCTGGCATTATAAGATTTACTCACGAACTAACTGAATCTTGCAATATTGTTTATATAGTATGCTTGTACTAATATACTAACTTTTTGATTCAAAACAGGGAACGTGTAAGTGGTTGGTTCCAGCAAAATTGTGAATAACTGAACAGTTTGTAATAAATTCAGAAATATTAATATTCAAACGTTTGAACTAATCGGCCGAAAGCTTCAAAACTAAATGTGCCAATGACTCAAAAAGTTATAAAGTTCATGTCTTAAATAAGACTGATTTTTTTTGTACTTTTGTAATTTGTTTTTAAATTTGTACCAGTACGAAAACAGTATGAAACGTGTCTAAAAAATGCTTTTTTGGCATTCCATTTCTAATACACCCCAGTAAATCTGCTGAAAAATTGCAATACGCTTTAGGGATAAAAACTCATTTTAACCAAATAACTAACAAACACAGCATATTTATTTCACCGATTGTTTTTTTATGATATTGGAAAGCAAACAAGCAGTCGGTTTTCCTGATGGTTCACGCCGCCTAAAGGCATCAAAGGTGGTAATGATGCGTTGTCAATCCTCAGAATCGGAACACGTCAACGGCAAGCACTGACGTTATGGCGACAGGTATAGATAAGGCGGTGATACCAATCTGTACGAGTTGCTGCGAAACTCTACCGCCTAGATCAGATCTAATTAGATGTCATGGTGTTAGTAACGGTTAGCCTATGCTCGCCTTCTACGATCTGCCTGGCAGAAAGGCAGATGGTCTATTCTGCAAAGGAGCCCGGTTGTGTCAATTTTCCCTGTTGATTCCCTGTGAATACTATCTGCCTTCCTGCCAGGCAGCTCGTAAAAGGTGAGCATAGGCTCATAGTCAATAACACCGTGACATCTGACTAGGTGGTAGAGGTTCGCAGCGGCTCGCTCGGATTGATACCACCGCCTTACCTATTCCTGCCATCATAACATCATGTGACGTGTCACGGCTTGGAAGGTAAGGTAGCCAGTAAACTTACTTTTGTTCGAGGCCTAAAGGAACTATACCATCAGGAAAACCGAATGCTTGTTTGCCTTCCAAT
>NJDC01058188.1:95307-112045 GCA_002245475.1 Calephelis virginiensis | reverse complement strand
GAGCAAAAGTAATTTTACCGGCTACCTTATTCTCAGAATCGGAACACGTCAACGGCAAGCACTGACGTTATGGCGGCAGGTATAGATAAGGCGGTGATACCAATCTGTACGAGTTGCTGCGAAACTCTACCGCCTAGATCAGATCTAATCAGATGTCATGGTGTTAGTAACGGTTAGCCTATGCTCGCTTTCTACGATCTGCCTGGCAGGAAGGCAGATGGTCTATTCTGCAAAGGAGCCCGGTTGTGTAAATTTTCCCTGTTGATTCCCTGTGAATACCATCTGCCTTCCTACCAGGCAGCTCGTAAAATGTGAGCATAGGCTCATAGTCACTAACACCGTGATATCTGACTAGGTGGTAGAGGTTCGCAGCGGCTCGCCCGGATTGATACAACCGCCTTACCTATTCCTGCCATCATATTCCACATCATGACGTGTCACGGTTCGGAAGGTAAGGTAGCCAGTAAACTTACTTTTGTTCGAGGCCTAAGGAACCATACCATCAGGAAAACCGACTGCTTGTTTGCCTTCCAATATACCTAATCAACAAAATAACAAACAAAACCTTAGAAGCATATTAAATACGTTTGGAAGTTTTGGCTTAAATGCTTAGACAGAGATATTGAATAGCGCTCTTAACCATAAAATTAAAATATAACTAGCGGTCCGTCCTGGCTTCGGGTATATATGTTTAAATCTTCCACTCGAATCACTTTGTCTATTAAAGAAAAGACGCATCAAAATCCGTTTCGCAGTTTTAAAGATATAGGCATACAAAAAAAACTTTGTTTTATATTATGTAGTGATACAATTTATATAAAACAATATAACATTGATATAACACTAACCTGCATAGACCGCCGACTCGACCCGGAATTAGATCTGGAGAGATTAGGCGCCCGACGCTTGGTGGCGCCTCGACCCGCCAGCAAATTGTTCAGCAAAGATGGCGAGCGGGCACATATAAATGCGTGGAAGGATGACACCGTAAACACGCCCAATTTATTCAAAGTACTCTTGGTACCCCGGGAGACATGTGTCAGCAACGACTGAAACGGGGCTCTGAATTAATTCATTATACTTAGCGCTGATGTGCCGCCGACCCTTTACAAAACCATTTTGAATGGTACGAGCACAAATGAAGATGCTATTTTGTGAGTCAATAGACGAGATACGTGTTCTGTGAAAGATTAAATTTTGCAAGTAATTTTAAAATTATTTCATCAGGTTGCTGTTATGGCAAAAATACTAAGTGACTTGTCGCCTCTGTTGTCTAGCGGTTCAGCTGCTGGACTTGACTGCTTGAGGTCCCGGGTTCGAATCCCGGGTCGGGCAACAAAAAACATTTGGTTTTTCCAATTTTCTAATATAAAAAAATGTTGCTCGACATTGGATCTGTGCCCGGTTGGCGATAGGCTTGCCACCTATCACATTGTAGGACTTATTCTTTTCGGCTAGTCGTGGGTGCCCTGGTTGTGCCTTTGCCTACCTCTTCGGGTATATGGGCGTGAAGATAGTACTACTACTTAATTATAGCGCTATCTTTGTCAGCATATTTGGTTTCAATTTGAAATGTGTTTAGAAACAATTTAATAACTACACTTGTACTTTCCACAATATATGTGCGAAATGTATTTTATAATTCATTTTCTTATTAATTATTAGTTTGGTATATTGAACCTTAAGGCTATTCGGTTGGAAGTGGAGAAGGAATCTAAAATGGAAATGTAACAAGTTATGAGGTGCCTGTTCACTCTTCCTGAACACTTTCTAATTTTATATATCAGATAACGTCTTCCCTAGATACTAAGTTGACATAAATAGTAAAAAACAATGGTCATCCCTTTCAGATTTTTCGTAAAAAAATTTGGAACAGGCTATTATTTTACTTTATAAAAAATGAGTACTTCATTAAAGGAAAAGGAAATATTTTAGAGATGTGAGCGGCAAACTAACAGTCACCCACGGTGGTGCTGAATCTTTAGTTTACATTAAAAAAAAATACAGCAACGTGTTTTTTTATTTCGTTTAACTTAAAAGGTTCTGTGCTATTGTTTTCACCAAAATCTGTGCACAACTTTCAATTCAAACGACGAACATTTCTAAAGCTATGAATTTATCTTTATAATATGATTAATGGCATCTACAACGAAGTAAGAGTATTTTCGTACGACTGGCGTTGCTAGGTGAATATTTTGATTTCAATTATATAAGCAGTTTGTAAGGGAATTATTTGGGTCGGCAGCGTCACAGATATTCGATGTGAAGCTTCCACGCTCGGTCATTGGATCTGTCAATTTGTGCACTGAACCTGACGAATACACATCCATTTTCCGTCAACTCAATAAAATCAGCGATAATATCATATTTTCGTATCACGTCAAGCATATTTTCCAGTGCTGTAACATTTACTAAAAAAATAACTTAATAATATAAATAGGTAGTTGTCTTCTTTTGATAACGACGTTTGACTGAAATGAACTAATTTTAACAACTTTATGGGAAATGATGACTTCTCGTTTTGCCTTTTTATTTTGTTTGTTGTGCACAC
Source organism: Calephelis virginiensis (assembly GCA_002245475.1). Taxonomy (NCBI): domain Eukaryota; kingdom Metazoa; phylum Arthropoda; class Insecta; order Lepidoptera; family Riodinidae; genus Calephelis; species Calephelis virginiensis. The sequence goes on along the minus strand of NJDC01058188.1, from coordinate 109,494 downwards.
CGAAAGACATACATTTGTTAAAAGAAATAATGTATATAGAACATGTCAAATCCAGTATTAATGAGCTTTATTATTATTTTATTAATTATTCTGTTACTAGCTGTTGCTCGCGACGTTGTCCTCGTAGTTAATGGTCCCACAGGAACATTTTTCAGAACAAAAACTATTCTATGTATTTATCCAAGTTACCCTCTATGTGTGTGCCGAATTTCATGCAAATCAGTTAAGCAGTTTTTATGTGAAAGAGTAACAAACAAACAAACATACAAACTTTCGCATTTATAATATTAATAGGATAGGATTTTATTTAAAGATTGGCATTTTGTTTACTTTGTGTTTTGATAGACTTATAGTTGTTGTTAGAACATGTGTTAGTTATTGAATGTTTTAAAACTTACCTTGGGATTTGGTAATTCCCCGCTCTGCAAACTAGCCATGTAACAACGCAATCGGAACTGCTCACAATGTAACCTTTCTAGATTTTCTTCCCATTGTAACATTTGCACTGCAAGCTGAGCTCTCGTTTCCGGATCTGACACGACAGACTGCTGGAGATCAGCCATGTGCTTTAGTTTATGATCCTGTTCAAATCGAAGTCAACTATTAAAAAGTGTAAAATAATTCTTGCAAACGAAATATTCGTGCAATTGGAAATACCTATTTTTCTCTTTTTCATTGTCATCGTCATGTATGACTTCTTTTATAACCAATTGTAACAGATAGTAAGAGAATATGTAAAAAATAAAATTACATAACCTAATCAGTAAGATTATTTGGTATTCTTGGATTTTAAACTGAACCTCTATGCTTTAAAAATTGAAAACCATAAATTAAAAAAAAATTTAATTGTTTGATCGCAATTAAAAATACATGTTGAATATTTCAATCTTCTATTTTATCGTCCCTGAGTTAAAGTTACCATTAAAAATATACTTCAATTCATTTATTTGTAGAAGTAGGTACAGTCATAGGTCTTAAGGATTACATTACAAAAGAGCGACCGGAGGATCCGATACACGTAGCGGTCTTCTAAGTTTGGTGGGCACGTTTGCGGCCGATATGTAGTCACAGGTGGGTGCTAACACTGAGTTCGGGTGGGGTTGCTTAGTTTTAAAGATTTAAGCATACAAAGGGACATAGGAACAGAGGAAATGACTTTGTTTTATACAATGTGGTTATGATGACCTGAAATAACTTATGACTGTTAATAAAAAGAATTTATGAACATGGAAGACGCGGTAGCATGCCCTAAAAGCGCAAGCAATTTTCGACCTTATTGTCACTTTTTAAAAACTGTCTTTTTATAAACCAGTCGATGGTATTTTTTCATAATTAGGTAAGGACAAAAATAGGCCAAAGTTATATTGGCATTAAGAAAATTGCTTGCACCTGTTTTTCGAATTTTCAAACATTTGTCGATCACTTTTTGATGTTCATGTTTCGCCAATATTCACTTTTTTTATCATCATTCAATTGTTTTATCGTAATTCATTTGTTTTGACAACGTTTATGATAATAAATCAATATTTTTTTATGAACAGGAGGTTTTTAATATAAGTATGTAACTATTCATGATAAGATTTTTTTAAAGCGTGTTCCAATAATTTTTAACTTGTTTGTTGTGTTCCAATAATTACTTACGATTTAAACCTTAACACAAACAATATAAGCTTCACATCTGAAAATTTAGTTTTGTGGCTTTGCGCCCTTTTAGGATTTTTTTTTCTGTTTTCGCATTTTTTTTGTTAATACTACGCTTTTATTAGTTGTAGCGTGGTGTTATATAATCCTTGGCCATCCTCAATAAAAAAGACTATCTAGAAATTGGACATTGTGACCACTCGGATAGTGGATACACCTTTGTACACAACTGTACTATAGCTGCCTTTTTTTACTTTCAGTCATTATGATGAATAAAGCATTTTGAATTTCAGGCATTTTGGGAAAAGGTAATTTTGAAAATTATAATTAATGGCAAAAGGATATTTTGAGATTAGGTTCAGATAAACTGGAGGGGAAAATAGATACAAAATGCGAAAAAGCAGATATAAAATGCGAATGTGGATGAATGTAAGGGGGTGGGGCAGACCAAGGTTAACATTCCACGATCAAATCGTTTGGATATTATCCGAGGGTAGTGTCAAGAGTTTCCGAAATCGGCGTATTTGTATGAAAAGGTTAATGAATGTGGAGGAAGTTAGAAAGCTCTGTCAAGATCGTGAGATTTGGCACTCGATACTCTCTGCCTACACCATAAAGGACTTGGCGTGAAGTTATGTAATATGTAAGTAATTTGGAATATAACTGAAAAAATATATTATTATTAAAAAATAAGTCAAGAAAACCTAGTTACTGAATTAAGTACTACCGGTGACGAGTAAATACAATAGAAAAAAATTAAAATAAGATTTAAATAAGTCGTAAGTCTGTATAAACAATTTCCTTTTCATAAAGCGAATAGAAATTCACAATATCTACCTACACGAAAGCTTAAATATTACGTCACCGGAGTGTGTTTTGCCCTCATATTAATATCCCCCGGTAACGCTTACAATATTATGTACCTCGATCAAGGCGGTCAACCGTATCCGCAATTATAATGGTAATCTCATGGAGTCTAACCGAAATGTATGCATGCGTGAAGCACATTATGTAGAACCGAGGATATGTATCCTGACCCAGACGCTGTACCTATTTGCTGTCGTTATAAGTGATATTGATTCACATAAAGTAAATAGCAGTTTTCCATTAAGGCTCCGCTTTAACGGTGTCTATTGATTAACTGCTTACTTAAATATTGACACTGTTAGTGTAAAATAGTACGAAAATGTGATCTTTTTTTTCTTTAAGGTGACAAAGGGGTTTGAACCTTTGTGGCTTAGTCAACCACCGCCATTTTAAGTTTTTTTCAAAATGGCGGTGCATGATAATTCCTACAAATATGGATAGGAATTATCGTGCGCCGCCATTTTGAAAAAAAAAACACAAAATGGTGGCCAGGCACTAAGCCAGGCTTCATACAAAAAAATAATCCCCTTTCAAAAGATGTCTGAATTATTTGGGTTCTAATCATATAATGATTTAAAAGTTATTATTGATTGAATTCGTTTTCAGAAAGACCACAAATCCATTATTAATAATAGATTGCTACATGTCGCATACTACACGCCTACACCAGCCGCCTCGCCGGAGCCCGCGTTTCAAATACTATTCTTAAATTCAAAATAAACGTTTCCGATTGAATTGAAAAATAGCTTTGATTTGTAGTGTAATGCTATCTTTTAATGAATGGAAACTGTATCAACATAAATTCAGCAGTTTTCTCATGATATCGAAACAAAGAGAAAAATAAATTTATTATGAAATGATTAAAAAAGTAATGACACAAAAATCCTCTATAAACATCTACGTTGATCAAGCAAAATACATGAAGAAAGTAAACCCAATTTTCGCAAAAATAACCTGAAAAATGAGGCTACAAAGAATTTTTTTTTATTATTAAATGAACAAAATACATTTCATTAATTGTAACAGTAATTGGGAATTTATTTATAAATATTTTCACTTCAATACAAATAATCACATATACGTTATATGTCCCTTTTGGAATTCTGAAGAACATTTTGGGAAAGGTTAGGCAGTTTTAGCTAATGTTCTGTTCGGATCCATATAAAACCATGTTTATCTAAAACTGTAGTTAAAAACCATTTATTACATAAACTCAATTTTTTGATTTACTAAGTACATATATATACACATTAGTGTATATTATAAATGAATATCTATGTTATCGGGATCTCTTTGATCGGGACTATTTTCGCAAATTCTTTTTTTTATTATATTTATTGTCAGGAGAAGGTAATTACGAAAGAACAACGATGTAAATTTATTCGATGTTCTTTTCAATGTTTACAGTTAATATAGGACAACGTTTGACGGCTCTGCTAGTTTGTTATAAATATCACAAATAAAAAAAATATAAACAGTTAAAGAAATTTTCTCAACTTTCCGCCAATTTTACATTATAACATTTTGAGATGTTTGATTCATACATCACACCAGTGGCTTTCTTTGTGAAAGGATGAAAAATACTATATTAGAACAGATTGAGCTAATGGTGTCAAGACTACGTCCAAGATTAGTTCAATTCTCTATCAAATGGAAGACTTTGCCAAATAATACCTACTTCGAATAGCTACAAATAATACCTACGACGAACGTCTTGAGTGGATTACATTAAATTACGATGATAAAATTAAGACGAGAGATCTCCTCACAGGAGTTATAATCGTGAAATAGAACAAATGATGTTTGCCTTTAGCACTGTAATATATGTAATTTTAACAATGTTCAGTATTTAAAACTGCCACTCCCTCTTCCGATAATTTATTTATATTAATTCTACAGAGTTAAAAACATTTCATTGCAAATTTCCAGAAATATGTAGAAGGTTTGTTTAGAGCAAATATGCAACTGCATTAGCCACAACGATTTGACGCGTGTTGCGGTTTTTGTGGTACGGGATCTGAAATGGGTTTGATTTGAACGAGGAATGTTTCCAACCACACGCTACAGCCACAAAGTAAGAGCGAATATTATAGGGGGATACTAGACATTGTACCACGAAACAAAGGATATCTTTGTGAAATGAAACGTTTCGAGGTTTCATTTGGTAGAAAATTGTCGAAAATGGTACTGTTCCTTTGAGTATTTCCTTTGCATTTTCCATACGTACATGTTCGTTTCGGGAGTACTATTTATCTAAGAAGTATATTAAGCAAGTATTGCACAAATATGGTTAGCACATGTTTTACTATACATGTATGAATTCGCACCAGTTAATTTTAAGGTGCCATAAACCATATAAACCAGGACTAATAATTTCAATTTCAGTATGTTTGTATGCCACATTTCTAATTTGAATACATCAAAAATGATAACGGCACATCAGCAATATAAGGCTTTGTCATTAAATCATTTTCAAAGTAAGCTTTCCAGCTAAGATGTTCTCCAGGTCGGAACATGAGAGCCGCGAGGATACGGACACCCGTAGACTGAACTTTAAAAACTCTACAGGTTAGAGTTACAAAATGTATCTCGAAATATAGAAAAACTAAACTAACGTCCTCTTTTATCATTTTCTAGATTCACCTAGATGTATTTCCAAGGGTTTAAAGAAAAGTTACGTAATAAATTATTGTGAACATTTACTTACCGATTCAATGGCTTTCTCGAGACGATAAATTTCCTCTTGCAGTAAATGGAGGGTTCCGGTTTTCCCGCGATGCCGCGCGAACGCCGCAGCACAAGCGCTGTGTATGCTGTTCACCCAGTTTTCTAGCTCGATCTAAGAAATTTATTACTTAGTAAACATAACACTCAAGCAAAATAATTGCTTTTTACAAGCTTTTCACTTGGCTCGTGTATGTGTTTGTGTACGTCGTATATGCAGTTTTTACACGTTGGGTCACATTTCGCAGTTAAATTAAGTTGATTTGAGCTAAAATTTGACAACAGTTTTCGTTTGGATGACCATGATAATTAAGAGACATGCGACCTCCAAAAAATGTAATTCAAATATGTTTATGCACTTTCATATACTAGAATTTATTAAAAGGATTTGCTGAGAGGAATGTGAAGAAAGCAAAATGATGTTATTCTAAATTCAATAAGTCAAAGAAAAGCTCATTTTTATGACTAATTTCCTGTTAATATTTTTTTTATTGAAACGATGTATTTTAAAAATAGAAATCTCCTCACACGAGTTATAATCATGAAATAGAACTTATGATGTTCGTCTTTAGCACTGTCATATAATTATAACAATGTTCAGAATTTAAAACTTTCACCCCCTCTTCCTTTAGTTTATTCATAGAGTTAAAAACAATTTTCCAGAAATATGTAGAAGGTTGATTAGTTTTGTTTGTTTCTTTGTTTAAACAAGTGAATGATTAATTTACATTAATAAATCTGTTGGGTAACTTATTACAATGGTTTTCACAACTACACGTAGTTTGTTGGCTCCAAATTACGACACAAATTGTACAAAAACATAGGCCGTAAGGTTTGGTGTGTTTCGGAATTAAAGTTTTTGTTGACATTTTGACATGACAGGGGATTTGTCATGTGTCACGTTCCCGCCTAGTTTTTTGTTCGCGCCAAGAAGGCTAAGTAAGGTACGTGTCTGTTAATATTATTTGTGAAGATCACCTTATAATCATAATGTGCCAAGATTAATTATCTATAATTAATATTGTATCTATAATTAAAAATAATAATGTATCTATAATTAATTACTAAATAAATTTTGACTATTTGTTTTAGATTTGTTGACTGATCGATAGGTAACAAACTGACTTATTTTGTGATGGTAAGTAATTTTCGGTGCTTATTATTTATGTGACAACGGTTCGTCGCCAACCTAATTGCTTAGTTATTACCTATCAGTGCAATGTATGAATGGTAGTAACACCCCGGGGCTGTTGTTGACTACCGTCTCTTCTGGCCACAACATGAAATTGGTTTCATGATTCTGAGGTCTCTTCACAAAACTCTACTATATATTGTCTAAGCAGAAATGATGTGCCCCACCATCGCATTTACGAACTGTAATATGTACGCAATACATATAAAACACTTTTGTTATTGGACATTCAGTTACCTGTTACGTTTCAAAGAATTTTTTCGGCTTCATTATTAAATAATTTGTTTAGAAATTGTGCAAGCGCGAGACAGAATTGACATCTTGTTCCATGCAATAAGACAGTATTTCTATGAACAAAGCCTTTCTTTCTTAGAATGCCTCGTTGGTCAAAGAACTAGCGTATATGCCTAACGCCACCAACCAGCAGCAACACGGGTTCGAGCCCCGACAGGGGCAGCCATTTGTGTGATGAACATTTTGACTCTATTTCTGGGTTTGGGTGTTTATTAAATTTATTCTGGTAATTATTACTATCATATGCCTGTTTGCATGGCTGCTTCTAAGAGGCGAGCCTAGATAGGTCATTACTAACAAAACCACTGGTGGATGTGTGCCGTGCAGCAACTTTCCGGGTAGAAACTCACCGCTTTAACTATTTCTGTTAGCATAATGAAACTGTCCTGTTCCGTACAGATAACATACGTTAATTAATGCTCGCACTAAGACATACTAAAACTAATTATGTAGTGAGGCGCGCCATTTTAGCTTAGATGATCTCTACCTGTTATTGCAGTCACTTTTCTAAGGCGAAATCTGGGTATGATAGGTCACTTGAAACACTTCAAAATCGCAAATATAATATTCAGATTTATAGGTAAAATTACAAGTACATTTTGGTGCTTGTTGTAATAAAACATATTCTGAATATACTTTAGCTATGAAACAGCTAATCTGTAAAAATACCGTTAAATTTAATAAATACTCGTAACTATAAGTTCTGACAATAATAAACAATATACCAATATCAAGTATATTGGTTATTTTTGTTTAGAAATATGGATGTATTTAGAAATATGGATGTATTATAATAAACGTAGTAGTAAATTTTACCTGACAAGGTGCTTGAAATAAGTAGGCGTCTCCAAAAGCGGTACTTAAGCAAAATATGTGGTCGCGCTTGGGATGCTCGGGTATTGGCTGCATGATAGCTCCATCCACTATGATTAGATGTTTGGGCGCGGCTTCAACTGATCGCCCTTCTCGAGAGTCACAGGGATAAAAGAGTAATGTTGTGCCCTTCAAGCACACCCAATATCCTTTCCAACCTCGTTTACGGGCGAGTTCTATCTGATGCTTTTTCCTTAACAGCCATTTCTTCACACTTAAGAATCTGTGAAAATAATATACGCTTTAGTGACGTACAGCTACACTTTTATGGAAACGGGTGACATATGGACATTATTTATAAAACGAGTACCATGACTACAAACTTGATAAAAACTCTTTTTGTATTAAAATGTTTCTCATAAAAACAATTATTATGAGACAAATTATAAATTTAATAATAAATGTATTAAAAATAATACTAAGATTCAAAAGACTAACAGACACATTTTCGCTTGGTATCAAATGCTAACCGCCTTCAAACTGAAATAAAAATGACAAGCTGTGCGGATGTTATAGTGACAGAAATACATAGATGAGAAGGTAATACTGATATGGAGTAGTCATTTGAGAACTCTAAAACAAATGCCCGGTTTCTATAATCGACGAAAATCCACAAGTAGTTATGAGTTAGTTAAAAGTAGCTGAGCGCTGCTTATAGTTTCACAATTTGAGTTAACTACTCGTACTTTCAAGACAATGTGGTAATTTACTTCGATCCGATAAATCGCTTTGTTTCTCTTATTGAGCAGTATTTATTATACGGGTCAAAGTTAGTGAACGTAATAATTTAGAAACGTGCATTAATAAATTAAATTAAATTTTTATTATAATTAAAACACATCATAGGATATTCTTAAGTAAGTATCTTCACGCCCATATCCCCGAAGAGGTAGGCAGAGGTACAACCAAGGCACCCACGACTAGCCGAAGATACTAAGTCCCACAATGTGATAGGTGGCAAGCCTATCGCCAACCGGGCACATTTCCAATCCTGACCAACATTTTTTTTTTATTACAAAATTGGAAAAATCCAATTTTCTTTTTGTTGGTCGACCCGGGATTCGAACCCAGGACCTCATGCAGTCAAGTCCAACACCCGGACCGCTAGACCACAGAGGCGATATTCTTAACTACTGTTAGAATATAATTATTACTTCTTTTACATATTTTACGAATTGTCAAATGGTAATAACTCGCGGATGTGTTAAGATTAGTTTTTATAATGACACGTAACCAATGTTGCAACGCACCATGTTTTGCAATTGTTATACGCTTTAGATATAATGTATTTTAAGATATAATTGAACAGTATCTATCAGGGTGGATCTACTACAGAGCGGAACACATTAGAGCCAAAACAGTTGTTGCACAGTACTCTATCACTTGATGAATCTGATATATCTTTTTTCGAAATGTTTGTTTTATTCGTATATCCAATTCATCCAAAACAATTTGCAAAATTAGTAGTTAATGTTATTAGTAAACAAAAAATAAATGGCTATTCCAGTTCAAATTACACAACTTGATCTAACTCCAATGGTTACTCAACAATACTCACATAAATAAATATTTATATATATATTGGAATCAATATTATACACAACCAGACCCGAAATATAAACTTCGATGTTCATTACATAAATGCCTGCACCCGTCGGAAATCGAACCCGAGCGTCACTGTTGGTTTATTGAGTTACGCATGTACTTCGGCCACCGAGGCGATATAATGAATTCTATGTAAATTATTAATTTCTCTAAATACGGTACATGTTACACATAATGACTAGATAGTATAAAATAACTAGTTTTATCACAATCGCTAAACACACAGAATGATACATAGTTTTACATTTAATATAATGACGTACTTAGGAACTTAATGATACTCGTATGATTAAGAGACCATCGTCAACAATCTGTTTCACATTCACAGCGAAATTATGGATTGAAATAAAGATTTAGCATAAATTGGAACGCAGATAAAAGCGCTGGTGGAGTCTTGTACATATAGTATTTTCACGCCCATATCCCCGAAGAGGTAAGCAGAGGTACAACCAGGGCACCCACGACTAGCCTAAGAGACACAAGTCTCACAATGTAATAGGTGGCAAGCCAATTGCTACCCGGGCACATATCCAACCCTGAGCAACATTTTTGTTATTAGAAAATTTGAAAAACCAAATTTTATTTTTGTTGCCCGACCCAGGAATCGAACTCGTGAAGTCAAGTCTAACACCTGGTTCACTAGACCACAGAGGCGATAATATTATTAGTATTAGATCAGTACAAAATAAAACAAATCAAAAATGTTACAGCCTCTTTTTGTAACGTGTCTTTATATAAGTTAATGACATGTGAATGTTATGCAATCTCGTTCACTTGAACGCGCAATTTAAATAAAACAACCTTAATTGAGTTTCCGAAAAAATGGGCTGCAATTAAAATGTGGGTTAAGTCAAGCCTAAAGCATGAACGAATCGCAATGAATTTTTGTGCAAATTTAATTTCAATCCATTTCAGAGTGAAGCGTACTGGAGCCTACAGCACAGCGCGCACGTCGGCTGTGACGCACGTAGCGCTGATAATTTAAAATTATTATTTTACAGAAATCCGTTTTTAAATTAAACCGCCAGTACATGAATCTTTTAAAATCCGTTGTTAATTAAATTTGTTCAATAAATATTATCTATGTTAAAAATTTACTTTTTTACTCATTTCTGTACCACGTCGTGTCGTCTAAGTACATAAAAATATGCGTTAATAAATATAAATTATAAATCGAGGATTGCTTGTCGGAACCAGATAGGATTTGTATGTAATTATCACAAAATCAAAAAAACGAACTATTAAGATCAGTCGTTATTAGCGTACACATCGCAAAAGTATTAGGTATCCAAAAAATACCGAGAAATCAATAAGATCATCCTTTGTGTATTTAGTTAAAAAAGATTTATTTATGTAACAGTATGATGTATAAACTATATTACTGCGAAGTTTTTCTCGTCAAAAACTCGTCTGATCCATCTTTAAGAACTATCCCATTTAAGTCGCTTATGTAGTCTTGTGGTTTGGTGTTAGCTTTGAACTAATAAAGTCCCGGGTTAAATCTCCGAGCCTGGCAATAAAAACAAATTTTCTGCTAGAAACCACATTGGATACGCGCGTAGTTGGCGATAGGCTTGCCACCTGTCACTTGTGGGTTTTAGTGTCTTCGGCTAGTCGAGGTTGGGCGTCCACGAATACAAAGGTGTGCCTCTGCCTATCTCTTCGGGGATATGTGCGTGAAGATACCGTTTACTAAGTATTTGCTTACATTAGTAGGATTATCACGTTTTTAATTTTGAGTAGCGTTTTCTTTCTTTCTTTTATATTTTGTACTTTTTAAACAGTTACCTACACAAAATCATACGAATTTTCTGATGGAAGAAAACCCACATCGCCCTTAAACATATTAAAATGAATAAATAACTAATGATTATTTGTTTAAAAAAAGCTATAAAACATTATTATACGAGTACTAATGTACGTCTTATAAAATCTTCACAAGTATAAGGACAAGGAGAATGTGTTATACCGCTTATGATCAACAACCAACATCCTGCGTTGCGGCTTTTGATGGCGTCCATGAATAGGTCACGGCTAAGATTTCCCTCCGGTCATTTGGCATTCATGGAACAGAAATTGTAGCCTTAAGATGTATAAAGGATGCTGCAAGGCTTAAGGAAACTCGTCAACTTTGTAATTTTTCTTGAGCTAAGATAGCAAGATTAAAACTGCACCTAATCTTTCTTTGATAACACTCGTGAAAGGAAGATAATAAAATGAAAATGCGTCGATTTTAAATTAAAATTACAACTCACTAATACTTTTAAAAACGTTAGAAGTGGAAAATGTAGTATTATATACTTATATGAACAGCAAAACTTATATGATTTTTATAACAGACATTTTTTGCTTTTTTAAAATCTTTTTTTTTCAAATATCTATCTTTCTGTTCCGGCAATTGACTACCTGGATATTAATAAAAAACTATTACCTACAGCTATGTTACGGATGCGTGGCTATCTATGGCGAAGATCTTAGGCTAAGCGCAAAAATCAATTGGACAGCTGGTTTACCTACCTCCAGGTCGAGATAAATCCGGGGCACGTACATGCACAGTACAGTTACCCTGAACTATAACTGACTCAACTTGTGAAAGAAATCAGTTACGAGTGATCAGCTAGGAAAAGGATCGTTACATCCAGGCATTGATCAAATATACTATAGAGTACAACGGTGCATTTTTATCTTACCCAGCTTTCCTAACAGCCCCCGTGCAGTTGAAAGAAGCCGCCGCAGCTCCCGTCTGTTTGCCTTTGTATGGTGAATTCATCGCGCTCTCACCAGGTTCCTCTTCATCAGATACAGCTGTCGTTAAGGACATCCGATCATCGTCCGATATCTAAACAAAAGAAAATTTTGCTTAACATCGTATAACTTATTGACTGACGCCTTATTATTTCAGTCTCCTCAAATATGTAACAAGAATCTATATAGAAACTAGTTTATTATAAGCTTTTTATTTCATTTCTTTCTCATTTATTATTAAAGTCAGCATATAAATCGCATGTTCTTGGGTGATATTATAGTACGTACTGTAAGCACAATTGTATTTTTGACCACAATACGAAGATTATTTATTGGGCCTCAAAGATCATGGCCCATAATCTGACCCGGTGGGTAAAAGTTTGCGTACAAAAACCGTATTAGTTTTAAATTATGTAGTGATAGCCCACATATTTTATTGTGAAACCATTTTTAATATAATCCATGGGGACAGTTGAACAAAGTTTTAATATTTTATGTACTTTTAATTGTATGAAAACTCGATTATTAATCTAATCGTAGTTTTCATTTCTGTAGTTCTGGCTTTTGTCATACAAAAATATCTAGATCAATTATTAGGAACACAAAAACGAGCTGTCTCTGTCGCACAACAGGTAGAATTTATTGTTACGCTCGCACTCGCGCACACTTCGCCCCTGGCAGTCCCTCGTTACTTCTTGTTGCTAATATATTGTTCCTATTATATAACATATTGTTAATATCATATACTGTATTATTAATAATATATTTTTTACTATTATTTGGTTATCGTGTGTATTATTGTTATTTTTTAGGTATTAAATATGAAGAAAAAATACGTGTTTTAATTATTTCACCGAAATTCCCAATACCTACAGTAATGCGACATACACCGTAGCAAACTATGACTATTTCTCTGTAAATATAACCTTATTCAGTTTTTTCGTACGCCGTGGGTATGGTTTCCATAGTGCTATGGCCCATCACCTTTTTGAAGGTTTTGTGTAAGTAATTATTAATTGTATTTCGTGGCTTATTCTTCAGATATAATAATTATTAACAAATGTTGTAATTTTAATTAAGTTGGCTACATCGCATATTTAAAGAAAGGTTTTTTGAATTTATTTTCCAAATGGCCTAGAACGGTAAGGTTCTATGTATTTGCTTCATTCTTTAATTTTGTATAACAACTATTGCACTTCGCAATTTTAGGATAATGCATTTTTACATAGATATAAATTAGTTTTCGAAAAGAAGTATATGTGAAAAAGCAGTATGGTGATAACATTGGGACCAACAATCAGGTGGCTAATTTTAGAATAATTTTAAAATTTCCCTTTTACTTATATTATCTCTGTGAAAAAAATCACCACCGGATTTTTTTTACTGCGATAAAACAAAAGAAGAAACTGAAGAAGATGACCGTGAATCTCAAACTAGTGGTTGTTGGTGGAACAATTCCGATGGCATTATCCGCTCCGAGTTAACACGACGGCAACCTTAATCTAAAGATTCATTTTGGAGTTATCACAACGCCAAAACTTGATCCGAAGATCAACAATGAGGAAAACATTGCAATTTTAGCCTGGAGGTTGTATAAATTTATTCATATTATCAAGTATATTTTTTTTGCATCCTAATACATCTAAAACTTACATAGTTTGGTAAAAACCCTAACACAGCCACATTAGATTATGAATCTATATTATATAAAAGCGTCTACCATTCATTAACAAAAGTTATGTATAAATATATTATGTATAATATAACATAAATATACAACAAAATGTATGAATATACATAAGTATATATAAATCTGCTACCTCAGGGGGTCTCACTACGGACGACAAGTACGAGTAGCTACTAAAAAATTGAAATCATAATAATTTACAAATATAATTAATGAAAATTACTTAACATATTTATTACGGTAGTCTAAAGTACTCACAACTGGCCTGCCGAGTAGTTTGGGTCGTGATGCTAAATTTTTATAGCTCAGATTTGCTATCAGGATCTGGATATAGGACCTCCTCTTTAACTACAAACAGCATATTTCAGAGAACCATGGTGCCATAGAAACAATTTCCAGCTTATATTTACTAAATACGAAATCGCAGTAGGTAATAGCTATTTAATTTGTTTTATGATATTGGAAAGCAAACAATCAGACGGATTTCCTGCTGGTAAGAAATTCACGCTGACTAAAGACACCTAAGGTGGTAATGGTGCGTTGCTAACCTGAGACCGGG
>NJDC01058188.1:50905-93708 GCA_002245475.1 Calephelis virginiensis | reverse complement strand
TTTATGATATTGGAAAGCAAACAATCAGACGGATTTCCTGCTGGTAAGAAATTCACGCTGACTAAAGACACCTAAGGTGGTAATGGTGCGTTGCTAACCTGAGACCGGGATGTTAAGCCTCGAGCAAAAACAAGTTTACTGGCTACCTAATCCCCCAAACCGTAACACGTCAACGGCAAGCACTGACGTTATGGCGGCAGGAATAGATAAGACGGTGGTACCAATCCGGGTGAGTCGCAGCAAAACTCTACCAACTAGTCAGACGTCATGGAGTTAGTGAAGGTAAGTCTTTTACGAGTTGCCTGGCAGGAAGGCAGATTATCTATTCTGCAAAGGAGTCCGGATCAATAATCCCTTATTCAAAAATTAAATAAATAGAAAAATCTAGTATATATTTAAAATAATGTTAAATTTGTAAAACATGCCCAGGCAGTAGCTCTGTAAAGCAATTTTAAATAAAATTTGTTATTTACATATTCAAAGATTTTTTGAAAAAGTAAACGTTTATTCATAATTTAAGATCGTTTATTTTCAATGTTAGAAATTTGTATAATCCACACATCTTTCTTTATTTTAGTCATTTGATATTTCATAAAATCGTTAGATATTTCCTTTATCTTTGCACAATATATAACTAAATAATAGAAAATAGTTAATTACGGGATGAAAAAATAATTGTTATAGCATAAATGAAATAAGGTTATTTCCTCAGAGTTTGCATACAAAGTAATATTACATTATTCCGAGTTAGATACCCTACGTTATTACAAAAATTCAATAATCAGCATCAATGTCAGAAAAAAACACATTCTAAAAATAAGTTACAGTATCTTGACCATAGATTTAGTATGTACAAGATCAACAAAGCGTGGGAGAGAGAAGTCCTAATCAGGTACAAATTGCCTTAGAGGAACAGAGAGAGAGAGTCAGGTACCTATGTCCCTATGTGCCAATATTTACGCGAGTAAGAGCTCAGAGTGTTCCTGTCATAGTGCATCGCTGTGAATTTTGTGAATTATTTTCATTATCTTACTATTTAACTGGAATAAAATATAAAGGCAATTACGATGTCGTGTTCTGTAAGCGCTTGTGATGTTACAAAACGTTACAATCCTAATAAATACACATTTCATAGGTAAATACAACTTTGACATAAGAATATTTAGAACTGCGTTTTGTTCGTTTTTTTGCTACTTATCTGTTTCGCTTTTTAACTGACTTTGTTTATCTAGTACATACTAAATCTATGATCTTGACAATATTTTTAAAAAAAGCTTATATTTGACATCACACTAATGTTATTAGAGTGAATGAAGATGTATAAAGATATAAGCTTCTTGGAGTGAATGTAGTCTTATACATATGAAAACTTAGCAGTATGAAAATTGGTATACCTAATTAAATTGGTGATGTATTTTTTTATGTCTTATCATCTACCTATTCTATGTACCTATTCTATTTTAACTGCTAATAAAAACAAATTATTCAATAATCCTACTCGGATAAAAATCATAGTATATGTTCAATAATTATAAATAAGTAATAAAATATTCCAGACAGTATCCGACCAGCTGACAAAGGGAACTTTACAGAGTGCACTTGGTTCGGCACATACGTGGTTACAACAAGGTTTATTAGCAAAAGCGACAAGATTGCTCTAAGTCCAACTTTTTGCTAATATTTTTGGAACGAAGTTTACTATCGAGTGGAACAGGTTCTGAGTGAAAAGTAAGCAATATTGGGAAAAAGCGTAATAAGACCTTTTCTTGACACTTTTTGATAATAGAGGCTTCTATTATTGATGCATACTCATTATAATCTACTTTACAGTGGTACAATAGTTTCTCGTGCAAGTATTAATTGCGTTCTGAAGTTCATAAACCATATCATTTTGTAGTGATAACCTTTGTGAATTGGTAATCACTTTAATTTAATGTACACAAATCTTTCATCTCTAAACATCAACATTCGTTAATAATTATAATACCTGAAGAATAAAGCGACGAAATATAATATAAGATCAAACGATTTTCACAAGCGAAGTTTGATCGATATTGTATCAGTTCTCTTCATTCAAAGATATTAGTTAATATCCATCCCATACCAAACAAAAGTTTTATTAAGGTAAACTGTAAGAGGGCGTTTGGAGCACTTTTTTATTCAAATAATGGCCTTTTGACAAATATGAGATATAAGAGATACAAGGCACACCATTTGTTAATAATTATGATATCTTTGAATGAAGTGAACTCATATAATATTGATCGAACTTCGCTTGTAAAGCTCTTTTGATGTTATAGAATTTGCAACATGTTCGTATTAATTTGTTTTTGTAAATGATTTTTGTAAGTAACATGTCTGAATCAATTTATTATTATAATTGTCCTTCATTAATCTATTTGCTCTTCGGTATGGACTTGTTGGTTTTGAAGTGTCTTACTACAAGTACAAAGCCCTACTAGGACTTGGTATTATTATTACTACAGAATTAAATGACATAAAAAGTCGGCTTTGTCGCCAAATTAATAATATTCTACAGAGGAACCTTAAGGTGTAAAACAATAAGTAACCAGGTATTGCGCGGCAGTGCTCTTATAATGTGAAAACCATATGCACCTCACAAAAGTAAATAAATAAATATCCCTGGGCAAGTTTACACAAATTGAATCTAACCCCAAAATAAGCAAATTATATGCTTGTGTTATGGGTGTTAGTCAACGATTCTAATACATAGAAATACAAAAATAGATACCAGAATAAATTTAATAAACACCCAGACCCGGAAATGCAGACATCTAAATGTTCATCACACAAATGCCTGCCCCCGTCGGGAATTGAACCCGAGCCTCGCAGTTGATAGGTGTAGTTTCGCGTGTACGTTAGCCACTCGACCAACGAGGCGGTCAAGTCCGTGATATTTTTTATTTTTCATTTACTAAAAACATGGTTATGAAAAATTGATAATGCTATTAATAGCATAATTAGAAATCGCAGAAAAACTTAAACCTGGGACCCAGTCTATAATATATGTATGTAAGTACGTTTGTTTCTATGTGGCGCTGTAGAAACCAAACGCGTTGACCGAGTTTGATGATTCTCACGTTAATCTTAACCTGGCGAGTGTTGACGAAGACGATGAATATTGTCAGTCGGGCCTCATTTCAATTTTATACAGTTCCGGTCCGAATGGGTCCGGACTAACGATATTGTACTTAGCGAAAAAAAATTAATTTGTGTATGTGTGTATTGATTATAAAATTATTGCAATGACATAGTTTTTCAGTTTTGACAACAAGACCAACTTGTTTTAGTCTCTCTTTTAATTTCACGTATTTTCATTTCACTATAGTGACCGGTTTTATAGTCCTCAATAAAAGTAAATTCATAAGTTTAAACATTTATTTCATTTTATTTTATTTTATCGACAAAAATCCACAGCATAAATTACAGAGTAAACCTAATCTAACAAATACATTAAACATAGGCCATTTAAGGATTTTTATTTTGTATTCCATATACTCGTAGTTTGCTATTGTCTAGCGTTAAAATAACACAGTCATATTATAATTCTATATTACAAACAAAAAAAATAAACTTTTAATTACTTTTTTTTATATACCTATCTAACGAGAAAACAAAAAAAACTAACATAATATTACTACTAAACTGCATGCAAATAACCACCCCAGTGCTGATAAACGGGTAAAAATTAAAAAAATACTAAATTTACATACCAATGCTTGAAAATATGAGTAACAAATAAAATAAAATTGAGAGAAATTATAACAAACAGATTATTGCAAGTAGGTGATATTATGCTTATATTGTTTTTATCTTTCCCATGTAATACGTTTCTGTCGTCTCCGGTACGGTACTTCAGATCCATTTAACAAACCTAAAAATTGTTAACTCTTGACAGAGGGTACTTGAGTTGGAATATCAGATGAAATAATATTTTTAATACATTTTTCTATTATTAACTTTTTTACCAATTAGCATTTCATATAAAAACAATATTTTCCAATATTCGTCTAAGCCCCTTGTATAGTATAAAACAACTACTGATAGGTTAAATATATCGTTACGAATAAGGCAATTGGTGGTAGAGTACTGTAGAGGTGAGTAAATCAGCTCCGAACCAATTGAATTGTTCAGATAACATAATATTTGACTCAAATCGAATTGCCGAATTGTCGCCTCTGTGGTCTAGCTGTTCAGGTGTTGGACTTGACTGCATGAGGTCCCGGGTTCGAATCCCGGGTAGGGCAACAAGAAGAAGATTTGCCTTTTCCAATTTCCTAATAAAAAAAATGTTGCTCGGTATTGGATATGCGCCCGGTTGGCAATAGGTTTGCCATCTATCACATTGTGGGAGGTAGTGTCTTCAACTAGTCGTGGGTGCGCTTGTTGTACCTCTGCCTACATCTTCGAGGATGTGGGCGTGAAGATACTTAAATCGAATTGAGAATTTTAGTATTGAGCTGCATTGTCAAAAATTCTCAACTCACGGTTCAATTGAAATTGTTTCGAGTTAATGAGTGAGCTGTGACCAACGAGCGAAAGTTGTAATCATTGGTTGACATATAGTTCGGTTCGAGCGATAGTTCACGAACATGAATTCCTGAAGTTGAGCTGACTGCAGCTCTGTTTTAACTTCGTGACTCATGAGCGTGATCTGCAGTTAACACAGTATGGCTGAGTTATCCGTGTCTGGAGAGTGCAGTGACTTGCCCGGCTAAGGATTCGCTCCCATACTTATTCCTGCCACCATTATAAAACTGCCATGATCTAGGGAGAGTAGCCAGTAAACTAAACATTAGAGTTAATACTAAGGTTAAAGGATGCTGCCACACTGACGACACGAAAAGAATTAAAAATTAGTCTGTCTACGATTTCATTTGTGCAAGTTTTAATGGTTATTATAGATCCAGCAATTTTGATCAGATCACCCAGTTCCAATTATGAATAATGATATCAATATGAAAGCGGGTTATTGGGGTTTTTTAATTATTTATTTATAAGGGATAATTTCCGTATTTTAGCACTGATTGGAAGAGTATTGTAGTTAAACTAAATCTAAATTCACTTTAAAACACAATTTAACTCTTTCGTCAGTTCGACTTGAATTGACGTAATGAATCTATTTTGAAATAAAAATTCTAACGGTGACTTCTCAATATATTTTTGAAAACTTGTTATATGTCCATAAAATATAAATTTGTTTAAGAAAAATTGTGATGTACATGCTGTAAACACAACGAATAAAAACAATCTTGTTGTGCATAAGTCTCGTCTCCACAGAATCAGTTTTCTTTCATGGGCCAATGTGTACGTTTTTACAATAAACTTCCCGAGCATATTAAAGACTTACCACTTAGTAAATTTAAAAAATGTATTAAGATTAATTTGTATGGTAAGAGTTATTATAAGATTTCAGAATGTTTAGAAGACAGAAATGCTTGGGATTAATTGCTCCTCATACCAATCTCTACAAATTATTTGGAAATGTAATAAACTTTTGCAAATTTGATTTATAAGAAAAAAGACGAGCCCGCTGAGTTTCTTTCGCCGGATCTTCTCAGTGAATGGCCGCGTTCTGATCCGGTGGTAGTTTTTAAAATTATATAGTCGCGTTACAAGAATCTTTGTATAGATCTACGTAATAAAAGCTATTTTGAATTTGAATTCGAATAATTTATCCATGTGGTGTAAAGCACAAAGTAGGAGCTTTAATTTTTTTAATTATACATTCCCTACAAATTACTATGTTCATTTATAAATTTGGGAGACAAAGTTGGCTTTTGAGATAACGTAACGAATTAATTCCAAACAAATTCAGTGGTGCGAGAAAGTGAACACTTTTCATGTCCTTTTGATTGTAACACAAAGATGTTTCAAACTTTTTATTAATTTTTGAAGAGCTAATTTAGCTAATGAGTTTTTACACGTTTTCATCAGAAGTGGAAAAGCTCTAAATTAAGAATTCTGTTTCTCTAGTTATCATGACTGTTTGGTTGGTGCTGCATTTTAAGTTGCAATATATATATATCTCTATAAGCTCAAGTTTAACATTTTTTATTCGAGTGTCTTAGTCTCAAGAAATGTAAAACTGTTTTTTTTTATATATTTTAGTAAACATCAAAAGTTTTATTTATTAAAACGTATATGTTGATGACACTACTTTAATATAATATGTAAAACAAAGTGTTTGATTCGTGTGTTCATTATTTTCTACTGTTTATTGTCGAAAAAAATCGTAACAACAACACGTAATCTTGTCATTGTCATATATTTATGAATTAAGTAAGTACCTTCATATTCTCTATAACAGAAACACTATAGTTTACAATTTGCATTACACCGAAAATTTGGCAACTATAAGCGGACTAGCAGCCCGCCCCGACTTTGCACGGATATAAAATAAATATACAAACCTTTCTTTTCAAACACTATCTATTTATAAAAAAACCGCATCAAAAACGGGTTGCGTAGTTTTAAAGATTGCATACAAAGGGACATAGGGACGAAGTAAGCGACTTTGTTTTACGAGTATATTATGTAGTGATATGTGACGTTACACTAGAGAATTAGTTTAATAATGTAATGATCGTCTATTCATTCAGAACCTAAAGAATTACTTACACAAAAGAAAATTCAGAATCTTTGCATATTTGATCAAGGTATAATAAACAAGATGCCGCGCACTGTACATAAGATGCTGTAGCCTTGCACTCTATTCAATGACTCTTGACAATGTCAGGTGCGCTCACTTCCTTTCATAAAAAAGATGTACGTTACGTAACAAAATTTAAACCGTATTAAAATATTCTTAAAAAAAGTATCCAAGATCTTTTATAGTGTGTAACACCCCTAAGTTTTAAAAGTATTGCTTTTTTCTTACTATCTATTTATGATCAAGACTTAGAATTTAAGTAATCGATAGTAGTAATGGTTAAAACTCGAACTTCGTCAGTCGTATATCGTCAATATTAGCGAACAAAATATTAACACAAAGATCGTTTTTGCGTGGAGAATAAACTACTAAATCACGTCGTAGGAAGATATAATATTGGGTTCCTCAAATACTAGAATTCATGGTCTGATCTTGATAAAATACGCGGATATTTGATTAATATCATTATTTATAGGCATACGTCTATATGTATCATACAGAGAAAAAAACGAAGGGTTGCACTCCGGGAGTGCCGGCAGAAGCGAAAACTTTAATATTAACGTTGTGCATATTTGATATTTCGGAATGGTTAGGTAATAATTTTGCTTGAATTGCTTTAATAATCAGCATGAAAGTACTATCGTTTATGTGGTAGAGCACAATATTCATTTATTGCGCTATCGTACTCAAACATGACAACACGAACATTCGCGCAAGCGCGTTGCGCCATCTAAACGAAACAGCAGGCGCAGACATACATTTTAGGCAAACATTAAAGAGAGGGGATACTTCCTCTCCTACACCGCGCCGGCTGTTTACTCTCCATCTGTTTCACGAATTTTCAATTAGGACACGTGTCCTGACGCGAGTTTAGGAGTTTTTACCCATTCCACAAAAAATCCGTCACGCCGCTAAAGAAGTTTTCACTTCAAGAAATAAATAACCCTGGAAAAATCACAGAAAATGGTTCAGCCCCAAAGTACGCTTACTTACCCACCTGCTTGAGTTAGTGGTGATCCACCATACCAATTCATAGAAATACTTAAGAAAATACAACACCCACACTCGGAAACAGAATACATATTACTGCGTAACAAAACAATAGAAATATTACTATCCCTAAATTCCCCAGGCAAATTACACAAATTGAACCTAAGCCCCAATGTAAGCAAATAATATGCTTGTGTTATGGATGTTAGTCAACGATACTATTACATAGAAATACTTAAATATATACCAGAATAAATTTAATAAACACCCAGACCCGGAAATGCAGACATCTAAATGGGGATCAAACCTGAGCCTCGCGTTTGATCTGTGTAGTTAGCCACTCGACAAACTAGGCGGTCAAAATGCCTGTCCTCGTCGAGAATCGAATTTGAGCTTTGCTAACCCTACGCTAATAAGTCGGCCAAAAATGGAAAAAGGACCGTTACGGCCAAAATGTTTACAGAGATCAGAATATGTACAAGGCAAAGGTTACTGAATGACTCTTACATGAAAGGACAGTTGAAATAACTGAACGGATTTCGTTAAATTTTCTTGAAAAGATAGTTGTTAGCATAATATATATATCTCTTAAAATATATTTTTTAGAGATTTTACACTTAAAAAGGTAAAATAGAGATTAAAACTTTGTATAAAAGTCAATTGGTAAAGAACTTAAATTTTTGCTTTGTGTTGCTTTCTTTGTGTTTTAGTTTGACGATTAATTTATTGCGTTAATTGTAAAATTCCAAAGCTCCTAAACCTAGGTTTTTTTAACAAATCTAAAATTTGGAGGATTTTCAGTACAATATTTTGATAAAAG
Organism: Calephelis virginiensis; assembly: GCA_002245475.1. Lineage (NCBI taxonomy): Eukaryota > Metazoa > Arthropoda > Insecta > Lepidoptera > Riodinidae > Calephelis > Calephelis virginiensis. The sequence continues at coordinate 85,225 of NJDC01058188.1, read as the reverse complement.
GTATGAGCACTCACTAACTAGAAAGCTACAGATATGTAAAAACCTTACTTGCTTACGTTAAAGTAGAACGTCTGTATTTAAATATATTTTGTTTAAAATTAAATTTTATTATTGCTAGACATTTTCCTTGGCCCATTACTTTTGCAAGAAGCCTTGAAGGTTAGGTGTGTTAAACTTATATACTACGTTGTAGATGCAAGCCTAAATTTTGTTATTTATATTTTAGGTACTCTTTATAACCCTTTGTATGCGGTCAGACCTCGCACTTATATAATTTTTAGTTTTATGGTGTATGAACGGAAGGACCAATATTGCTAATTATTTTTTTGTTGAGTAAATTATTTTCATCATAATAAAAATTAAGAATTTATTATTAAAAGTTAAGACAATTGGGTTAGCTTGACTTCAATAAAACAAAAATGTGAAGAGAAAAGCTGGAAAGTCAAGCATTACATTTTCCAGCGAAGTCAATAAGTATTAGCTTATGGATTCATATCAATTATAACTGAAAAAAATAAGGTAATGGATTACAATTATATTTTAAAATGCATTCGTTTTGAATTGTATATGCTTATGTTTCATTTTTAGCGTTTTTATATTTATATACCAAGCGTACATATTACGCAATAATCATAGCTAAACAATGAAAGGTATTTTCCTAACTGAGATCATTATCGTTTACTTTAATGGAATTTAAAACGAATAGCTAACACTAAATAGTAAAAACTCTAAAGAATAGAAAATAAAAGGCCTCATTAGTAGAAAAGGAAATTGCAGATTCTCGCAGAAAATTTTAAACAAGGTCAAAATGTTAGTTTTTTCGTTTAATTCAGTTGCTATTTAAACCGTAATTATTTTGTCTTTTATTTAGCTACTATCTTTATCCAACAGCTTTGCTCGTGCGCAGCAATGGCAGCTATAACCATTCTGGTACATAACTATCGTTTTGTTATATAATATGTATTTTGTGAGTTGGAAATAATTGATAAAGAAGAAAAATAGAAAAAAATAATCTATGATTATATAATAATTAGAAAGAGCCTAGAGAAAATTTTGTCAGACCTTACGTACGGATAAAATATAACATACCTACAGGTATTTAAAATGACATTGAGGTTCCTAGAACCGTTTCCTATCACATACATATCTCATCATTATACAGATTCAAGGGCGAAACCGACTAGCACTTGGCCATTTTTTATTTATTGAGACATGTTGCTGGCTGACAGCTGACAGTATGGCTTGGCATTTTTTAAAAACCAAATACACAGTGTTTAAATAAATAGGAAAGGTTTTTTGAGATGTCCTCTATAACGTAAAATCGTGAATCTAGCTTAAGAATTGAATCATGTTTACAGTCTTAATATACAAACTATAAAAGCCAATGCATTCGATAAATCAAATATTCAGTAAATAAAAATACCAATTTTTGCTTAGTGTATAATATAAACTACTAACGGGTGATTGTTAATTAGTTTTTTTTATATTTATAGTAATCTCCGAAAGACTTGAACCGATATTGATGGCTATTTCTTTGGTAGAATGATATAATGAGTCTCTAAAGTTACAATTTAACCTTGTCAATCTAACAAATAGCTATTCGAGTTCAAAACCTTTAAGCTTCGCTGAAATAACGCACTTTCTGTTGGAGGTAGAGCTTTGCATAGCTTACGCACATATGCTTTTCAATTTAGCCTTAAAGCTACACAAAATGACGAAATTGGCTTCCAGTCTTAACTTTCAAGAGAAATATGGATGACAAATAAAATATTAACGACAAATAAAGACATCAAGTGCGAGTTTCCATGATGAAACTCTTAGTAGCATGCATGGATTAAGGATATACATTTTTTAAGAGTTTTAAGCATTTTGGATATTTATCATTTAACGCATTAACTAGGAGAGACATTGGTTTTAGAAACCTTAATGCTTTTTTAAACACCTGTCTAATAACATCATAACGGTTTGAAAAAACATTTTTTTTAATTTCAGTTGCTCATATGTAGAGAACAACCACAACTCTTTCGTATTATGTACACCCACCTCATTATAATTAACAGTTTGAGACGAATGGACTGAGGGACATGTCTTATCTACAAAGATTTTGTTTTTTGACTATTAGGGTACGAAACTATGTATAACTAAACATGAAAAATCTGCAACACATGCAATCTATGTCCATACTAATATAATAATGCGAAAGTTTGTCTATCTGCCTGTTTATTACGCTTTCATGGCTAATGTCGATGAAGATTGGTGTGCATATAGTTAAAGGCCTAATTTCAAACTTACGCTTATAGGGGTCCTTATTAAACAACGTAATGATCTGGTCTTTTAGTAACATATAAAAAGAAGAGCGGGACCGATTGATTTCTTAGATTTCTCCTCTGTCTTCATAGGAAAACAACTACATGAGTTTGTTTTATACGATAAAAGAAATTATTAATGAGTAGAAATAGAAGGAATCAAACGTGTAATTTGGACGTTGATTTTATCATACTGTCGAAGCGCAACTTAATTCTGCAATTTTTTACAAAAAAATGAAATAAGACGAAAGAATAAAAGATGATGCTATATTTAATTTAATATATGTAATATCTAAACTGTATACACAAAAAATGATGTAAAATAGGTCTAAAATTAGGCATATAAATTATTATCTGTGTGCATATTCTCCGATTGCGATTTTTGTACAAATCTTCTGAACCAGTCGTAACAAAATTTTGAACAGTGGATACTCTGCATTTCAAGGAAGGTTATTTTTACTTTATATCTCGTTTGGTTAAGGGATTTATATTGCAGGGGAAAAAAGACAAAGTGAAAATTTGGCTATGATTCACCAACGCACAATCCAATTTCATTTTTTTTGTTTGCTAAGCCAATTAGCTTAGTTACTTACTTAGCAAAGGTGTATTGTACAAGTTTTCGGTAAAAGTTTCCAGGATAAGCTTTGCCTTTTCTAAATCCCAGACACAAAATTCAAAAGTATGATTGTTTCACATAAGTTTCACACTTACTCGGGATGAGCAGAAAAATTTGAACGTACGTGTAATTGTGAGTTGGATTTTCGAGTTTATTAACACTTACAACCAATAATTACAATTTACAAAACTTAGCTACTATAACTATACCTAAAGATCAAACTCAGGAAACTTTATTTAAAAAATAGTAATGATAACCAAAAGGGGTATAATTTTGAATGGAATATTAGGTATTATCTCTAAATCGCTTAGCGTGATTTAGCGGTCCCGCAAAGGACTTGATTTTTTGAGGTCCAGGGTTCGAACCCCGGGACGAGCCATTGAAAAAAACTATTTTCTGTTTTCTAATTAAATAACGTTGCCCGGGATTGGATATATCTTGCCGCCCAACGCATTGTGGGATTGGGTTTTTTAGGTAGTCATGGGTGTGTCGGTTGTGGATCTGCCTAATCCTGCGGAGATATGGGCGTGAAAGCACTTTTAGGTATTAGGTATCTATCTGTTATTTAGCACCATATTTAAAGAGCCATAAAAACAACATTGTTATTTTTTATCATATAAGTTATTTTTAGATATCAGGCGGAACGTTGAATAAATTATTCATGAAAAAATTAGAAATTCTGATCCCAAACATCATCGACCCCATAAAATCGGTAGAAATGGGGGTAGACAAAGGAAAACGAAAACAGAGACTGATTAATTATTTTAAATGACAGCTGACCATTGTGAACCAGAGTGTATATCACAGAAGGAATCATTAGATGAGCATGGCTTTTAGCTTGGCAACTTGGTTTTTGCCAAGAGACATCAAAATTAGGAATATTTTATAACACATTGATTTGGTGGCAATCGTTACAAACATGATACATACAATTCTATTATAGTTTTACTAAACCGCCCGATCAAATTGGATACACATGTAGTTAAAGGTCTGAGTCGAAACAAAAGCTTCTTTTAAAAGTCAATCACCAAGAAGCTATAATGTCAGATGAAAGTTTGTATGAAAACCATGTTAAAGTAAACCAACAACATCTCAGTCAACTTCAAATCAACTATTAGGCGCTTACGAAGCATCTTGTTCTTTAGATTTCGTGGAACAAAAGTGTTTTATTCTTTAAACTTTGTGTTAATGACGTACACCCGTAACAAAATGATATCAATTAAGGCTAAATCAATTTGTGTAATTTGTCAGAGGAAATTAATTTATTTCATACATCTATAGAATGAAAATATCATGCATTATAATGTTGGGGGCCGCGGAAGCTGCTAACGGCGGGTTGTGCGGCAGATTACGAACCACGCCTGTAATGCCTCGAAAGGACTGTTCCACTTTGCCAACAAAAAAAGGTTTTGTGTTTTGTAAATAAGTACGATTATTATATAACCCCTTTGAAGAGCAAAAATGGACGTCTGTGAAGGCAAGCTTAAGATGACACTTATTTTATAGAGCGAGTTAAATTCGAAGAAAAATTGAATGTAACATATAAAACAATACATTACACATTTTGTATCATGTATACTTAAAAAAAAATTGATAATACGAACCTTTCTAAGAAATGCTTCATTGCAGGTTTGTGCAGTTCCTTTCCAGTGATAGTGACGGTATCTGACATTTCCTAAAAGTTTTGTACCGTGTAATATGGATACTTCATACGCTATTCGTCGAATGTTTAATATATCTGTCCGTTTTTTGTATTTATGTAGTTTACGTCGACGAACTATACGCTCATCTGGCTCAGAATATTCACCGGTACTTGTTAATCCTTCTTCAGCTGCCCATGCACTCAAAACACTCTCTATAAAACTAAACAGTTGTTGAACATTTGGTTCTAGTTTACTGGGGATATAGAGATAAGGTGAAACTGTCTTTTTAGGTACAAGTGATTTCTCTTCCTGAGTTTCTTCTTCTGGAGGTGGGGCAACGCCGTGAAATGGACAATTATGTATTTTATGATGATGGTGGTGGTGGTGGTGGTGATGTTTCGATTTCTTTTTCGGTTCCTTTGTTACAGATCCAGCGCTTCCCTCTCCTTTCTCTGTAGTTTCTCCACCACTTGAATGCGAGTCTGCACTTCTTTCTCTGTGAGGTCTCGGTCGTTCGTTGGACGACAAAGCAACTAAAGCACTAGCAGCTAAGCAACAATGGTGTGCTATGCAACAAAAACGCGCGTCTCCTTTACGCACACCTGTGTGGGATTTGTGGCAAAATGAAATATCTGGTACTCTCGCTCCGAGCGCTGCTAAGTGCGCGCGGTCGGCGCACACTTGCATAAGAAGATTATCTCCAAAGTGGACAGTCTTGTGTCGTCGACGGCGCAGGTGCATCACTGTGCCACTTCCGGCGAGCGAGGGTGGCGCTGAAGCAGATATAGGCTTGGTACGCGCGTCCAGCGCACGCGCACATCGGGGCGGCGGCGCGCGGTGCGTCTCCACCATCATTGGCGAGGAGTGGCGTCAGCGGCCGGCTCGCGAGCGTCAGCTCATCACGGGCATGAAAAAAATCCTCGTCTTTCTTCAAGTGCGGCCCCAAAATAAAGATATATTTCAGAAATGTACTTTTGTCACATGTTCATCGAGTTGACTTTTCATCTTTTGAATTCATTTTTATCACACTCAAAATAGTTTTATTTATGATTGCAAATTATTTATGATATGGATTACTTAAGTTTCTTCCGCGTATCTACATAAAAAAATGTTTATAGTAGCTAAATGGTAAACTAGTATAACATACTGTTCAATTGTGTTATTAAAATGTTTAATGAAATACTGAAATAAGTATTTCGTGGAATATTGAAAAAGCTAAACTTTTTTCAGAAAACTGTTTAATGATTCGTTTTGTATAATGTTTAAAAAGACATGTCTTGGATCAAATGGCCAATATTATAAAAAAATACAAAATATATATATATATTTGTTTACACAAATTAATCTTTCTATTAGAAGCTAGTTATTTTAAGACTTGAGTGAAATCGCTATTTAGTTGACGTCGACCTCTAATTTCATGTCTAATAATTGTTATGTAGAAAAAACAGGCGAAAAGGTTTAATGCACACCTAGTATCTATCTACTTGACCAAATGAAATATTTTTGTTGCAACGATATTTAACATGAACGAGTTAATACATCAATAACCTCGCAAAATGAATATGTGATACGTAGCAGTTTGTATCATCAATTTAGTTATAGCATATTACGATGAAACAGTGATCAATACCGACGCCCTGAACGAGGTTTCATTCAAGCCCAATTATCATAATATCATCATATCACATATCAAGTCAATGGTAACATATTATATCATCTATAGCCGATTTCCTATAATCAACGAACAGTAATCCGTCAGTATAATCATTAATAGTTTGCCTAAAAGTAACGAAGCGTTGCTCATATTTATACAAAATGTTTAGGGTCAACAATCGAAAACGAACGACTTTAGTCAGAATTTTAAACTATTTGTACAAAGAAACAACCTTTCGTAAGCAAAACGACTCGTTTTTCCAATATTGGAATCGGGTCTACATCGGGACTACATTGTTGCAAAATAAAAGAATTACTTGTAAAGACAGGTCGCCAAGATTAATAATACAACTATTTTTAAAGCTAAGGTTATTAATTCAAGTTATGTATTAAACTTTCTTATGTGAACCAGCGTTATCAAAATTTTAATGTTTTATTTATTTAACGTTGGACTTGTTATTGATCATTTCAATACTACAACTACAAATAGATTTACGGCAGAAGTGCTTCAAGTAGACTTCGCCTAACTTTATTTCAAGCATCTTTATTCCTAAATTGAATAAGTTTAACTTCTTAATAAGTACTTATCTATATTAAATCAGCTAAATTTTCCATTAAATTGAATTTTAGTGCTATTTTAATGCTATGTTAAAAACACATGTAAACTGTTTAACTTATTTAACTCATCAAAGCATATACTCGGTAACAAACTTTCTACAGATCGATTAAGAAATGTAATTTGGCACAGTCTTGTGTTAAAAAAATTCGGAAAACTAAACAAAACAGCGCTTTAACTGTTTTTCGAATTCTCACCTGGATTTAGTTACAAAGAACGATTTTATTTATTTGTCACATTCACAAGTACACTGCTATGCTTACTTCTCTTTCTAATTATTTCAAATGTTTAATATACTCATAGATATTGTTTTTTTTATACAACGTTAAAGTTAAATGGTCTGGCTTGATAAGAAAGCTGTTTTTTTTCGTCAGTAAAAGTATTGCCTTCACTTGAAACTAAATATATTTAAAAGGACCGCGAAACCGCAGGAAACAACCAGTTGTAATATAATAATCAGATATCTTGAAGTTTAGTCACGTTTTAATTACGCTAACAGCTGGCACGTCCCAAGAGAAGTAGGGCGTGATGCGCCGCAACAAAGCGACATTGCATTTGGACTATCGTGCCGCCATCGTGTGACGTAGGTACATGGTACTAAATGACTAATTGCATTCGATACCCACTTGTGTTATGGGAACATATTGTTACTGTAATTGAAAATCGCCCATTTACTACACGGACGAAAAGCATTATGTCTTTTATCGAACCAGCGAATATCCGTGGCTTTCGGATAACTTCGAATCTAGAAAGTTGAGGACGATGACAATATTCCTTTACTTAAAAATGCTGTTCATTCTTACAGCAGTGATTTTAGTAAAACTAGATTATATTAGAACTCTAAGCAATATTACAAACTATTTTATACTACATCAAATGCTAATAACTTTCAAGGAGTAGTGGTTTACCAAGTTGAACTTACCTAATAGTAAACTAAAACCAACTTAGTAATAAAAAAGCACCTTAGTAATATATTTTCAATTTCTTTTGTGTAAAAAAAAAACATCGCGTGATGCTACATATTTTATGCCGCCAACATAGACAAGACAGTGTGGTGTGTTTAAAGTTTTAATCAGACTAGTAATTTCAAAGGTTTCGACGTGATTTATTTTAAATATTTTTATTGATTCCTCGCAGGTTATGTTTTTACCAGAATATATTATTTCAAAAAAGTGAAAAAAGACATATATATATATATATTCGCCAAATTTAACTTATTATTGTACTATCCATGATTTACCATAAAAAATATCATTTGAAGTAAATCTGGAACATAAAAAATTTGCTTAATTTATTAACAAATTTAAGATTTAATTCAACCAAACCAATTAAAATTGATTTGTTTGAAATAGGTTTACTCATGAATGATGTTGCATAAAAAATGAAACAAAAAATATGTGTTGCAGGCGCATATATACATTAAAGAGTCACTCAAGTCATTACATTTATTGAACTTCAACACCAACCAACCGACCACAGTTTCATTACCACGTTATCTAGACATACAGCCTAATATAATATTATACAAATTACACGTCAAATTGTTTGTCCGCGATGGACTCCGATCCTAACCGACTTGAATCAAAATAACGTACCGTTTGCAGTTTTATCCAACTTAAGAGATAGCTAGCATACATTAGGATACATAGGATAGCTTACATTTCAATGACTCGCGGGGGAAACCGCGGGGTAACGGCTAGAAAGACATACTTAAATAAATTTAACTCCAAACCCACTTGCCAGATCTTGATCAACTTTAAATGGAACCTAGGAATCATTACCTAAATATTTAAAAAAGAACCAACCAAATCCTTTTGTTATTAACAGAGTAATCATATGCCAAACATACACAAAACAAACAGTTAAATTGATAACCTCCTACTTTGAAGTCTATTAAAAATAAAACAATTTAATTTTATCAAGCCGTTTTTAAGTTTTAACGAATGAAACGAATAGTAATCGTTTGTATTTAAAATTGAAATGTAAAGTGTATATAATAAACTGTTTTGTTCATAAACAGAAAAAAGATGGGTATTCCATATTTCATAAGCTGTCACCAACTGCTAATAACGTAATCGAGTCTTTTGTTGCCATTTATCATCTCAACTTCACGACCCACAAATGATATATTGACTTATAAATTTCTTCAAAGTGCAGCTGCAGAAGATGATCGCGAAATGCCTTTGTACTTCTCGCTTTTAAGTTTCAAAGGAAGCAAAGTATCCAATATATCTGAGTTAGCTCTTTTAGATATACAGCAAAAAGGAAAGTCCACAGATAACGTAATCGGATTTCAATTTGAAAACAGGAGGTTCTATGTCAACGTATATCGGAGTCGTTTTTGTAGTTTTAAGTTATTTCGTCAATAGGAAAAATATTGAAACATATTTCCAAGGTGCATCAAGTGAAGCACCAAATCAGAAACTAAGATTGCCTAGATCATAGAGAAATCGAGCGAACTCCATGAAAATATGGGATTTGTCGAATTTATATACCTATTCGAAAAGGACGACTTGATTGTAATCACCAAAAAAGACGTCATGCTTCTAGTTCAAATTTTACTTCAAAAATTAATACGAATATTGAGATAAAATCTTTCGAGAGGTAAAATATCAAAATTTATCTTCCACACGTCGAGAAGTTAATTTATATTTCAAATTCTTACATTTCAAATAACGACATTTTAATTCTTAAATAGCATGAATCCATATCCATACCCGCTATATAAATGAAAAGATTTGTCTGTCTGTTATTTAAGCTTTGACGGTTAAACGACGGAATCAATTTTGATAACACTAAATATGCATATAGTCAAAGACGCGAGTTCAAACGAAGTCTACTTCAACAGGCAACCACCAAACGTCTAAATAGGGAATTAAATTTAATTTGAAAAACGTAACTATTCTTTGCTGATGAAGTTGGTTAAACAGCTAGTATGTAATACAAATAATAAATTGAGGCAGTAATAAATGTCATAAACCGAAGTAGTTTAAAAAACCGATATCAAGTTAATCAACATAGAAATAAATGTTTCATTGCAAAAGAGAAATAAAACTCCCGTGGGATTAAGCAACAAGCCCACTGTTACGACTACGTTTGCTAACTCTGTACCTTTTATTGCTTTTTAGTAAACAGATTAAGTTTAATGTTTATTAGTTTACTTCTAACAGTTCATTTAAACCTGTTTAATGAAAATAATGTCGTTGTAATATTTTAATCTTAAATCTTTAGTCATACATTTTCGTATCCCATGAATTTGTTACTATCTGAAGCTAATCAATACCTATGTGCAGTCTCTTAATTAAAATTAGTAATTTTAAGAAACAGTTTATCATTTTGTACTAAAGTAGACACTAAGAAAATAATATATTTTTTCTTGTCTTGGTTATTTATTATAAGTAACTAAATAAAATTACCATTAAGAGAAATAAACGCTACCGTTTCAATTAAAATTGTATCGACGGAGGTAGCAATTACGTATTTCGAATGAGCGGCTAGAGTATATGTGGACGAAATCACACAAGGGTCCTGCATTGCGACAAATTTCACTTCATTTTTACCATTTTGTCTCATATGTTATAACAGTATGTTGTAAAATTATAAAACATATAATTTAAATCTACTATGCCATCTTTTTATTAATATATTTGCAATCTAAAGCAAAACGCAATATTCACATTCGCATTTGAATGACTTTAACAACACAATTTTACAATATGTTTCAATTAATCGGAAGCTAGTTTCAACAATACAAATGAAATCAACATTTTCCAAACGAAACGATAAACCTGTTTCGATGATTATAGCCGCGAGTGTAGGCGGTGTTACACATCACTTTTGCACATAGAGCCCTAAGTTAGCAGATAATGTTGATCAGAGTCATCAATTTAATATCACAAATGAATATGATTATTTTTATGTTAATAAATAAATAAGTTTACAGAGTTACATAACCGAGCACAGGGCAGACAGGGAACTGTTCCAACGCCCTGGCGGCTCTCACTGCGACTGGTTCCAGCGAGAACGACGGAGGGAGGTTGCAATCGTCAAACTTCGTTACGATCCGGAGTGAAACGATCTCTCGCCCTCGGCCATGTTCGGAGCACGCGCGCCTGCGGGTGGGTAGCGCCTCGGCGCCCGTGTGACCCGTAATGCCAGCCTAGTACTACACGATACCGATCAAGTCTTTTGCTAATTTATGTTTCAAAAACCCTTGTCATATAAGCCTTCTTCGCTTAATTAATCTAGCCTTTCTTTTGTTAGTAGTAAAATCTTTTTAATTTGTAGAGATGAAAGGACAACAATTTATTTCCTTAAAAAAAGGGAAAACGTATTTTATTGGTTATCCTTATCGTTAAAGTTATGGAAATTAATCTTAGTCCCCATATCATTAGAAAAATGGTGATAAGTTCTCAAAGCATGAATCCAGATCCGCTTAGAATGTTGTGTCACTAAACTACATGCTTTTTTTAAAACTATTGGTAAGCTAACGGTAAGGGTATTTAGTGAGTACTGTTTTAATGTCCACCAAATACAGAATATAAATAAGAAGGTATTTAAATTAGAATAAATGAAATGCAAGTGCTTTCATACTAATTTTATGACAGTTAATTTATGGTATAAGATAGAAAACAAGCAGGCTGCTCTCCTGACGGAAATGAATGGGAAAGGGTCGCATATAGTGGTGCTGGTGCGGGCGCGCCACTATCCTATGACCTGAATTACAGGCCTTATGTGCAACAGCTAGACACTCTGAATTCAAGTACGAAACGCATTTCGCATAGCGAATATCGCAATATTCGCTAGCACTGACTCTATGGCAATAGGAGTAAATAAGATGGTAGCACAATCTAATGTCGCATATTGGACCATCGTTCTCGTTGCTGGGCTGCAGCTCCCTAAACCTAGCATCTTCAATTGATCGCAATCAAAAAAGAGCAACAGAAATAATGGACGACTGCACTATTTAGGTTAGTCCATTGACATTACGTAAATATAATATTAGTTTTTTTTTATTAGCGTTTTTTTTCAATATTTGTAGTCTTGAGACCCCAGATAGAGAAATAGTGATCTTCTTATACGGAATATACCTCGTTTCTCTTACTGTCGAGTCAGACCTTCACTCCACTAGTTGCTCCGTAGTATTTTTGATTATTTCCTTTCAGAATCAGGTAGATATTAGTGGCTTTACAGAAACAATAAATTCGATTTTAATGAGAAAGATTACTCATGACTTAAAGGCTGACTCTCTGTTAGCCGTTTTCGGCCGGCGGTGAGCCATCCGTTTGCGTCTTCTTCAACTGGGATTATTTTTGTTTGATCTTGTAAAATTAAATGCTGCTCTTCAAATATAATATGCTAATCATATTTACTTAAATGTAGAGTAGCTTTAAATCTATGTTTATATAAACTTTGGATTATATATAAAGGAAAAGAGACAGAGTGGTTATAGGTAAAATGCTTAACAATGAGCGAGCGTGAATCTACTCGCGTAGCTCTACGCGCGTAGATGAGCTACATAAAAACCGTCCAGGTGAAGCGTAACATTTTCTGAGCGTAACAGACGATTCGCGTGAGCTGTGCGTGTAGCCGTGATACTTGGATGCCATTTACATTTACTTCAAAGTAGAGCACAATACTTCGACACAGATTTTTTTATTGAGGAAGTTGAAAAAAGACTGAAATGTGTCTTAGGCGTAAATGTTATGGAATTTGTTGCATTTCTTGTACTCTAAATCGTTGACTTTCTCTGTATTCCGTTTCCATCAACGGCATACAAGGCACAACAGAACCGCTTTATTCGAGTCAACAGGCACAGAAGTTCTACGTGGCTAAGCGCATTTACGCCCTTTGTGGACAGTCTCCTAATTGCTACGCGGGAGTGGCAACGCGTGTAAACGCCTTTTGTTGATAGGCTGTGACAGCTCAAGGCTGTAAATGGGATGGTTATTTACAACACATTATTACAAAACGTTCCTTAAACTTATTTTATTACTGTAGGTTAAAGGGTTTTATTTTAAAGGGCACATTTAACCACTGACCATCCTCGATGTTCTAGATCAATTTACGAGAGACCACCAGACATACGTGTGATAGGTATTGTTGTTTGTATTTAGGAGTTTGAGTGTTTATTAAATGAATTAGTACATATTATGGGTACTTATTAGTTAACACTAATACCCATAACATGAAAATGAAAAATGAAAATTATTTATTTACGGAATATGTGTGTTAAAAAGTTGTTACAAAGATATTTAAGAATACAACATTTTCTACCACATTGAGGTGTGCAAATATTTAATTAAATTTAAAAAAAGTTACATATTTATATAAAAATGTATATTTAGATCGCAGCGTTTATTTATATTTTTAATAAACATTTTATTTATAAACATAAGTTTCATAATTTATTATAAATAAATTTAAAGGTAGATTAATTTTTAGTCCTATCTACCGTACATTACCGTGCGTTACCATGTACTTGCGTATAATTTGAATACGTTGAGGTTATTAAATTTCCTTACCAAATTTGCTCAGATTTTATTTATATCTATAAATGTTTTAATAAAATGAATTAGCTTAAAGTGTTACTAAGCAAAAAACTCGAGGGCGGCAGTACAAATACGTCAAAATATTTTTCATTAAGATAAAAATATTTTAGAAAGTTCTAATGAAATACAAATATTAACTGGGAAAATGTAAGATAAGTAAAAGTTTATAGATTTCATTCTTTTTAGGCAAAATTCACATTAAGAATTCATTTTTTTTAATAAAAAAGTATTACGCAGTAAGAACAATTAAATTGCAGTAAATATGTCACTTGACGTTGCAAACATATACGTTTAATTGAAATCTTAGTCATCAATATAACTGATAAAAGTTAAATCCTTAATATAGGCGTTAATCAAAAATTATTTTACAAAAAACTGTTGAACATTTGCCATCTTATTAATAAACCAAGGCTAAGTACTTTAAGGCTTACATGATTACAGTATCTACTTTTGCTGTTTATTTTTGCTAAAATTTTACATAAGTATGCATATAGCAGAATCAGGCAGACGATCGTTAGAGATAACGGATTAGAGATCAAATAGCTCACTCGGGGAAATATAGCGTCGTGTTATCTCAGGCTCCCGATCGAAACACGACAATGGCTTGCGCTGGAGTTATAACTACAGATAAGACAGGAGATAACTATAGAAATCAATCAGTAACTATGACTCGGACGTCTAGTAACAATCAAAGATCACTTTGATGAATACTTGTTTACTACACAAACAAGTTTGACAGACTGTATCAGCTTTGAATTCTCTCTTACCCTCGCCTCAGATCGAGCTTACATGAATACGGACAAAGCAGATAACTGTTCGATTTGTTCCGGCCAGTACTAAGCCAATAGCCGATCTGGGTCAGCGTGTATGCAACTTGCAATATCTTTGATCTATCGATACGCTGTTTAAAATACTGATTATAATGATTGCCTCGAGATGGTTAAACAAGAAAATGTTATATATCTTTCAATCAACTTCCAAAAAGGATATCTTCGATTCGACTGTACATACAATATAATACATTTCCCGAGCTCCTTTGCAGAATAGAGATAGAAGAGCATAGGCTTACCGTCACTAGCACCGTGACATCTGACTAGGTGGTAGAGTTTCGCAGCGACTCACCCAGATTGGTACCATCGCCTTACCTATTCCTATATATATTATTAAGTTTAAATAGGACTAACTGAAAAGTTAATTATGATATAAAAACAATTATTATAAAAAAAAATAAACTTAATCAAGATCCGCAAATTGTTTTTAAATTATACTTGAAAATAGGCGTTTTTGTTTACTTGCTATATTGAAATCATTGTCATTTTAATTGTTGCATTTAAATTATTTCATAACGTTTTAATATAAATAAATATACAACATTTTTCGTGAAAATAAATACATACTGTCTTAAAGGGGCCATGTATGCTAAAATACGTCAGCAATATACTGTTTTTTTCATAGAAAGCAATTATGGATCTCGGCGACAACAATACACAAGATTAACATTAATATACTTCATAATACTAGTGTTTCCAAAACATAGTAATCATGGAACGTGCGCTGATTGGCTCTTTTGGCTGACTAAGTATGGGACCTTAATAACACAGATTATAGTGATAGTATGGCTAGTTATAAACCGAAACGCGACGATATCATCTTTTTCTACTAACTTAGTCCCAAAGTTTGAGGTATTCTGGGAGTTGATTCTTGCCATGTTTGTCTTATGTATTGTATCCCCAAAAAAGCTATAAACTTTTTCATAAAAATCCTGTAAAGTTCTGGTTTTTGTTTCTGTACAGCTATTACATCTATAATTTTTAATTGATAAAAGGATTTTAGATACAACGTAGTAGACAACATTTAAAACATAGTAAGCCATGTAGAAAGTATTATAGACATTCACGTAATATATATTCACGTAATATATATTCACGTGAAAGATCTAAATGAAATAGCATCAGGGTCCGCATCAACTGACAGAGTGAGTGCCGACCAAACAATGCACCCCCGGAAGTAGACTCATGTCCGGATGTGGGATCCAGAAAATGGTTGAATTATTAATTAAGATCCAGAAGAGCCTCTTGTCTCCCCATATATTGCTGTATTATGTGTATAAAAATTATTCCTTTCAGTAGCTAGTACTTAATTGCTTGATAATTTATCTTTTTTAATTAAATCTGAACTTTGTAATGAATATTTTGAAATGTATGTTATTCATGTGTACGACTTGGGTTAAATTTTATGGTTTATCTATAAATGGTTAAATTTAATAATAACTGTGAAATATACATCGATGATACTGAACTGTTTTGGCTAATTTTGGTTTTTAATTATTTGTTCAAGTCCAGGAAAGGTTTAAAAGCTAAGAAAAACGGAAAAACTGAGAGGAAACTAGAAAAACAACATTTTAATTTTTCCCATACAAACTGAATGGGTGGAATGAAGTTCTCCGGGATAGCTAGTTAGGGACAAATACTCATTAAAGGAACGCGCAAGCGGGGCCAAGTATAATGTTTGAGATGGTCTTATATAGAATGTTATTAATCAATTTTATCGAAGGTAACAACCGTCGGGATATTGCAAGACGTAGGGGATTAGATACTGAATTGCAATGCCAACGCTTATATTGGCACACCTGTTGCGCCAAATTTTAGTATGACCACAAAGTACAATAACTGTGACCATAAACATCGGTATCATCAATAGCGTGCCAATAGTTGACACGCAAATTATTTAAATATTCATCAAAGTTGGATTCTCTAATATAAGATAGTTAAGTAAAGAATAAATACAGTTTTTCTAAATTGAAATAATAATTATATAATCTGATTCATTTTGTTATGTCGTCTTATTGCATTGTACTTTTACAATGTTTTCACATGACAGAGCAGAAATTTAAAAGTAAAAGTCCCGGTAAAAGTCCCTTGTCCCCTGTAAAAGTCTCTTTGAAAACCTATAGAATTTGTCGTCGATTTCACAAAGATATAAAAAAGGTAAAGTATCTTGCGCGTAGGTATGTCTAACTTACGTTTTAAATGCATTTTTATTATACCTTGCCTCTCTCAACCTGGTAATTTTGACATCACAAACAGTGTCTATTTGGTGGCCATTGTTAATGTTAATTATAGGGAAATTGACATAGTCAACCGGTTTTGCTTATCACGAAAACTTCTACATTTCACAAAAGTCAATTATGATTTTATTACTACATAATACTTCAAAGTTTATAAAAACATATAAATGCGATTTTGAGGCTCGGAGCATAATCAAATTAAGTAGGGAAAAAATGTTAACAGCCTCGCAGCGTCTAGAGATTTTTCCACGCGGAAAATTTTATTTACGTCTGTTCCCAAGATGCGGAAGTACAAAGTTATGAAATGTACTTTTTATATTTAAGTGGAGGCGGGGTGAATGCACCGCCGATTGTATTTACTTAGTGTAAAATGAGCAGGACACGCTAGTAGGTATTGATTGATGGCAATTTTCCCTCTTTCATGTCGTCCGTTTATTTTGATCTCGCTAACATAAAGCGGCAGTCGTCAATCACTTTTTGCTGTGTAATAATATATTGACTTTACGGAAAATTTATCACAAAATCTGTAAACGCTTATACCTTATTTTCATTTTTATGTCTTCCTTTCATAATGTTTGATAAATTTTAACTTTTTATTTTTATGCTTTTTTATGCTTTCATGCATTCCATGCATATTTCTATACTTTTTAATGTAAAAAAGTCGGTGATGAATTGACAGTATTTTGACATCGTTTTTTATTAGAAAATTGTTTAAATACTTTTCGAGTAGCCCGACCGGGGAATCGAAACCGAGAACAAACGTAGTCAAAGCCAAAAACGGACCAATACACCACATAGGCATCACAATTTACATAAAATATAAAGAATTTGGCATTTTTTAAGCTTTCGTTATGTTTTATTTATACGCGATACTTTCTACATATTATGTCTATTCAAAAAGCTCGAGTGAGATTTAAAATCGTTTGAAAAAAAAGTTTTTTTTTAATAATTTGCATATCGAAATAGTTAAATTTAATTACTGTAACATTAGTTTAATCAAAGCTTACGTGAGAGAAACTGTGTAGAGCAATTGGTATTCAGTAAATCAAGTACTATTGAAACACCTTGTACAGCTACACACTAAGGCGGTAGTGAACGCAGGTTCATTTAGCATTTCACATGTAACTTTTGTCATGGATATGCTGCAGCCATAAATAGGACACCACCGGGTTGCATGCAAAAGCAGAATACTCTGAGAACCGATGAAGGACAATATGAATAAAAGCTGCCTTGTAAACCTACAGAATCCTGTGTTTTTATTTGTATAATAAACCTAGGGGTTTCATATACATGGTCATTAACTGTAACTGAAGCCTGGATGAGCCATTACTTTAATAACGCTCACCCGAAAAATAAAGTTTGACGTGTCTTTCTCTCTCTTTCTGTGTATGTGTGTCTGTCGGTGACATCATAATTCTTAAACGAATGGACCGATTTAGATGCGAATTTTGACATTTTGTCATTTTAGACTCACGGGTTACGCTTGCTGAAGCACCTTTAGTACCACTTTTACACTTTTAATATAAGAAAACACAAGTTAACGTTAGCTATATTAAAATAATAATAATCGACCACAAGATGCAATAAAACGCTAAGTAAAGTGAATAATTTGCTGCTGAGTATATTAATTGATTTTTTTTGATCAATTGATATCGGTGTAGTTTTAAAAATATCATTTCGTCTTTACAGTAACTTTTTGTGAGATTGAAAGACAAACAATATAAATTTTCGATTGTATAGATATACACCTTGATAACAGATATTAAAGGTGCTATAGTGTGTGGCCAACCTAAGATATGAATATAAACGCTAAAAGTTCGAACATAACAGTTTCATCGTGCCTTTTTTTGTTCAAATTTTGAACCTGTCACAATTTTAATGAATTAAAATATGATGAACTCTATATGCACGTTTTTGCTTTGATCTTACAGATGTAGCTTTAGTGACCGACAGATCAGGATACATTTGCTATGTAATTATATAGTCAAAGCCCAAAAATCAACTACAACGAATGAAAGCGTAGCTGAACTTTCGGTTTCAACTTCCTGAATTTGAAAATTTTAAATGAAAATTTATTAATGATTGCGTACAAAACGATATACAAACTTTACAACTTCTAGGATCTTTTTGTAGAGAAATTAAAACTAGGAGAGTTATTTGTTTCCCATTGAAGTCAAATTTGGTTAGTCGATAATAAAACCATAGATCACAATAAATGAAAGTAATAACCAAAGGGTCATATTATTTCTACATGGACGAACAAAAAAGCGAAAAAGTGTTTCACCTGGTGGAAAGTAATCCACCGACTACGAACAGCTGTATAGAGGTGAGGCATAGATATCGGATTAGGTTCCGGGATTAGGTATTTCATGGGATTACCTAGTACCTAATCCAAAACTATTACGTTACCGTTCCACGGAATTCACTTAATCTCGTTTCCACAGATTACAAAATATTAAATCCAATATGTACCTAATCCGATACAAGGAATGAGGAACGCGCAAAATATTAGATCCAATACCTACCTAATCCTATACAAGGAACGTGGCACGCGCGTTCCAAAGTATTTGTCTGGCACTGATCTGTGGACTCCAGTTTGTCTAGTGTATTCAATTAATTACCTATCCGTAGTGTTATATTATATAATATCTAATAATATAATTTGGTAAATTTGGTTTTTAAGTCACTAAGTCCCACAATGTGATAGGTGGCAAGCCTATCGCCAACCGGGCACATTTCCAATCCCGACCAATATTTTTTTATTAGAAAATTGAAAAAATCCAATTTTCGTTGTGTTGGCCGACCCGGGATTCGAACCCGGGACCTCATGCAGTCAAGTCCAACACCCGGACCGCTAGACCACAGAGGCGATAAAACTAATGTTGTAAAACTAATGTTTGAAGGTTATTGTTTATTATTTTATTTATATTTATTGCTTATTGTTACTTTTTCGAACGAAGTTCCTTATTACTCACAGTTGTGACGGAACACTACAAAACACTAGACGGAAAAAAATCTCACGAAAAGTTGTCGCGACACTTTTTGATATTACTAAGCTGCGCGGCTGTGCTTGCTTGTAAGCGGCGTGCGCATGTTTCTCGGTCTGTCTCTCTCTCTTTAAGAGATAATGAGAGAGATAGAGATTGACAGAGATTGATAGAAATTGACAGAGATTGATATAGATTGACAGAGATTGATCGAGATTGATAGAAATTGACAGAGATTGATCGAGATTGATTGAGATTGATAGAGAGTGACAGAGATTGACAGGTATTGATCGAGATTGACAGAGATTGACCGAGATCGATAGAGATTGATCAAGATTGATAGAGATTGACCGAGATTGACCGAGATCGATAGAGATTGATCAAGATTGATAGAGATTGACCGAGAGTGAAAGTGATTGACAGAGATTGACCGAAATTGATAGAGATTGACAGAGATTGATCGTGGTTGATAGAAATGTCTAAGGAACGCGATCACTAATAAGTTTTAATGGCATCTGCTCCATTTTTCTGGATATCAAGCCAATTCCGTTAAGTGGATTTGGTGGATTCAATGGATTAGGTATTTGGGTTAGATATTTATTGGGATTAGAAACAGGTGGAACTAACTCTTAATTTACCTAATCCAACCCATCTATACAGTGAGCTGTATAATAGAGCTCTTGCAGTAACTTTAATTTTAAATCCTATGATGTGAAAAATAATACATAAATGTGTATTCATAAAGTATAAAATATTCAGACTTTTTTGCGACTGGCTTTAACCCATTAGTTAAAATCATTTTGCTTCTCTACGAGGTACATTTCAATTATTAAGATAAAAAGTGCGCTGTATCATATTCGACGGTTTAAAATATAACCATAAATTCATCAGAAGTCCAATGAATTTCACAATTGAGTAATAAATTTCTGTTAATTACCAAAATTATAAAATCATGGTCTATGTTCACAACTAACTAAAGTAAGACTTTTATTTTCAGCAGTGAAAAAAGTACTTTTTTATAGTGTTTGTATGAATTAAATAAGTATTTTTGCATTTTTTCTAAAACATCTCAAAAATTGCTGGATTTTAAATTAATTTTGAAATCAATTTTCTTTGGCAAAGAAAGATTTTTTACTATATTATCACAGTAAATAAAGATAGGTTTAAAAAAGCTTTGTTGCGAAATATTTTTGTGATTATTAAAAATAGCAATTATTGCTTGATTACATAACAGTTGTCGCACTGTCTCTGAATGAAGATAGGTTGCTAAAACAAATATGAAAATAAAAGCCACAATTTTGTAATTTTCCTGTGTTTAACTTATAATGTGTAGAATATACGATTATACAAAAGTTATGTAATACTAAGACTATCTGAAATGTGCATTTGCACCCATCTCAACTTGACAGAGGTACGCTTGCATAAATAAGTAAAGCCTCGACCTCAATCAAATTTCTTAGTCTCTTAAATATTTGAAAAATCTAAAAAAGCCTATTTACTTGTCCTTTAAAGGCTAAGGTACGTTTGTTTCTTTATCGAGTTCCAATTTGTTATAAACAGGTTTTAGGAAGTCTTAACAGCATATGAATAACTTTGAGTTATTTTTTTGTAAATAATTTAACTAAAATCTTTTGTTTCAGTCCAAAAGCTTTTATGTTTTTAGTCTCTTAAATACTGGCAGTATATAATTAACATAACAAATTACAAACAATGATTGTAGGACTCAAAAGAGTTGCAAGAAATTTGCAAAATACCGTGATTCGGTCCGCGATTGAACTCAAAAGAATGTAAAAGTTGAAACGCTCGTGAAGATATTCAGTCAATCAAATAGATCTTTGTAAAGGAAAGAAAAAACTGTAGATTTCTGTACTTACGAAGTTATTTAATGTTTTTTGTAACCGTTTTCTTGAAAAAAATATAGATTGTATTTGTATGTGATCATCATATGACGCGGTCAGTGCACACGTTAATCATAAACAGCACTTTGTTAGGTCAGTAAATTTTTATAACCACGAAGCGTTGTACCACACAGTACCAAATAACTAACAGTCAAAAGTTAAATAGTGTTAAGTAACTATCTACCTATTAATCTATTTTACTATTAATAAATCTATTGATTAAAAGTAGATTAAGTAATTTGTTTAAACTATAATCCCCCTGGAATAAGTCTGATAAACAAACCATGTGTTTCAACATCAACCACAACAAGGCTCTCTCAGAATACAGGAAAAAAGAATACAAAAAACGCCGGTCAAGTGCTGGCTTTATTCATGTATTGAGGTCTCTAGGGCACCTTTTCATTGATAAAGAAAATTCTTCACCTTAGAATAAACCTATGAGCTCGTGTTTTATCAGCATTTTTACTTTAGAGAATTGTATTTGTGAAATCTCCAAATATAAGTTAATAAAGTTAAAGTTTTTTATGGCATAAGAGAATGAACAAGCCTGATGTAGGAGATAACCGTGGCTCTATAAATGTTATAGGTGCGTCGCTATCTTGTGGCCGACGTATTACGAAAATTGTGCCAGTCTTTCAGCAGTGGTATCTTGTTGGTAAAGACCAGTTAAATCTATGCTCGTCTCTTACTAGCTGCTTGACAGGAAGGTAGCTGGTCTATTATGCGTAGCAGACCCGGATCAAAACAGTATACAAAAAAAGAGGTTTTTAATTATAAATAATGAAAACCTCGTTGCTTGAGGGGAAAGCGTATACACTTAACTCCACCGACCAACCGTAAGGCTCGAATTCGATTCCTGATGGGGGCACACATTTGTATCTACTAAAGTATTTCTATGTTTTAATATAATTGTGTAGTGGACCCATAATACTAGCGCACAATACGCTTATTTTAGGGTTGGATCCAATTTGTGTAACTTGTACAGGGATATTTGTTAATTATTTATTTAATTAATCTGTATTTTATATGTTTCAGATTTTTTTTATATGTTTCAAAATATAGTTTGTAACAGATTTATTTTATACAATTTCTAAATTAAAAAAAATATTTTAAAACTCTCGATTATTTTATGGTCTATATTAGATTAAATAAATGCTTAGAGAGTGGTTTTTGAGTTAGAATTAATATTTTTTTCTCTTGCAGGTAATTTTTTTATGACATTTTAAGACAAACACGCAGACTGATTTCATGATGGTAACAAATTCACGTCGTCTCCTAAAAATACCAGAGGTGGTAATGGTGCGTTGCCAACTGAGACCGGGGTGATAGGCCTCAAGTAAAATTAAGTTTACCGGCAACCTTATTCGTCGACGGCAAACACTGACGTTATGGAGGCAGGAATAGGTAAGGCGGTGGTTGCAATCCGTTCAAATCGCTACGAAACTAACCATCTAGTCAGATGTTACAGTGTAAGTGACGGTCAGCCAACGCTCGTCTTTTGCGAGCTGCCTGCTGGACTAACACGAGGGAGATTGTTGAAGTTTACTAATTGTTACACTAAAAGTTTAATTTACCGTACAAACGAAAAAGGTTTTTGTCTGTTAGTGAATTTTAGTTCATTTTTGAGATACGTCTCAAAAATAAACTAAAATACACTGCGATCTTGACTAGAATTCATTAGCAAGCCAACAGTTGCTGCAAAGTCTCTTACGAAAAACTACTCAATTGGTCTACTTGGCAATGCTAAATAGCTTTCGAATTGGGCAAAGTCGCAAGCAACAACTAGTTCTTGTAAAATTTTAATGTCAAATATGATAAGCACGATAAAAACTTTATTTTTTTATGATATTGGAAGGCAAACAAGCAGACGGATTTCCTGATGTCAAGAAATTCACGCCGCCTATAAACACCAAAGATGGTAATGGTGCGTTGCCAACCTGAGGCCGGGATGTTAGGCCTCGAGCAAAAGTGAGTTTACTGCCTACCTTACTCTCCTAACCGGAACACGTCATGACGTTATCGAGGTAGGAATAGGTAAGGCGGTAAAACTCTACCACCTAGTCAAAGGTCACGTTGTTAGTGACGGTAAGCCTATGCTAGCCTTTAACGAGCTGCCTGGCAGGAAGGCAGATGGTCTATTCTGCAAAGGAGCACGAGATTAGAATTTAAAAGAGATGATCGTAGAAATAACTAAAGCTGAAGACAAAAGGAGCAAAATAAAACACCTGACGATTGATCCATAGAATAAATAAACAAAATGAGAAGATTAAATGGACGTATCCAATTTACTCCTCAACAATTATAAGTAACTTATTTGGTCTATATAACTAGCATTATGTCGGTTAGTGTACAAAATTGTTAATCGTAGACGACATCTATTATTATGATGTTTTATTACAACAAACTTTATGCTTGGTTCCAATCTTTCTAGAATTGTAAGGATTCCGTTGCTCAGTTCAGTGCCCTATTCAAAAATATTAAAGCTTTTCTGATCTTTCAATACATGTACGACACATATTAACATGATTGTATACGTTACTGCGTTAACCAAATGGATCCAAGCCCTGGCTGTTCGTCTCTTAACTGTGAAATAACCAATACCATATGTAATGCTCAACTGATTTCTCACATTTAAGATGTGCAGTGCAATAACACTATTAAAATATTTTAGAAGATACAGGAAGCAAAAATGTGTGAAAATTCATTGCTCCTCGTACCAACATATGATATGATGTATGATCGCAATAGATTTTGTAAACTTAAAAGAAAAAAGACGAGCCTGCTAAGTTTATTTCACTGAATCTTCTCAGCGAGCTGTCACGTTTGTGACGGGGTGCTTAGTTTTAAGTTTGTAGAGATGCATCACAACAAACTTTGTGTGGTCTACGTAAAATAAATATTTTATTATTGTTAAGTAAATATCAGAAAGGAATAGTCGCAAAATGTAAAAAGTTTAGATAAAAATTCGTAATGAAATATATAATAAGATTAAAAAGGTAGAAGAAGAAACAATACAAAAATAAAATCATATGAAAATTTTAAAGCGACGAAAATGTGGCATTATTCCAAAATACAAAATACAGGAATGTATCAAAGGATTCGATTTCAAAATGGTCACAAATTAAATCTTGGCTGAATGTTACCAATATTAAATTTCCAGCAACTGGAGTCTACATTCGAGCATGGCAGATGTGCAGCCAAATAAAAGACTTAGAGCCAAAATTAATTTAATTGACATTCACACTTTGCTTGCACTTGCTTTCGCAAACGACAACGGCTTCGCCTGTTTTGAAATTATTTAAACTTGGTATGTTTTTGCGATTCTAATGATGATAATATTATACAAAAAACTGTAATCGTGTGTTCCGATTTTTCTAATCAAGTATTTCTGGACAAATACATTTTTTGCATCTTCAAACCTTATTAGGAACGCTTAGTATATTTTATAATTATTGGCACAGAATTTCTTGTAACCTCAATCAAACATTAACATAGTGGTTATTAATTAATTTTAAAAAATTAAAAAAGGAAAGAAAATTAGAAAATGCTTTCTTAAAATAAAAGACTAAGTATTCCACGTATCCCAAGAACTAATATTTTTAGCAAAACAAAGCAACCTTGTCAGTTTTAGCAGAAGAATTAGGAGAAAAAACGGTCAAGTGCGAGTCGGACTCATCCACGAAGGGTTACGTAGCAGTATTTAATATAATATAAAAGTTAGTATATTATAAAAACTCTTTTAGTTCGTGGTAACTTTGATTAAATTTTATCATTAGGCATCTATCACAGATTCATTAGTAGGAAACAATAAATCAGGGTTTATGTATATGAAATTAAGCAATTTATGTCCAATAAAAAAACTACACACGTTAACCAATTTCCGGTGGAACTTTACACGGTAATGTGCATCATATATTTCTTTATTTGGTTTTATTATTCTCCTTAGAAGTTACAAAAGAGAGGGGAGGGGTTTTGCCATTTTGGCACTACACTATTCATTAATAGAAATAACTTTTTGCAAAATATATATTTTTTGGGCCGTGATATAAATTGTTTAAACATGCTATTCCTCCTTTAGTTTTTGAATCATAATAAAAATATGTGAAAGCGGGATGAGACAACAATCGAAGTTTAGACTAAAGAATCTTAGTTAAAACATTATAACAAACGAAATAGTAGCATTTATTAATTTTAGTACGTTTTCCAAACTAAGCTTTACTTACTTTTGCAAAAACTTTTTACTTTGTACTTTGACAAAAACAAGGAATCGTTGTTCGAGATAGATACATTTTGTGAAGTGAGTATTGTGCTTAAGTTAACTATGAATTTGTTAAAATTGTTGCAGTTTTAGAAGTACTTAGAAGGAATAATGATAAAAATTGAGAAAGAAGTGTATTTGTCACGTTCGACTTGCGATAGAGTAATTAAGTATTAAATTGAGAATATATGTCTAAACTAAGTATATTGTCCACCTTTGACTTAAACTCTTCGGTTCATATGTTGAAACTGTCTCCTGCGAAATGCAATAAAAACAAAAAGACTAACGATACTGGCCACTAGACATGACATGACGGATAGGGACTTCATTTAATAATACATTGCGAGTTACCTCAATGGAATTTATTACATACATTTTGCAATGTATAAGTATATGGTATGGCGGCCTCTAGTTGAGCGCAGGCGTAACAGAGGTCAGCTTTTGCCTCCATTTTGTTAGGTGTGCCTCATGCCACACAACGTCAATGAACTCCAACTCGCGATATCATCATAATGTCAATATCATTATTGGAAATTCTTGATAACTAAACACACAAATAAATAACTGTAGGTAAACTACTCAAATTAATGTAACTGCAAGTAAAGTTATTTACTTGTGATATTAATGCTAGTTAACGATAGGTCCAGCGTCGGACTTGACTCCTTGAGGGTTCGATTCCTGGGTCGTGCAACCAAATAAATTTAGAAATTGTGCGTTATCAATTTTCTAATAAAAATAACGTTGCCCGGGATTGGATATGTGCCAGGTTGGCGGTAGGCTTGCCACCTATCACGTTGTCGGACTTAGTGTCTTCGGCTAGTCGTTGGTGCCCTGGTTGTGATTCTGCCTACCTCTTCGGGGATATCGGCGTGAAGATACTTCCCCGTGTTGGTCCGGGCTCCTTTGCAGAGTAAACCATCTTCCTTCCTGCCAGGCAGCTCGTAAAAGACGAGCATAAGCTTAGCGTCACTTACATCGTGACAATCCTACTAGGCGGTAGAGTTTCCCAGCGACTCGTCCGGATTGGTACCACAACCTTATCTATTCCTGCCACCAAAACACCGTATTTGTCTATATTATAAGGATGATTTTCTAAAACCGTTCTTTTAAAAAAAGTGGTTACTTATTATGTGGTAATTATGAAGATTTCTCAAACTGTTACAATATTTAATCTTCATATTAAATTGGATAGATTAGTAAAATTTTAAGATTTTCATTTACAGTTTGATTCTGCCATACACTAAACAAATACATGAAACGTCTTAGCAGTTATTAAGTAACAAAGAGAACACCTGAATACGACACTAAACGATAGCGTAAGTAGACTCCTATACCATATTCGATTCGCGATGTCATGCAGCAGAGTCACCCTGATAAATATCGGTCAATAATATCTTAAAATACTGAGCATCCAACGTGTATAATGTTCGTATGCAACGTGTAACTGTACATGTGTTAAGGAATAAGTCGGTTGGAAAGTGGCAATGTTGAGTACATAGGTACTTTTCAACAGACCCACCTTAAACTTGAACTAGAAAATTAAATAGTTAAAGTACTCTCGCCTCTCGCCTATCGCCTCTGTGGTCTAGCGGTCCGGGTGTTGGACTTGACTGCATGAGGTCCTGGGTTCGAATCCCGGGTCGGCCAACATAAAGAAAAATGGATTTTCCCAATTTTCTAATTAAAAAAATGTTGATCGGGATTGGAAATGTGCCCGGTTGGCGATAGGCTTGCCACCTATCACATTGTGGGACTTAGTGTCTTCGGCTAGTCGTGGATGCCTGGTTGTGCCTCTGCCTCTTAGGGGATATGGGCGTGAAGATACTAATATTTTGAGCAAGAATTAAAACAAATGCTACCTTACTTAAGGAATAAAATTATCAAGACAGATTTTGTGTTTTTTTTTTAATTTATAGTATCTTAGTTCCTTTTCATGTAGTAGAAGTTCTAACAGTCGAGCGAAACTGGACTGGTTCTCAAATTAAATATAAAATGAATAGTATCCATGGCTCAACAAGTATGTCTATCGATTCATACAGTCTGAAAAACAAAAAACTGCCAGCTTGTAATTAACTTATTGTTTAAATCAATTAACTCTGTACGTTGACTCTCCAAATTTGGCGATATTCGTAAAAATAAAGCTTGTATCGCAGCTTGCGTTGGGTTGTTTTAGACAATATTCAACAGTATCTTTGAAAAATACACATCGTTTGTTGTTTTACTTGTAACGAGGCAAACTTCGAACGTCCGTATCTTTCATTCATAAGTAGCTGAGCTCTGTTGCTTTGTGTTCGGATTATTTTTAAAAATGAGTACACAAACATCAACAATAAAGAACGCGATAGTATTGTTTATGTCAGTATTGCTAAAGTTAGAAAAATAAGGGCTGATCTACATTAAAAATTAACATCGAACTCAAGTAGGTCAAATCCGAAGACTCATTATAAATGTTATGTTGACGTAGTAGGTTTAAATTTTTTACTTGTAAGGTATCGAACAAGCAGGCAGCTCCTAATAGTAATAGACAACCATCACAGAATGTAGACGGTACTGTTATGTCGCTATTTTATAGCTAGACTACGTGTTCAAGTACATTAGTTACACTATCCCCCTATTACGGAACACAACAATGACGAGTACTGACATTGTTGTGGCAGGATAAAGTAAAGCCGATGTAACAATCACAATGCCGCAAACGTACTTTCTAAACTAGTAATAAGGTCACTGCTCGTTTAATTAACTACGTATAGACTGAAAAATAAGCTGCTGTGGGTAGGTAGACGTATGATTCGAAACCGGAATTTACAATTTTTATTTCACAATACAAAAACTACATAACCACACCTACAAAGTAATTGTTGCAAACGTAACGGAGCACGTCTTGACTATTATCACAAGGTAAAATGTGCCATATATCTCCAAAAGCTTTTACCAGATTCTGTCCAAACATTTTATACAGAAATATTTCATTCGTTGCGAGTAGGCAAGGCCATGTGCCTTTACACGAAGGTTAACTTAAGCTTCTTACTTATATTACTTTAAATAGAAGCTTAAAATTTCTGTAAATGGAAAGTAATTAATGTTTATAGCAAAGTGATTTTCGATATTCCCAATCATATTTAAGTACTTACTCATTAATTAACTACTATATCTAGATATCATATCTATACTTTCTGCCTACCCCGCTAGGGAGTTGGTGTGAAGTTATGTATTTATATATACGGCGGCACAAAGTTCGCCGGTTTAGCTAGTGTTATACAAAAAAATTAATGTATATTTGCCTTAGTCACCCCATTTCATACGTACGGATGAACCAATTTCGCTAATTCTAATTAGTTATTACATTAGTTATTGTCAGTTTTATTTTTCGTATAAACCTTTAATATATCAATATCAATATTCACAATTGGGACAAAACAAGATTTATCGGTTCAGCAAGTTTCATAATAAGTTTTAAAAAAAAGTATCTTTAGGCCCATATCCCCGAAGAGGTAGGCAGAGGCACAACCATGGCACCCACGACTAGCCGAAGACACTTAGTCCCACAATGTGATAGGTGGCAAGCCTATCACCAACCGGGCACATATCCAACCGACCCGGGATTCGAACCCAGGACCTCATGCAGTCAAGTCCAACACCCGGACCGCTAGACCACAGAGGCGATCGATTTAATAAGTTTAAAATGTTAACTTATCACTACTTAGTACAAAACAAAGTCGGTTTCCCTGTACCTATGTCCCTTTGTATGCTTAATTAAATCTTTAAAACTACGCAACGGATTTTGGTGCAGTTTTTTTTAATAGATAAAGTGATTGAAAAGGAAGGTTCATATGTATATTTTATAACGTTGCGAAGCAGGGCCGGCCGCTAGTGAATACTAAACTTTTCTAAATTATAGAAATTTTCGTTTGAAGGTCATATTAATAGTCAATAATGAGATGAAAGCCGAAGCATTCAACATTTTGCGTTGTGTTTAGTTTTTCCTACAAGGCATAAAAGAGAAGTAAATTGAACATCGGACGAACAATATAATGGCTACGTGTTCTTTTAACCGAAATACTATTATTGCAACATCCTAGTAAATATACGGAAGGCGGTGGCTGCTTCTGGATCATAGTATCGTTCACGACACAAGAACGTTTGCCATAAAGTAGCTCTTTGTTACTCGATATGAATATGAAAATGAGGTCTAATTTATGCGTGGCATGCATTCACGTCTCGGTATGACCATTGTTTATTAATTTCTTATAAAATGATCTATATCTGCCCAATTTGGAATTTTAATTTAAATTTATCTTGTAATTTACATTTTTATATATGAAATAACTAAAATTATAGTAAATTTATTACATTTTTGTAATTTTTTGTGAAGGTAGTATGGTAAAGGGTACGGCCCTTTAATATATTACCTGTATATTCGTAAATACACAAATATATGTTACAGGGCGCCTGCCTTCTTTAGCTTTGCCTGTCGCTCTTAGAATTGTAAAATGTGTTGACTTGATGTTGTGAAAGAGGGTATGAGTTAATAACTTCGCTTTTGGAGATACTTAAGACGCAGCAAGGTGGAGAAGCAAGATAAGAAATGCCGACTCTGTCTTACGCCGGGATTAGCGCTAAGATGTAATAAAGCCAGCTAGCTAGATGTAGCACTAAAATGTAGAATTAATGTAAATATTCCTGTACAATTTACAAAAAGTGAATCTAGCCCCAAAGTAAGTCAAAATTATATGCTTGTGTGAAGGGTTTATTCAACGATATTTATACATAGAGATACTTATATTGATACTGGAATTCTTCTTTTTTTAAAAATATTTAAAGTACTAGGTATAATGGGAAATACTATAAGTTTCTATGAAAATGTGTTCTATGCTGACGAAGTGATATGCATACAGCTAGTATAAAATAGATCTAATATCTTGAATTGAGAAGTTCTTGTTTACATATACTTTTACATATTTTCTGTATTTCACAAACGTCTCTATCGATTTTCATAAAACTTAGTCTGCAGGTTGATTCGGTGGCGATAAATTGATCAAGATAGGTTTTATTTTTACTAAGCGTCACTTTTTACACGTTTGCAAAAACGTTACAAAATTATAATACAAAGAAAGGTAAGGTAAAATTATAACATCCAAGATGACACGGGCTGACTCGAAACCAAAATGTTGTGGTGGCTGTGGTCTCCAGTCTGACATTTACTTTCCTTTTTACCAATTTGTTTCTTTTGTGACAAAAACTATTATTTATATAAAATATAGGATCCCTTCATTAAATATTTATAATTTAAGAACCAAAAATTAAAAACCCAGGTACTTGTCACAATTTCAGCAAGTTTTTCCGCTTTTTAAAATAAGAAATTCTTAAACATTTTATCCGAAGTTTTGGCCCCATCGAGAGAAAAGATGGTCGAAGTTTTTTCATAATTATTGAATTTCGTGTTGATATTGAGTAAAATTAGTCAATTTTGGTGGCATTTTGTACAATTTTGTTCAGTGAAAGTGCACAAATGAAATAATCACGAAGAAATTAGCGTATCGTGTATTTGCTCGTTGCCGCCAAATCTCATTATATGAGCTTGAGTAATAAGGCCACCGCTTTACCCAATAGCCGGACATGACTTACTGACGACTTGCGACTAATATATGACTGATTATAATAATTGATTAAAATTGGTATAAATTTGATGCAAATTTTACTTGACTAATGGCAAAATACTAGCGTGAAGGCCAAAACCGAAAGAAAGAAAATAAAAAACATTTTATCCATAGGTTTATAAGGTGACAAATAAATGTTACCATTATATTTATAATAGTTGTAGGACGGAAATTGGAGGTCGTTCCTTTTAATAAATTGGATATGTCAAAAACACGAACAAGAAATACATATTCCTGAGTACAAAATAAGTTTGCTGTCACATCTTGATACTCAACATGGATATGGAATCCTTTCGATTCGCTAAATTATTGGACTTAACAAGGTATTTTTAAATAATATAATCATGGTTACGTTAAAACTATTCGTCGATTATGTCTTTACGTTATCAAAAAATGCTAGTATTTAAATACCTACCCATCATTTTTATGCAATATTATATAAAATTTATAATTAAAAACATTCAAACTTCCAAAACTGACTCTGCACCATGCGATTCGATTTTTTTTTCAAAGATAGCAAATGACTATCAGTTATGCATTGTTATGTATAACTGAAAAATGACTAGTAGGATGTTGATAAAATTTATAAAGAACAATTTTAGAGTCATTTGCTATCTTTGGTTAAAAAGAATTACCAAAATTGGTTTGCCATTGGCTGACTAATCATAAAACAACCATACGAAAAAAAAACATGTAGTCAAATTTAGAACCTCTTCCTTTTTGGTTCGGTAAAAAGATGCTAACATTAGGTTTTGGTGCCAAATTTTATCCTTTTCAACCGTAATAAGCATAAAAATTTAATAAGTAATATATATCCGAATGCTTAGAACTTATTATTTACTTCGGTATCAATTTGTTATGTGATTTAATATAGGTACAGTTCTTGCAACTCACGAAGGCGAATGGCCTTTACTTGTGGTAAATGCGTATCTTCATATATTGTCTAAGTGTGCGTGAGAGCGAAATCGACATGGTTAGCATATAGTAAATACTTATTTAGATACCTGAATACATTTAAATAACGCCCAGACTAGGAAATGCAGACATCTAAATGTATGTCATAAAAATGTTTGCACACATCGGGAATCGAACCCGAGCCTGGCGGTTAGTCGGTGGAACTAGGCGTGAACTAGCCCCTTAACCAACGAGTAGAAATACAAATAATTAAATAGATAACAGAATACACTTAATAAACACCCAGATCCAGACATACAGACATCTAGGAGTGAATCTCAGAAATTGAACCCTGACCTCGCGGTTGATTGACTTGCGTTAGTAGTCGCCAAACCCTTGAACCATGCAGTGAAATTACAAATGTAAGTACTATTTGCATAAACATCTTTATAGGTCTTCTGTATGATTATATATTAAAAAACAACTAAATTTTAAACATGTGCTCAAGATACTCTTGCTGTCGAAAACGCCGACCAGTAATACACCTCCTATTGTTCGAAATCCGGGAAAAGTCTCAGGAAACAGCTAAAATAATGTATGAACTAAACTTACCGTGTGTGACTTACTTAGTTTTCTTTTTGCTTACCTGTAAATAAAAAAGAATAATTAATGCTTTATTTCAGACCCCAGACGTTAAAATACTGATTAAATAACAATTAACGATAAGTGACAACAGAAATGTCATCTTACTTCTCTGATTTTGTAAGCAACATCTAGTTTCAAGTTACTTTTATTTTAGCGACTGCCATGTACTTGGGTTAAATTCTACTTTATTTATAAAATACGACATTATTTCATAACGCTTTGATTCTTAATACTTTTTTATTTCATAACAATAATAATGTTCTACAGAATAAGAAACAAAACTTCGCTAGACGTTACAATAATTTAACAGTCATGGTACATTTTGATCATTATGATGCGCCTATTCATATTTTGATAACTATTCTTGTTGCTTTGAAATTAGATTAAAAGTTCTGAATAAAGGCATCTCATAGATGAACCAAAATATTTGACCTGTTAGGAAAATTAACCTCACAGTATCTCAATTTTATAAAACCGTCAAGCCAAAGATGTCAAAAAACTTTGTACGAATCTTTAATAAATGAATCTGTTTAAAATATATGTTTTGATTATGTCGTTTTTGTTTCAATTAATTTTCAATTCTTTAAAAGAGCGATTTAATTCAAGTACTATTAAAGTAATAACAACACATTAGTATTAATTAGTTACCCGTTTTTAAATCGTTTAACTTTATTTAATTTGTACAAAAAATTTTTGATTTGTGTTAAAAATAAATTATTAATTTCAAAAACCAAAATTTAAATCTATTTTAAAATTTTCAATGAATAAATTTAATATAGATTTAAAACGCAAAAATATTATGTTTCAGTTTGGCAAAGGTATGTACACTATAAAAAGGGACTCTAATATGCGCGGTCGTCGGATGATATTGATCACAAAGTCAAAGCATTGTACATTCACCGAATGTGCAAAAAGAACAAAACGGCATGAGCTTTACAGAGGCTTCTGTAATCAAATTATTGCTTCAAAGTTCAAAGGCCAAATACAAATAACCAAGAGACATTATTCACCCAGTATTGTTACTACATGGTAGTGGCCGGCTTCAGTTGGGCATGTACTTCACGGCAACGAATGAAGATATCGGGATGGATATAGAGTATTGTGAAACTCGTATTCGTAACAAGGTACATTTCACATACTATAGGGCGATACTAAGACCAAACCAACCACATTTAGTATAAATTTCACAAGGTTTATATCCCATTCGATAAAAGTAATCAGCGAAAGTTTTTTTTATTACAATAAAAAATATCAATTGATGATTGTCAAATCTTATTACTTTAATGTAGGTACGGGT
Organism: Calephelis virginiensis; assembly: GCA_002245475.1. NCBI lineage: Eukaryota > Metazoa > Arthropoda > Insecta > Lepidoptera > Riodinidae > Calephelis > Calephelis virginiensis. Next base: position 51,137 of record NJDC01058188.1, on the reverse strand, counting down.
GTCAATACCCCCTTATTAAATTATTATGTAATGACTCTCGCATATTAATTACCCTCTCTTACATTTTCGTGTCGTCATGAGGTCAATGCTTACCAATTTTTGTTACAAGTTATTACTACCATTAAGAAGACCACTTGCTTGACTTTTTAGTCTAAATGAAAAAAAGAAGTACTTAATACGGGGCAGGTATCCATGGTCAGATTGCATTGTTAGACTGATCTGACCACGTCCA
>NJDC01058188.1:6841-50508 GCA_002245475.1 Calephelis virginiensis | reverse complement strand
CTGATATCACTGTGAAAGGTAAAACCGGTTAGCTATAGTAGAACTTAAAGAATTTACCTTAAAACAGTGTGTAGAGGCCTAACATCCTGGGCTCAGGACAGTGACGCACTTATAATATATGTAGTGTCTAGACCACGGGTATCTCTGACCACCAGGAGAGCAATGTGCTTATTTGCTGAACTCTCACATAAAAACATACAAACGTGTGCGAATATTAATAGCATCTTATCTGTGACCGCGTATGCAGATCGCTCGAAAATTGCGATCTGATCATGGATACTTAGCAGAATCTAACCACGGAGACTAAAATTTCATCAGTATGACCAAGGACACAAAATAGTGGACGTGGTCAGATCAGTCTAACAATGCCATCTGACCACGGATACCTGCCCCTTGAAGCTGTGTCATGTCATAAATATTAACTAACTGGGTAACCGTGCTCCGCTAAGATCACAATATTTCGAACTTTACCAAATTGAGCTGTTTTTAAAATTATCAATTTCTCTTTTTCTTTGTCGAAGGAAACCAATTATTGCAATTAATTACCTGCATGGTTCCAATTACTAACAATTTTCGAAGAGGTAGCTATTTGTGTGGTGTCTGTGTTTCTAGATCTAGATCTTTATTAAATTAATTCCTGTATCTGTTTAAATATGTGTGTTTACTAGTATCTTCAACGAGCACCCTTAACATAAACATATAGTTTGCATACTTTGTACTTTAGTGAAATTTCTTCAAAGATATCTAGTGTCACAGGAGTGCCAAAATGAGCAAAGCGAAGCACTAGGGCACTACCTATCTTTTCTCGACGTGTTTCGTCGTTTATTTGAACCCTAATTAGGTTCTAAATAAACCAGATAAACAAAATTTGAAAAACAAAATTGTCAAAGTATGATGTCAGCAGTACAGCGATATAATGGCACTTTGCGTGACTAGTTTTGAGTAAAGGGAACGGTAGCTTTACTTTAATATATTTTTTTATGAAAAAGCAGAAAATCGTGTGGTTGACAATTATCTTGACTTGCTTCAATAGCAAAAGACTATCTAAATAAAAAAATACAAGATTGTTCATTTGAAGTGTAAGTTACCCAAAATATATAGTATATATTGTACCGCCCAAGATTACATATTCATTGCACAAACACTTGTCTGTGTCACGAATTTCTGAGCCAACTGCCCGTTGACCTGGAAGCATGAATTTTAGAAGTAAGCAAGATCGCAAAGCAAATGTTAAGGCTAAGGTATGAAAATCGTTATATTACAATAAGTATTATATTACGTTAATATATTACAATCCCCGTGTTGGTCCGGGCTTCTTTGAAGAATAGACCATCTGCCTTCCTGCACGCAGCTCGTAAAAGGCGAGCTTAGGCTTATAGTTACAAACCCGTGACATCTGACTAAGTGGTAGAGTTTCGCAGCGACTCACCCACCCACTCAGGAAATCCCTCAGCTTGTTTGCCTTCCAATATCATAAAAAAAGTATTCAAATTAAGTTTTGTTTTGCAATGGTTCAGGTAGTCGCAGCATGACAGTTGTTAAAAAGAAAACCGAAAATAAACGAATATTGATACCGGGAAAAATATTAGTGAAGCCTTCCATGCACGAAGTTTTGTGTTTCATTTATCTTTATTCAATATAACCACACAGTTACGTCATTGATCCGTAAAATACTAGCTTTCCAAGAAGACATTGTTCTCCTATATTTTTAATGTGATTTTAGTAAAAAAAAATTAAGGTGTGTCACCCTTGTCACTTAGGGGTATGAAAAATAGATGTTGGCCGATACTCAGACCTATTTAATACGCTCACAAAATTTCACAAAAATCGGCCTAGCCATTGCGGAGGAGTTCAATCACGCACACCGTGACACGAGAATTTTATATATTCGATTTTCTCAGTTAAGATAATTTTATTGCACATTCTTTCAAACTTTGTAAAAAATGTTAACTGATAAAAGTAGAAAAATATTTAACAGATCTCCTTTATAATCGTGTTTACGATAACAAAGGCAAAGAAAAAGAAGTGTACCGACTAAAATAAGAAAAGTAAAATTTGGTACGATCGTTTTCAATTATAAACGAAAGAAAATTAAATATTTATCGTCTATATAAAAGAAAATAGGGATTGTTCCAACACCTATATTTCAATTTGTATATTTCAAGAAGAAGAAGCGATTTGAACGATAGGTTTTTTGGATTCGTCCCAGCTCCAAATCGCAGAATGATAACTATTAAAATATTTGAAAACTAAAGATGAAATGAGTTCACATTTGTGTACAAATGGGAGGTGGGAGGTATAAAATCCACCAGTTGACTTATTATAGGTATTAGTTGTTGTAGTTTAGTACGTGTTTAGTTTTGTTATTCTCTGTAATAGGTCCACCTTGATAAAAACCAGTAAATAATATCTTAAAATACGGCACATCCAACGCGTATAACGTTTGTATGCGCCTTATGACTGTACTTATGCTAGATTATGAAATTATTCGCATTGAAAGTGGTTTTACTGGGGAGTTTACTCTCCAGCAGGTCCATCTGTAACTTGTATTTGGGAATTATAGAAGCTGTTGAATTCAAATAAAATCACTGTACAAATATTTATTTCATAGTACGTGTAGAAAAAAATAGATGACAGTTTTTGGGTATTTCAATACATCTTAATCATAAAAAATTATACAAGCACATAAAGAATGACATTTGGGCTTTTTGCAGTATAAGTTTTTTTTAAACATTTAAAAAATTGATATAAATAAACCTAGAGATCCATTTTCAATTTAGAATTATTTCATAATCAGCACAAGTAACATACGACGTTATACAAATTGGATGTACTATATTTTAAGGTATAATTGATCGTTATTTATGAGGTCAGCTCTGGTGCAGAGCATGACACTGATGGCAGAGTGCTGTGCAGGACTTTCCCGCATAGGGATCCACCGCCATATATATTCCTGCTGCCATAACGATATCGTCGTGGTTCTGGTAGACTTACACAATAGGCCTAACATCCTGGCCACAGGACAGTGACGCACCTATAATATCTATGATGTCCATAGGCCTCGATATTTCTTACCATTAGGAGAGCCATGAGCTTGTTTACTGTCTTATCACATAAAAAAATGACACATTTAGTCTAAGTTTGGAATAATTTCAGCAAATGAAAATTACAAAAACAAAAGTTAATAATAAAAACTAAAACAGTTAAAAACTAAAACAATTTACACGGGAACTCTCATATTTGTATGAATACTATGTTTTGACAACAAAACGACTAAAACATTTGAGGAAATTTACCATAAAAATAGATAAGACGTTGGCGAAAAGAATAAAAAATAAAATAAAAAATCAGAAGAATTCAAAATAGGACTTTAGGATAGTGCCTTTAAGGGTTCCCTTCTTAAAATTGTCGTATTATATTCGCAAGGTGATATGTGGCGTCACTTTGTGATGCATCGCCAGCTACTGGCAACGGAGTCATTCTATGAGCACAGTAAATCATAACTAGGTGGTAGAGGATTTTGCTACAGCTCGTCTCGATTAGTACTACCACCTTGCCTTTTCTGACGCAATAACGCTAGTGCTTGTCTTTGTATGTTCCTTACTGTTGGTGGTAGCCGGTAAACTTGAAAACTTAACCTAAGACCTGGCCCTAAGACAGCAATCAGTGCAACACTAGTCAAATTAATAGATTTTTAAAGGTGATGATTGTTTCTTATCACACGAAGCTGAATGAAAATGAATTCTGTGCTGTTCCTGGGCTCTATAGAAGAATTGAACTAGACTAAGTGATAGAGCAAGATACTGCCTAGCCAATTCCTGCTACTATAGAGCAATTACACTCTCTATGTTTCGCTGAGAAAATTCGTTCCTGACGAGTGCTTCCTAATCACAGACGCTTTTAAAATATTACTTTAGACAAAGAGCCAACGTTGCATACCGATTGGAAAGATTTTGGACAGTCTATCTTAGATTATGGATAGTCTAAATATGCTTTTTTACTAAAAATACTGAACGTAACATTACTTAACCAAAACATAAAAAAAATACTAGTTGATTAAGTGCAGCATAGCAACTCGTGCGGATCGGTACACTGCCCTAAATTCCTGTCGCCACAAAGTCAGTGATGGTTATTATTATGGCAAAGATAATGATCCACGCGCAACATGGGTGAGGTCTTTAGGCGGTGCGATTGCTCAGCCAATAACAAACACATTTTCATGGTTTGAAATTAGAAGTTGTCCCTTAAGTCGAGATAGGACTAGTTGTCGGACCATAATAAAACTTGACCATCTCGGAATTATGGCCTACATTTTTTTTTGTGTGTTTTAATAAAATAACAATCAGTTTTTTGCAGTTTTATTTAAATTAAGCTATGATTATGAAAACTAAACAATTACAGTGGTAATTGTTTAGTTTTCAGACCTCTGCGACCAGATCTCAAATAGAGTCCGAGCACGGGAAACAAAAACACCACTTGTCACGTCCTTCGCCAACTTTGTCGAAGCACTCACACCAGAGAACACCAAATCGCACTCGACGTACGTTTCACCTAAACACTCTCGTGTGTCTGTGTCTGGTCGCGGAGGTGGGAGGTGGGAACTTTAGGTAGGGTTGTCACATGTAAGGAACGTGACAATTTATATTGTTTCCCGAGCTCTTCCTATATTCGTATTCTGGTCGCGGAGGTGGGTGGTGGGATCGTCAGTTAGGCTTGTCACACTCTGTGTCGTTTGGACTTTGGAGGATTATTTGCCACAACAGTTACACTGCTTACGCGGAATTAGCAAAATAAAGGCTTATTTTACATCTGAGTCATGTATTTGTAGTACAACACATTTTAATCCAAAGAATAAAGACGTAAGGGACATATTTTACAGAAATATTAAGTAAATAATATTATTTACAACTTTACAGCAATCTTAACTATTACCATCGGGAGAAATAATAATAACAATCTATCTACATATATAAAAATCAATGCCTCTTTTCGTTGTAATTTTATAACTCAAGAACGGGCTCACCTATCAGAATCAAATGTTTAGGCTTTATTTAGACTATTTCGTAGATAGTTTATGTGAAGTTTGCTTAAAATCGGTAGAGCGGTTCTTCATTTGTCACATTTTTTGTTACAAATGAATTCAATAAATTGCGTATCATTTTGTTAATGGGCATTTTTCTGATGGGGACTGTGCTGTCATATTGACACTTTTTTCAGTTGATTTTTTTTTTGTTGTGTTATGTCATTCATGCGGTCATATACGTAGCGAAGCACGTACCGGCCTGCTAGTAATATTACAAATTCAAATGTTTAAATTATTTTTAGATAAATCGACTCAATTTTTATCCCTAAAGAAGGAATAGTTTCTGAATGAATTACATCTGTAGCTGTAATTCATGTCTACTCAAAACGTTAAAACGGCTAAATAGAACTGCATACAATTTATTCGAATAAAGGCATTACCACTTCGAATTTCGTTCAATTGGAACTCGGTATTTTCTGTCTACCCTGCAACGGTTACGTGGCGTGAAGATATGTATGTTTACGATTATTAATTACTGATATACTCATTTTAACAACTTGGATTTATAACTTATACACTGATCATATAGCCATAAAATAATAATTGCAACCCAACATAAAAGCAGGCTAATATTTTTATAAAAATGTATAAACATAACGGTATTCTTTTTTACATCTATGTGTGTGTGTGTGTGTGTGTGCAAAAAATTTAATGTTTAGTTTTAGTTTATTTTTATGTTATTTTATACTATCTTCATAGTATTATAAAAATGTTTTTGACATATTGCAAGTGTAGTTTTCTACCTACGAAATAAAGTAACATTTGACTTTGACTATGTTAGCTGACCATAACCTGAACATTCAAAGGTTTTTATACATTTCACGAGTTACATATAGTTCCCAAGCGGTTCTCTCGACGTGGGCAAACATTTGTGCGATGAACATATTTTGGATGACTGCTTTTACAGGTCTGGGTGTTTATTAAATTAATTCTGGTATAAATTTAAGTATTTTTAGGTATTAGAATCTTTGACTAACACCAATAACACAAGCATATAATTCGATTACTTTGGGGTTACATTCAACTTGTCCAGTGACATTAATTGTCATAAGAATTGTTATGTCTGTAATTTTAAATCTAAAAAACTTATGACTTGGAAACATTTTGGATAATCTGTAAAGCACATTCTTCAAAATAAAAAAAATATTCTTATATCTTAAGAAATGAAGTCGGACTACGCTTTGACGAGTTATAAGCCTAATTTAAAATTGACTTTAATCACTCTTCTACGAGGACTCTTTTAATGAATGGGATAAACAATCTTATAGCCTTCCATAGAACATAAAGCCTGCCATAAAACCTACCAGCTAAATTTACCAGCTACTGGCCTATAAAATATCTTTAATGTGCAGAATATTCCATCTGGAGTTTTGTTATAAGTATAGGTAAGAAACTTACTTGAATATAAATGTGTACAGCGACATAACTTATTCGCATTTGTATTACAAAATAGGTGACTCATTCTAACATAGCAATCTTTAGCTGATAAAGTTTGCATCTAACAAAATGATATATACGTAATGTATTAAGATAAAAAAGGAAAACTTGAGTAATGTAAGTTTAAAGTAAAACGTACAATATAAATGGTCTAGAATTAAAAAGTAGCGAAATAGGCACTGTGATATATTTCACTATGAAATACTACAGGATTTTGCAAGTCCTCGTTATCCTCATGAAATAATAAATAAATATACTGGACAAGTTACACAAATTGAATTTAACCCCAAAGTAAGCAAATTATATACTTACGTGTTATGGGTGTCAGTTAACGATACTAATACATAGAAATACTTAAATGACCTAAATGTTCATCACACAAATATCTGTCCCCATCGGGAATCGAACCCGAGCCTTGCGGTTGGTCGCTGTAATTAGGCGTGTACGTTAGCCACTCGACCAACGAGGCAAAAGAACAAAGTTGTGGGCCAAAGCTTATGTGAAGTGATATTGTAAATCGAAGTGAAGTCGCAAATATTTACTTGTAGATAAAAAAATCATTGGCGCGAATGTTTTAAAGTCAAAATCTCAACAACAAAACATTTCATAAACTGTTTCTCTCTTTATTATTTACTTTCAATATTTTCTCACAATTCACAAAAGCATGAAACTGTACAAAGGGCTTAAGAAAAAAGGAAACTTGAGTCTAATGAAGCAATACTTGACAGAGTTTATTCATAATGTCGAACAGGTTTTGCCTTTCATTATTGGAAGTATTTCATTTCGATTGACAAAAAAGTAAAAAATACGTTATTCTATCGTTTCTTAAAATAGAAGGTTTCTCTGTGGCAAAGTATTCGTCACAAAGTGAGATCAGGTTTTCAACCAATATCAAAAAAGAGTATGTTCGTTATTGGAATATAGGTATGTTCGCACGTGCGTTTTTGAGTCATTTTTAATAATGCAATGTAATTCTTTTACCAAGACCGTATGGTATCGAAATTGAAGTTGTTTTTCTGCAGTGTACCGGCGTTTAACTTATTTTATTAGATTTACTGGAAGTACTTGTAGCAACCGTTTAAGGAAAGTCTCATTAGTACATGAACATTGTAGCCAGACAGCGATTATGACTAGGTCACGGTAATGTAGTCCAGTATTCCATCTTCATACAAACGGACGAAAACGCATTTTATGTCTACGCGTCTCACGTTCGGGATGCACTTGAAGCGGGCGATTATTAGTGATTGCTATAACTAGAATTGCATAATATTAATACGTTAAGCAAAAACATTTTAACCTTTTTAAGAAAATCGCGAGGATGGAGGAATATGAAGTTTGGCACACTTATAGTTTATAGTAGGAGAAGTGCAAATTGCTAATATTTTTCTATGACAATGCTTATAAAGTGCATTAAATAAAAAAATACATACTAACAAACATTCGACACTATCAAACAAATATATTGATAACGATAAAAGATAACAGATGGCGCACAAACTATATTCTTAATGTTTGGAAGCAAAGTAGTTGCTCTTGATAAATGAAGATGGCGTTCTTATTAAACATATAACTAACAATAGAACCTTTATAATGTTTGAACATTATATATTAATAATTTGTATATTTTGACAATCGATTATGCGTAAGTTACTAGGTAATTCTGTTTTGATATTCTAAAATCTAAATTTGACGTTTTGGATAATGTTAATAATAATTAGCAAAATAAGATGCACATTTTATCTCATTTTGTTCGGGTCATTGGTTTTTATGGTTTTAGTAAAATATTTACATTTTTGGTTCGTTTTACAATATAGTAAGTTTTATTTCACTTATATTTTACTAACGCATGTATGTATCTATAACCAGATTAAGAAAGATTAGTTTGAAATGAACAGGTACTGTAAAAGTTATTATATTTTATAGGTTTAAGATAGGCCTGACTTTGTTTTGTTTTGTCGTGCCTGATTTTAAATTTTAATTGAGTCATGTTAAATGTTTTTCATCTGAAATTGTTTACTTACGTTTTATAAAATAAAAAGGCTTTACATATATGGAAGCATTAGGAGGCTACAAATCTGTATTTAGTAATTGCTTATGCTTAGGCATAAAACTGTGTCAAACGGTCGCCCGTGACAGGCGCACGACGCTTGAGCACGCAGCTGTCGCTGTCGCGGGCCCCGCACGTGCTCCCGCAACGGGAACCGTCGCGGGGAGACAGGCACAGCTGCGCGGTCGCGGGCCCGTCTCCCCGCGACGGTCTACAGCGCAGCTTCCCGCAACGGGTCACTTTTGTTTGAAGCCGCGCGGGTGCCCGCTTAACGCAGTGTCTGCCCTTATAATCGAGACATCTCGAGACTTGTACATAATCTAGTGATTAGTAGTAGTACATCTCATAAGCGCTAGTATGCACTTGGTATAACATATAACTTGGAGCAACGACGTGATAAGTGGTCGATTAAACAACGTTTGTTTTTATGTGAAACATCTAGAGCTGCACGTAAAACCGATTTCTGGTGTTGCGAGGCCTGCCGTGGCGACGCGTCGCCACGCGATGTAATGGTATATATATGCAGTAGTGTGTACGGCTAGGCGACGCGTCGCCATACGCAATCGACGATATACGATATCTAAAATAGTACGTCTAAAATAGTAATATTTTATTTTATCATTATGACATACTAGCTGTTACCCGCGGCTTCGCCCGCGATAAATTGAGATGTAATTGAGATCTATCAAGTTGGATCGAACTGCACATGGTGTGCGAATTTTATTATAATCGGTTAAGTGGTTTAGGAGTCCATTGAGGACAAACACTGACACGAGATTTATATACTATGACATATTTAGTTCCTATTACAATCTGTTCTTTTCTGAATATTATTTTTACAAAATAATGTCGATGTTTCACATCTGCCAGGCGTCCTGTGACGGTTCACATTTTTTTTAACTTGTAAATAATATAGGTAAACCTAATAAGGTAAGCGTACAATTTTTTTTTGTTATTTTGATTTTAATAATTACTTAATATGGCTAAAAACAATTAAAGACTATATTGTAATGTTTTTGATCTTCACTGTTGGTTTAATACTCAAAGGCTTCAAGAATGGATTGACAACAATGACATTTATAACATCATTAGAAATATAATTTATATTTATTAAGTGGCGCAATGTTACAATGGATCGAGCGGAAATGGGACCATAGACGCGAATACTTGCTATTGTAATGTTTAATTTTAGAGAGTAGAGTAGCCGCTAAATTACTTTTTTTACATTTTTTCGGTATAAAAACTATCCTTTGTGTTAATTCAAGTTACTCTCTATGTTTGAATCAAATTTCATGAAAATCGGTTTAGCAGTTTTTGCGTGAAGGAGAAACTAATAAACAAATATACAACTTTCGCATTTATAATATTAATAAAATAGTAAAATAATATTCGTACAGTAAGCGTAATCATAAGAGCGTTCTCATTGCGTAAAGGTCGGCTACGCATGTATGATACTCCTGGTGTTACGGATGTACGTGTGCGGTGGTGATCACTTTCCCTAAGTGACCAATTTGCCCTTTTGCTTCTTCTTATATATTAAAAATCATATTATTCGTATTAAAACTTCGTCGCCTCTGTGGTCTAGCGGGAGTTGGACTTGACTGCATGAGGTCCTGGGTTCGAATCCCGAGTCAGCCAACATAAAGAAAATTGGATTATCCAATTTTCTAATTTAAAAAAAAATGTTGGTTGGGATTGGAAATGTGCCCGGTTGGCGATAGGCTTGCCACCTATCACATTGTGGGACTTAATATCTTCGGCTAGTCGTGGGTGCCTTGGTTGTTCCTCTGCCTACTTCTTCGGGGATATGGGCGTGAAGATACTTTAAAACTTCGTACAGTACGGTGATATCGGCACGTAGTAAGTCGTGTCACAATAAAATCATAAATGCAAAGTGTGTTACCAATAATGGCTCATTAGTTGAAACAATTTTAGTGAAATCGGTGAGCAAAATGAATATATAGGATGCTTATCTCAATTCAAATATTTAATGGGGAGGAAAACCTTTAGACGATTCCATGAAACATGACTTTGAATTTATACAGTGTTTCTACTTTATATTTGACATACGTAACCAAGAGATACTCCTTTATGTGTACGTATTTTCATTATAAAAAATAAGAAGTATGTATTTTTATTAACCTTATCTTTTATGCATACATTTGAAGATACAATGTCCAAATAAACAGATAAATAATTAGACAGTCCTGTGAATCGAGGGGTTAGCGTTCACGCTCAATGGCATCGATTATACGCCAAGTTAATCACAGGGGCGACCACTTGAGAGGTTTGGTGAAACTTGATTAATTGTCATTATTCGTATAAAATATTTTTGCACTATTGTTTAAAACAGCAAAAGTGCATTCTTACATTAATGATTACATATTTGACTATATAATATGTTTAGATATGGGATATAAAGTCAACAACAATAAAATAATTGAAGTCGTACTCGCTTTTATAAATAGGGGAATGGGACGGCTGAGGCGAGTGAGGCGGCAAAAGAAGCGGGATCAATAGCAGCTCGACCCTGACACAATTTACAATGTCCGTAAGGCAGACAGGGTTGCGGCTGTGTTCAAGAATAAACACAGCCTGTACCTACGTCACTCAAATTGAGACCTCGTATATAATGAATGCAGATGAAATTTATACGTATAGGTACAGTGTGTCCAGAATCATATACTTTTTTATGTTATGGATATATAACAACTAGCCGGCTCTTAATCGTAAGAGACAACCGTCTTCTATTGATACCATAGTTGTTATTAACATCGGGATGTTAGGCGACACGTGCAAGTCTACCGGCTACCCCCCCCCTTACAACACGAAACACGATAATAGCGAGCACTAGCACTATGGCAGCTTAAACAATCTGATAGAGCTGCTACACAGAACCGAGTAAAACCCAATAAATTAAATATAAAATAATTAAATAAATAAAAAATATCTGCAAACTTTTGCTTCTGAATTAGGCGGAAAAATTGAGTGGAGTACTACAAACACCTTGCACTAAGATACATTTACTATTTGTAGAGCAAAGTTCTCTATTAACAACGACCGAATACCTTTAATACGTGTTTTTTTTATTCTTATACATGAACCAACATATACAAAATGTATAACAAGGAAAGTTTTGCAAAGGAGTGATTCATTTAGTGTGTTTTGCAGGCCACTGCTCAACGCGTAGCGCATATTCAAAAAAATGTTGTAACTAATTCTCTACAAACATATTCTGCAAATGTCGTTAGATCTCATATAAACTCTTGATAAATTATGGCGCCACTGTAGTCTAGCAGTCCGGCGCCGAACTTGACTTCTTGAGGTCGGGTTCGATCCCCAAGCAACAAAAACAAATAGAAAATATGTATTTTCTAATAAAAATAACGTTGCCCGGGAATGGATATGTGCCCGGTTGGGGATAGGCTTGCATATTGTTACATTATGGAACTAAGTGCCCTCGGCTATACCTGGTTTCCTTGGTAGTGCCTCTGCCTACCTCTTCGGGGATAAAAGCGTAAAGATACTTAAAGATACTTTTTACTTTTGGTCATATTTTTCCCAAAAACCAAAAATCCAAGAATTTAAAAATTAATTATTCTTCCTCACATTTGCTTTACGCTCCGGTAATTTCATTTTCGAGTCATTTAACGATTTTAACGGGTTTCAGTGTAAAAAAAGATTAAAGGCCATAGGCTATTATTTATCTCGACGTCTCAACGGACAAGTAAATAACATTAGCTAGAGGGAAATATAACTAATCTTACATAATCTAATCATCCCCTCAGCGGACTGATACACGGGGAGCTTTACTTACGTCAATCTGTATTGCACTATACGGGTCGTAGCGTCGATTGACAGGTGTCGCATCCAACGCTACGTCAAGACAACGTAAGAAAATAAACTTGCGATCCAAATAAATCTGAATGTATAGGCTAAATATTCTCAAAACTAAAAATGTTGACTAACTCCAGACAAAAACCTTTAAGTAATGTAGCTAACAACTATCTTGATCATGTCAGTTTTCTAACTAAGAATTCTCATTAAAATCGGTAAATCCGTTCAAAAGATACAATGACATAGGCACACCAACACACACTCACAAAGACACGTCAAGCTTATAACTCTCATCTTTTTCCGTTGGGGGATCAAACGTTATTCTAACTTAACAGGCTTACAGTTACAGTTGGCCCTTGTTTAAAAAGACTTATAAAAGTCTTTATAAAGTCTTATAACCCCACGAATCTAGCAAAACTGACAGTCCTTCTTGTTATTAGTTCATAGAAAAAACAAATTTCTGAACCAAAATTATCTGTTCAGCAGTCTAAATCGGAACTAAACTGCTATTTGCTAAAATGTTATTCCGCTATCCATTATAAAGGTGTAAGCACTTAATTTGTTATTATTTCCTTACTATTTCCCAGGTAAAATTCTTAATCATAAATACTAATCGTCACACTAGCGACGCTGATTAGTGAACCAATAAATTGGTCGCACTGTACTAATAGGTTCACCAATTAATGCTTCCAACACTCCCACCTTTAGTGTCTATACTCTATAGCCGGTGTGTATTTGTCATGGACCTATTTTGTTATTAATACATCCATGGTATAACTAAGAATCAGGAAAGCTGTGTTTGTTTAACTGCCAATATCATAAAAAATGTACAATAGATTTCTTAATGATGCCTCTCCTTTTTTCAAATTCAATTATTTTAATATTTTTTCTTTAACAGTTTATTCTCATTTTATTGTAAAGCACGCAGTTACATTGTTTATTAACTATGGCATCTGTGGTCCAGTCACTTAGTAAGTGATAGTACTAACGTACAGAAGACTCATTGACTAATAAAACACAAGAAAACTTGAATATTAAGATGTGTAGCTGATGCTCATGTTATGTTGATCGAGTAGCCCCAATTTATTAAAAACCTTAAGCATGTCAAGCAAAATTGAAATTTAGGAATGTCATATAGGGCTGAGCGTAGCTAAATAAAAATTATATTGCGTTATAATGTTAGATATTTTTTACTACTGGTTTTGACATGAGACAGCAAGAAATACGCTATCTGAATCTACGTAAACTGCTGAGGAAAACACCCTGGGTTGCAAATTGCAAAGGGCTTGAAATATCAGTTTAGAGGATAAGATGCAGTAAACTTATGCACGAAGCACGTTTTAACTCTAAGATAGTAACTTTTTTTTATGGTAATTGAAGGCAAACAAGCAGATGCATTTCCTGATGGTAAGAAATTCACGCCGCCTAGAGACACCAAAGGTGTTAATGGTGCGTTATCAACCTGAGGCAGGGATGTTAGGCCTCGAGCAAAAGTAAGTTTACCGACTACATTACCCTCCAAACCGGAACACGTCAACAGCGAGCATTGGAGCAGGAATAGGTGGTTCCAAACCGAGGGAGTTGCTGCAAAACTCTACCACCTTGTAGGATGTCACGGTGTTGGTGACGGTAAGCCTATGCTCGCCTTTTACGAGCTGAGCAGGAAGGCAGATGGCATATTCTGCTAACTTATCGCGAACACTGGCAATGCCGTGAAAAGATGGGCCGTTTTATAAAAATAATATATTCAGGACTTATGAAAATAAATGACACATCTTAGCTGCATATCGTGATTGATTTTTTACGTTTTATAAAATGAAGAATTATAAGTTATTAATAAACCTAATTGTAAGAACTATTCCCAATAGTGGACTTGTGAAATACTCAAGAGGTGCCGAAAATAGTATAATGGAAATTTAAGAAGTTCCTGAAGCCGCCTTTCGGTTCCACCATCAGATCACTTTGATGTCATAATAACTTTGGATTGTCATCCGGTTTACACATGCAAGCAAAAAACGGAAAGATTCCACCCTGCAAATACAATATGTATGGTGTTAAATAAAAACTTGTGAAAAGCAAGACAAATTTACAAATTAATCAAACTTTAATTGATGGATTAAATAAAGAAAAGGTGTAATTACGAAAGTATTTTCAACATTTACTTTATTTACTCAACCAAAAGAATTAGTATTACAGCCTCAAGTTAGCCTTTAGCCATTACTATTCTATCGATAGATATATTGCTTAGTAACTGGTGGTTTGTCTGCTTGCTTACTTGTAAATCCATAAAAAACTTGCTTGGATTTTTGTTTCCTTGTAATTCAAGCCTGTCCAGTGCTTTTTATCACAATAACAAATTTGTTTCAATTATGCGACATAATAATTAATACTTAAACTTAAATAAGAATCAAACATGTTAATGTTTTTATTTTTAGTATTAATGATCATATTGACCGTCTCGATGACCGAGGGGCTGACATACACGCTAAACTTCAACGCTTTACAGCAATGCTCGGCGGCAATTCCAAACCGATGCATGAATTTGTGTTATGAACATTTAGATATCTGCATTTCCAGGTCTGGGTGTTTATTAAATTTATTCTGGTATGTATTCAACTATTATAAAACCAACACAAGCATATAATTCCCTTATTTTGGAGTTAAATTCAATGCAATGTGTCCAGAGATTTTTTTAAATTATTACAGGGGTTCCCAAACTGGGCAAAGCCTGTGTTACAGGCTGTTTGTGAGTTACAGTTATATTAACTCGTTTTATTTATTTGGTTTTTAACAACTTTCTTTATTTTATTGAATCAGGCGTTACTTTGCCGAAATCCATTATAACAGATGTAAAATAAGCCTTTATTTTGCTAATTCCGCGTAAGTAGTGTAACTGTTGTGGCAAATAATCCTCCCAACGACACAGAATGCGACAAGCCTAAATGACGTTCCCACCACCCACCTCTGCGACCAGAACATGAATATAGGAAGAGCTCGGTAAACAATATAAATTGTCACGTTCTTTACTTGTGACAACCCTACCTAAAGTTCTCACCTCCCACCTCCGCGACCAGTAGGGCTACTCTTGAATCTTGATATCATGCGAATTGGAAATTGGAATCGTATATGTCACTTTAGGTACTTTTGAACACAAAATGAGGGGATTATTAACATTTAGTTATAAATAAATTCAACGAATAGGATAAAATAATTTACTATTTACTTATAACTAAATGGTAATAATTCGCCAGTATTGTGTTCAAGAGTACCTAAAATGACATATTCGATTCCATCTTCCAATAATGCATGAATCGAGCTTCGAGAGTAACCCTACAGATCACAAACAGACTCCGAACATGGAAAACAAAACCACTCGTCACGTCCTTCGCCAACTTTGTCGAAGAACTCACCACAGAGAACACCAAATCACACTCTTTAAACTTTTTTTACTGCGCTTAATATCATCAATAGAAAAACTATTTTATCTTATGGTATAATACAGCTAACAAGCACACGGCTTATCTTATACGGTAAGCGACCACCGTCTCTTATAGCCGTCACATGTTATAGATGTGTCATTATCCTGTAGTGTGGTATTGTTGTCATTATGGCGGCAGAAATAGGTATATACATACCTATCTTCACGCCAAGTCCCTTACATGGGCATAGCCATAAGGAATAGGCAGAGAGTATCAAGTGCCAAACCTCACGATGCTGACAAATCTGTCTGGATTCCTTCACATTCATTACCCTTTTCATACAAACTCCGGTTTCGGAGACTCTTGACACCACCCTCGGATAATAACGGAGCGATGTAATTGTGGAATGTCAATCTAGATCTCAGCGGGTACATACAGCCATCCACATTTGCATGGTATATATGCTTTGTCAGTTAATCTTTCATATGTCACTCTTTCCACATGACCAAACCAGCGGAACATGCCCTTTCTCATTTTAACACAATCACTTTCTTTTGATACCACTCTTTCTCAAATCTCACTGTTACGAATGCGGTCAGCGAGCGTTACACCACACATTTTCTGTAGCGCTCTCATTTCGACCGCATTTATCTCACTCTTATGCCTTTTCTGACATACGTAACTCTCGCTTCCATACAACAACATAGAATGTTTAGAATTTTGGGTAGCAATAGATAAGGCGGCGGATACACTGCCTTTTCTACCCGGGTAAGTTTCTAAACACAACTCTACCACCAGTGGTCAATACTTGGCAATGACGACAAACAATGACGATATGGAAATTTGTGCAAAATCTGTTAGTTAGAATTTCAATAAAAATACTGCAAAGCTCTCAAGGTCGGACGAATAGCTGCTACTTAAATTAACGACATTTCAGCTACAAAATACTAATTGTTTATAACTCATTTTTTGGCATCGTTTAAAAAAATAAAAACAAACTATCCTTACGCCCGTCTCCCCGAAGATGTAGGCAGTGGCACAATCAGGACATCCACAACCAACCGACGACACTAAGTCCCACAATTGGAAAAACCACATATTAATTTTGTTGAACGACTCGGGAATTGAACCCTAGACCTAATGAAGTCAATCAGCTAGCTAGTATTGTTATTACATACATACTCCTCTCACAGGTCGCCGTATCTGCAATGTTCACTAATTATGGCTACGTCTTGTGCATTGCAGTCCTAGCACTATAATGAGGCAGCCAGAACCAGAGTGGCCTAACTGCATTTTCATATTTTTTGACCGAAGTGGTTTTTCTTAATATGAACATGTTATTCGTTAAGACCATAGCCACCTTAAATTGTTTACGTTATCTTGACCACATAGCAGCACCAACCAAACCAAATTTAAAATTACATATTTTTACTTTCCTACGTATTGTAAATCATACTATTTGTAGATAGGCTACTCTGGTTCTAGCAGCCTCAATTATATTGTGGCGTTTTTTGCTTATTTGACTTTGCAGAGGCTAATGGCTCGTTGTAAAATTAATACAAATATATTTTTTTAAGTTTTCTTGATTTCGTAAAAAAGTTGTTTGCTCTAGTAGCCATTGTGGACCGAACGCATTTTGATAACAACTTCATCGAATTCAGTTTTTTTTAAATGGCTTCTATGTAGCTAACCGCGAGGTTTTTACAACTTCACCGGACTATAAAATTCAGTTTACTTTCAATAAACTGTATGTATTTTTGTAACGGAGATGCACATAGGTAATTATTATCTGGTTCAATATATATTAAGATTTCATGTCACTAGCATGGCATATAAAAAATAATAATATTTTAAAATAAAAAAATCAAATCAAGATGTAGGTCATGATAAATAAGTTAATGGATTACAATAAATGTATTAAAATGAAATTTTATTAGAAAACTTAAATATATCAAATGTTTATTTATTAAATAATGATACATACAAGTGTCCATCAGTTGTATAACATTAAGAAGTTTTAAAACATGTGTAATTTAAGAAGTGTGTTAGTGACTGAAAAATATCGAAAAATAATAACAACTTTCACTTTACACAAAGTTATGTTATATTACAATGGTAGATTTAAAAAAAAATTCAAAAGCCTTTCAAACATTAATTCTTTTAAATTTTTATAATCATTCATAAAGTTTGGAGCGACTTTGAAAGGCAAAGTTACGGACAACGTTAAAGTTGGATATAAGTTTCAAATTATAAGTTATAATTAAAAATTTCCATTTAGTTTATTTTTGAGCAATTACAAAGAAACAATATAATTGTAGTACAGCCATTTCAGTGGTTTAATAATAAACAATACCTAGTCCAGAGATTAGTTCTGAAAAATAAACCCGATTTATTGTTTCTTAATTTCATTAGTTTAGAGAAATTTTTCATAGAAAATTCCATTTGAATCCATAAAATTAGCTTGAAAATGATTAAACATTAATTGGACCATTAACAAAATAATTTTATTTGAATGTAAAAAATAAACTAATTTGAAAATAAGCAATCGTCTGAGATTTACATAAAAATAAAATTCAATATTTGGAGAATTACCTTATTGAAAACAGCATTTTTTGACTTGATGGCCCCCATGCAGTTATAGCGAAAACATCATAGCACCTTTCAATAACTTAACCAAAAGTTACGTATATAGATAAATTTTAACATTCAAACTCAACGACATCGTTTTAATACTTAGAAGACTTTAATATCTAATATTTATTATTTGTTTCTAACATTAAGAACAACTGTAACTAATCTATTTGAACAGCAGTAAATGGAAAACAGTTGTCAACACTTAGTTATCGAGTCACTTAGACAAGAATATCACAGGTGAATAAAGCAATACACAAAGCAGGAACTCTACTTTAAAATTTCAAGGTTGTTTATTAAGTTTCTACAATAAAAACACAACACTTATTTACTAATAAAGCCTAAAATTGACTTTACTCAAAGATTTTAGGATATGTCTACAAAAACATTAAAATATAATCAGTCTCCTGACTGACAACAACCATGTACTTTACTTATTAACGAAATTTAATGTAACTGCTTTGATAAAACCTTCTTTGTCCGTGCACTTGACAGCAAAAGCTTTGTATTTACACAAAGAAAACGTCTCAGTTTTCGGTTTAATGTTCTCTTTCGCGACATTCGACAAATATGTATCAAATGTTTTATATGCTTTGTATCGCACCATGAGATTTCACTTTATTTATTGTGGTTATTTGTAACCTCAAAATAATATTCTCAATGTTACAACCAGAGTACACTTGCCAAATACACGGCGCAAGTTTGAGCGCAACTTTCTGCGCAAACTCCGCCGAATATTGCCCAGTTTAAGCGCTACCTGTTTCAGAATATTCATATTTTAATATTTTTGGTATCAAACATTGGTTTCAGTATGTGTAAATATTACTACATTCAGGTTTTTATGTACAGTTTTATTATAATATTGAAATATTGGATATATCTTTTATAGCGAATATCCAATCAGAGAAATGTTCCGTCCTTATGTCAAAATTGGTCGCTTTATTGATCTTTTTCGTATTCATTATATCTTTCATGTGTGACATAATATGTGACAATGAAACAAAAGTACATTGTTAACAAAACATATAAAACAAGATATCGTAAATTTGTAGAATTTGTACAGAACTACATAACTACCGTGATTCGTGACAGCCCTTCTTTACCTACTTTTAAGAAAAGATTGAAGGAACATTACTTATCGTTGACACAATAACATACTCATATATTATCCTACTAAGATATTTTAATAATTATAATTGTACCTGTTTTTTTTTTACACACTTTATTAGTATATTTTTTTAATTATTCGTTCTAAGTAAGTAAGTAACTAAGTCGTTGTTTTGTACACGATGCCTTCCATTTTATTTTCACAGCTTAATTTTTTTTTGGGTTGGCTGGAAGAAATTTCTTTAGTTAGAGATAAGCTCGCCTTTTGTGCATTTTTAACTTCTCGTTTATTTTGTGTATTTTAGTTTTTGTGTGCAATAAAGTGTTAAATAAATAAATAAATAAATAAACTTTGTCCCCAATATATATGTATACTTTCCTTGTAAAATTGTATTTTTATTGAGCAGAGTTATGTTTTGTTTAATTTGATTGGATAAATTTTTTTTCGTCTGTAACGGTAGGCTATAATCAGTGCTCGCCATTGTCGAGTTTCTTGCTAATGAATTTCCGGTGGATATGCACACGTGTCCTTAATCCTGGCCATGATGTAGCAAAGTACTAGTAACTTCTTTGGTGTGTATGGGTTACTGAGAGTGGGCTGGTTGTACATAAATAAAAGAATGTTGCAGACGTAATTTATAAAAATCCTCGTTAAATGTTTTTAATCTTCTTATTTATTAAAATTATAAAAGTGATTTATTTTTAGTAAGTAGTAAGAAATTCACGCCGCCTAGAGACACCACAGGTGGTAATAGTGCATTTCCAACCTAAGGCCGGGATGTTAGGCCGCGAGAAAAAGTAAGTTTACCGGGTTACCTTCCGAGCCGGAACACGTCAATGGCAAGCGCTGACGTTATAGCGTCAGGAGTAGGTAAAATGCTGTTCCGGCGAGTCCATGCAAAGCTCTACCACCTAATCAGATGTCACGGTGTTAGTGACATGACTATGCTTGCCCGGACCAACACGAAAAATCAAAAAAACACTTTCTGTATTTTTCAGCTCCTTTCACAGATCTTGTATTCTAAATAATACAAAAATTAAACCTTTTAGGATTAATCTTATTTTTATAGTAATAGAACTCTTAACACGTAGTCATGGTCACATGGCTAGCGACAGAGTTTGCGTGCAAAGTGCCTAGTATTTACGGAGTATTCTACATATTATAGTCTACGTATATACACGGAATGGGACCGCATTGAGTAGACTAGCTATTAATTACACACGTTTTTTTGTAGTTAACACTTGTACTTTTCCACAATATACTTTATTCAACACTTTTTGCTACTTTCTAGCCAACCGGTTTCACTTTTTACAGCATCATCAGGGCTTTCAAACTAAAGATAAAAAAATACTGTTTTAATTTAAAGTTAGTTTCAAAGCCCTGATGATGTTATAAAAAGTGAAACCGGTTGGCTAGACAGTAATAGAAAGTGTTATATAAAGTATATTGTGGAGAAGTACAAGTGTTAACTACAAAAAATGGAATTCCACCAAGTGCCGACGATAGCAAGTATAGATTCTAGATATTAGTTAAATACCTATGTCAAGTGAAAATGAAAAACTAATTATTTAATTTTGGATATTTTTTTCTTAACTAATTGTCTATTAGCTTTCAACCTTTGAAGAGGGTTCAACTTAAAATCAAAACCTACATACATACATATATACCCATTACACGAGCTTACTTGGTCTAGGTCACAACCTAACTAAATAAGTAAATATTTTCACGCTTATATCCCGATGACGTAGGCAGAGGCACAGCCAAAGCACCTACGACTAGCCGAAGATACTAAGTCCCACAATGAAACACATTTTATTTTTGTTAATCAACCTGGGAACCCAGGACCTCATGAAGTCAAGCACACCTGGCCAACTAGACCATACAGGCGATTTGATCAAAATCTGTCAAATAAGAATCTTCGATTAACTGAAAAAATATGTTTTATGTTCAAGTAAGAAGCAAAGAAGCGATCGCATACAAGTTTTCTAGAACAAAAATGTATGTTATAGTTTGTTAAACATAATGTTAAATAGCATTAAGTTTTTTCTTTAGTCTAGCTTTTATGGCTCGTTACATTCTATTGAAGCAGCTTGAAAGATTAGCCTTAACTGCAGTAAAACTTAATACGTATGTAAGAGGTACTTTACGTTGCACTGCAATTAAACGTGAATGTTACAAAGAGGTTTTAGAGATTTTCATGCAAGTAGTATTAAATTTTTTGTAACCGAAATTTTAAATGCGAAACGATAGACGTATTAATGCACTTATGACTTTTCGCTTAGTGAAATGTTAATGATACCCTTTTTAGATTATGAGATAGAAGATAAGATTAATCTGTTGTTGAGAGAGAGAAAGAATAATTGTTACTATGAAAGACTAACTCTATTTGTATTCTTATGGAAATCGGATTAGTTAGAAAAAAACTGTGAAGACGAACGTCTCCCTAGGATTAGATGTTTTTCTCAAACTCAATCTATTAAAAAAAAATAATAATACTTGTCAAATGTCATTTATTTACGAAAATCGGTAACATGTAGTTATCTTACTAGTCTGTGCGTAACATAAAAAAAAAACAAATATACGCGTCAAATCGACAAGCTCCTCCGTTTTTCGTTCCCTAAAAAAATTAAACGAGCTATGCCTGAACATTAAAAGTAATCCAGAAAAATAACTGAGATAGCTTTCACGGACACCTTTTGATCAAAATAGATTGTTATCACAGGAAAACCAACGGAGCTGTACGTTATAGGATAGAAAAGAAATTAAGAAAAAAGTTAGTGAGAGGTTCGTGTCTATTTAAATCTAATATGTATTAAAACTTGCTTAAAGTTTAAGCCATACTTTTATCAAAATTTGTTCGGCACAATTGTAGGTGCATTCAGATGCGCAAGGGGAAGCCATGGGAGGAGGCGCGTGTTACAAAAAAGGATGAATATCAATTGCAAGCACCGAACTAGAACTATTGTACAAAAACTGTGGTAGACTTGCCAAATCTACGTGACCAAAGTGGAACCATGTGGGAGCTACTACCACACGGCGGATACTGCCACAGTGTATGAGGGTTCGCGCAGGTGTAGCTTAGGCATGAATGTCAGTTTCGCGCTGTAGTCGCTTCCGCTTTGGGTCCCGCGTTTTCCTATCGCTTTACGATCAGCTTTGGTCAAAGCTTTAAGCTCTTTGTTTAGGTGGGCTTCAGCACTCCGTTCAGGTCGAAATACTGCACATGAGTAATTTGAAATATGCGTATGAAATAAGCATTCACCGATCAAAAACATAATCAATTGCACTGAGTCACAGTTATTCACGTACGTGTATTTTTATTTGTTACGTTTTACAAATAAAAAAATATTATATAAACGTTGCACAATTTTTGTCACCACAAAAAGTTTAATAATAACCCTGTTTGAAAATGGTAACCTTTATTCCGATCTCCGAAATGTTTTTTTAGGAAATAAATACTACCACTTATAACGCGTAACACCGTTGAAGCCGTGAGCAATACCAATTACGTATTTGTTTTTGTAATAATGGTAGGCAAACAAGCAGGCGGATTTCCTGATGGTTAGAAATTTCACGCTGCCTAGAGACACCAAGAGTGGTAATGGTGCGTTGCTAACCTAAGGCCGCGATGTTAGACAGGCTGCCTGACAGGAAAGCAGATGGTTTATTCTGCAAAGGAGCCCGGACCAACCAATATTTATTAAAAAGTGTTACTTTCATGCTGAGAAATTTGTTTAAATAATAATGAATGAATGAAAAGTTTCGACTCCTAAATGCCGATAAGTAACTAATACAGGAAGCCATAGAATTTCCGCGTTTCTCAGTCACTGATTGATGTGAGTCACGTTGTAGTATTACCGAGCTATAATTTGGTATTATTTTTCCATATACGCTTTCGCATACATCAGCGTGTTGGTCCGGCCTCCTTTGCAGAATAGACCATCTACCTTCCTGTCAGGCAGCTCGTAAAAGGCGAGCATAGGCTTACCGTCTCTAACACCGTGACATCCTACTAGGTGGTAGAGTTATAGTACCACCGCTTACATATTCCTGCGGCCATAACGTCCATTGCTCGCAGTTGACGTGTTCCGGTTTAGAGGGTAAGGTAGCCGGTAAAATTACTTTTGCACGAGGCCTAACATCCCGGCCTTGGGTTGGCAGCGCACCACTGCTAAAAAGTCAGTGCTTGCCGTTGACGCGTTCTGGTTGGGAGGATAATGTAGGCGGTATACTTAATTTTGCTCAATTCTTAACATCAGTCCTCAGGTTGCAAGGCACCATTACTACCTTTGGTATCTCTAGACGTCGTGAATTTCTTACCACGAGGAAATCCGTCTGCTTGTTTGCCTTCTAATAACTTAAAAAAAATAGTAAAGCACCTGCGGCACGTTAGCATCCTGCAGTTATGACTCGTTTGCGCTATTAAACGATACTTGTGAAATTCTAGCATCTGTATGAGAGCGAACAGTACGCAGTTTGGACAAGGAAGCGTTTCTTTCATCTCACAGTAGTGTCACGCTTATAGTTTTTTTTTTTTTTTGCATCGCGTATGACTTATCATGACGCATAAAAGCTTTTTTAAATTCAATTATTTTAGTTTTTAGTTTTTATGTGACACTAGTCAGAAGTGAAAATGAATCTTGATGCAAGATCGACATTTAAAAACTGTGTATTTCATCATTTACTGTATGCTAATATGTTTAGCTAAAGAAAACCATCTTTCTTTGCAGTCAGTTGTTAAGCAAGAGAGAATTTTTCCTAACATTTTAGGTTTAAAGTTATTACTTTAGATCAGTTTAAACATAGTCTTTGAAGTATATGGAAATGTAAGTATGTATTAAGTATCACTTACAAACCACTAGTCAGATCTCAATAACATTTATAAAGAACCTCGCCGTAATAACGACGTCCCTTTTGAAAAAAAAGGTCAAAATCTGTATTTAAATCAAGCGATAGTGATAGAATTTTTTCCGGGTTAGTAAACAAATAAATAATTGACATGACTTCTGACTGATTTGATTTCTGTGATTTTTGACTATGTCACACACGTTTATTCAATTTTCTAGTGGAAATTATAATTATAAAATTTATACACACACATATACATTTCGCATTATTATTTTTTTCTCTTAAAAAAATATACTTTGTTAATTATTAGTACTAAATGTAGCATTCTAACGCTAATGTTAAACTCTGGCAATACTAATATTGCACGAGTTTAGTAAATATTATATTGACTCTGGTATTACTTTTTCTGTTGTAATGTAGTCAGAGCACTACTATCCTGAAGTATAGGGTAGAGCCTTCTACCTTTTACTTTTATACTTAATAATTTTTTAAGAGTATTTTATTGTTTCTTCTTTTAGGTAATGCGGTGGAGAACAAATATATCTTATCTTATCTGAAAGTGTCAAACATAAAGTAAATTTGAATAAGTTTAATGAGTGTTATTAAGCGCTTACCTCACTTGAAGTTAAGTAGCAGATTCTCGAGTCCGTGCTGTCTATAGAAGCTTGTTGCACAATTCCGTAGCGAGAGGACTCTCGATCGCTGGCGTACTCCGAGCGGACGCTGTCTTGCCGGTCAAATACTCCTCTGGAACCAAATCGCCAAGTTAACACATTGGTCGAGGGGTTAGCGTACACGCCTAAATCCACCTCATAACCTCGAGGCTCGGGATCGATTCCCGATGGCGGTGGGTGTTTGTGTATTGTAGACGGGTTTCTGGTATTTACATAATTATTATTTCATTGTATTAGTATCGTTGTTATAGCATCTATCAATTCGCGTAATTGGTCCAGGAATTTATTTATTTATTATAAAGTCATATCAAATTGTTCTAACGAGAAAAAAATTTGAAGCATGCTTTTTTTAAATAGCGACTACTAATGTTTAGAGTATTTTTCAAAACGGTGTCTTTAAAACAAGTATCTCCACGCCCATATCGCACTGGCAGGGCACCCACGACTAGCCGAAGACACTGAGTCCCACAATGTGATAGGTGGCAAGTCTGTCGCCAACCGGCCACATATACAATCCCGGTGTCTCTATAATAAATAAATTTACTATGAAAATATATTAACAATAATCATATAAAATGTAAAATGTATAAATAAAATAGCTAACCGTGTTGATCAGGGTGCTCGTAATTGGCGGGCAAAAGTCAAATTAGTTATTATCAACATTACCGCCTGAAGTCAAGTGCTGTGCTCGTCCGGGTGGGGATCCACAATCTTACCCATTCCTGTCGTCATAACGACATTGTTATATTCCGGTCCGGAGGGAGAGGTAGCCGGTGGACTTGCACAATTCGCTTAACACCCCGAACACAGCACAGCGACGCACCTACGACACCTATGGTGTCTATAGGTTGCGGTCGTCTATCAGAAGAGCCAAGTACTTGTTTGCTATCTTATAATATAAGAAAACATTGAATTTTGGCGCTCCAAAGGATGCAACATATTTTTTTTTTGTATGATAAACTAAATTCATATCTATGTAATATGCAGCCTTAAAATTTTCTTGACTATTGTCTGTTTTAAACACAAATCGAAAAATAATAATTTACTCGAAGTATTATGTTAGAGCCCAAAAAACCAAAAGCGTAATTTTTCATAAAAATATCTATCACTAGTTATACTATGTACCTACACACACTTGACGCGGTAAAAGGCGGGGTGAGCGTTGACAAGCGTCGAGATCATCCAAAGATGTTAAACCTAATTTTCTCTCGTTATAAGTTCTAATACAGGGCGGGGACCTCATTCAACATTTATTTCTGAACAGTTGACCGACATTATTATGATATTAAGTACATTTGTTTTTAGCTGTAATATTTAGTTTTGGTTTTTACCTATAAACTACTTCTCCGTCTATATAATATGTTCATAATTTCAATAATCATCAAGATTTCATGAGTAATAAATAAATCTTTTGTCTTATATATATCAAATTATATATATAGACTAGCTGTCCCCGCAGACGTTGTTCTGCTATATTTTTAATGTGATTTATTTTAAAAAATTGGGGTGAGTCACCCTTATCACTTAGGGGTATGAAAAATAGATGTTAGCCGATTCTCAGACCTACCCAATATGCTTACCAAATTTCAGAGGAATCGGTCAAGCCGTTTCGGAGGAGTATGCAGACTAACATTGTGACACGAGAATTTTATATATAAGAAGAAGTACAGAAAAATATTTAGAGGAATTTGAATTGTTAAAGCAAGTCTTAACTCAAATATTTAAAAAATACTTCCCGTTTTTTAAGCGATTCAAGAAATGTTGATAAGCCTTGTTCTACACTCAAAGGTTAATGGCCGTTTTTCGTTTTGGGTTTGGACCAGACCATAGATAGTGATCAAATATTGGCGGAAAAACCGCAGTAACCAATCGATACATAGGTGCAGTTAGACAGCAGAAATAATGGCTTAATTTCAACTGACTCGGGAGGATAAAAATTACAGGCTGGAAACTGTGTAATCTCATTGATTATATTTTACGGATGTTGTTTTTATTCAAGTGTTGTAGCTAGAAGGACGGCAGGAGTAAATAAAATATCGCAAATAAACTGAAATCGAATGGTCAAGCTAATCTTTTTTTATGGTATTGAAAGGCAAACAAGCAAGCGGATTTCCTGATGCTAAGAAATTGTCGCCGCCTAGAGACACCAAAGGTGGTAATGGTGCGTTGCAACTTGAGGATGAATGTTAAGACTTGAGCAAAATTAAGTATACATGCTACAGTATCCTCCCAACCAGAATGCGTCAACGGCAAGCACTGACGTTTTAGCAGCAGGAACCTACTCCTGCAAAATTAAGTATACAGGCTACAGTATCCTCCCAACTAGAATGCGTCAACGGTAAGCACTGACGTTTTAGCAGCAGGAACCTACTCCTAAATGCCTTTTCTAACTGGAAACAAATTTTAATAGAGCAGGATCTAACTAAAAAGTCTTTCAAAAAGTGAAAAATACAAACAAAATGACGCTTCTAACATGACATTCTACATATAAAATGACATTCAATAATCGCTTCACCTAATATTATCATCATAACGACAGTGCTCGCTGATATCGTATTTCATTTTAGAGGGTAAGATAGACGTTATACTAAATAAATCAAAGACTTAAATTGTCCTTTGATATCTCCCGTGTTTGACTGGATCCTCTGTGGAGTAACGACCATCTGCATCTCGGACTGGTAGCCCGTAAGGGGCAAGCGTGTTTGAATGAGTTTTCGTGACCAGTTCGATCACTGGCGGTAAACTTGCCATGTAGGAATATACCGTCTCATTTATGCCTGCCGTCCTAATGGCGATGTCATGGTTCGGTTCGAAGGGTGTAGAAGCCGGTAGACTTGTACAAGAGGCCTAGTACCTCGGCACAGAACAGTGACACACGTATAACATATATGGTGCCTATAGGTCACAGTTGTTTCTTATCTTCAGAAGAGCCATGTGCTTGTTCGATAAAAAATAAAAAGTATCTTCACGCCCATATCCCCGAAGAGGTAGGCAGAGGTACAACCAAGGCACCCACGACTAGCCGAAGATACTAAGTCCCACAAAGTGATAGGTGGCAAGCCTATCGCCAACCGGGCACATTTCAAATCTCGACCAACATTTTTTTTTATTAGAAAATTGGAAAAATCCAATTTTCGTTTTGTTGGCCGACCCGGAATGCGAACCCGGGACCTCATGCAGTCAAGTCCAACAACCGGACCGCGAGGCCACAGAGGCGATAAAAAATAGATACATATATCTATAGGAGACGTAAATTTCTTACTATAAATAAACTAATAATGGCCACTAATAAATTCTAAAAGATAAATAACTACGAATCGACTTTTCTTGATTATTTTATTATAACAATAACATTAAAAATAACTGTGTTTTATGGGTACTAACAAAGTTACTTTCATCTTATTACTTTCATAAATTGGAGATGCGGGACTCCGTAACATTAAACAAAAATAATAACTTAATAGTTATTGCAGTAGTTGGGGTCGTATCATGATCCTTATGATATTATATCAACCACAATGTTCAGATTCTTGGTAGAACAAATTATTTTTTTCTACTTTTATGTTCGTCTCGAATAATACAATTTTGTTAGCATGTCCTTCCTCGTGTAAATATTAGAAGTTGCGTTATTTACGATACAAAAAATGTGGGTACTGCTTCGACTACGTATAGTAAGGAATAAGATATCAATATTTTAGTATAATAAAAAATGGATATAAGTAGGAACTTCAGTTTTATTGATATGTTACAAAATTGTTAGAGCTTTGTTGTTTCCTACCACAATTTCCCATATTATGCTTGTATAGCTCCTAGGTTTAACCTTGATATTAACGTCCAAAAAAATCCTCAAACATTTTCCCCTGTGTTGGTCCGGGCTCCTTTGTAGAATAGACCATCTGCCTTCCTGTGCCAGGCAGCTCGTAAAAGGCAAGCATGGGCTTGCCGTCACTAGCACCGTGACATCTGAATAGGTGGTTGAGTTTCGCAGCGACTCACCCGGATTGGTACCACCGCCTTACCTATTCCTGTCGCCATAACGTCATGACGTGTTCCGGTTCGGAGAGTAAGGTAGCCGGTAAACTTTTTTTGCTCGAGGCCTAACATCCCGGCCTCTGGTTGGCAACGCACCATTACCACCTTTGGTGTACCTAGGCGGCGAGAATTTCTTACCATTAGGAAATCCGTCTGCTTGTGTGCCTTCCAATGTCATAAAAAAAACATGCCGTATAAAACATGCCATAACAAAATGATAATCTACCTGGCGGTTTCTATGATCCAACAAAATAAATTTGTCGGCTACATATACGTAGATGTTGGTAGTGATTCTGCTGTTTACAAACTGAACTTATTTTACGTGCAAGCCATCTTTTTCAAATGAAACAAAAACAAAAGAAATGGAATATTTTAGACATGTCAGATAAGTACGACCATATCAAATCGTGAAGTTTTTAATCAACATTTTTCGAGGAATAGATTACGCATGTAGAAATGTCGGACTAAAAGTGTTTTGGCCCTTTCTATTACTTTAGTTGAAAGGAAATAGCGATAACTTAAAATTATTTTTGTAAGTGTACAGCAAAATCACAAGAGACGGTTTTATTTTGTGACAAAATTACCGCCATTGCCCGGCTGATCAGGATGGCGCTGAACACTCGATACCTTTTTAAGGTTCCTTAGTCAATCGCAAAAAAACTGTTCTTCTGCTTGTTTGTCCGTATATCACAAACATTGTATTAAACGAAATTTTTGGGGTCCCCAGTATTTGGTTTACATTTATTGAAATTATTAGTGATATCTGTCATTTGTTGTTAAAAACTACAAAGCTACGTAATATATTCTGTGATTTTTTCCTTAATTACTACATTGAGGTTTTTTATCAATGCAGTCAGTTTTCAAAAGTAATGATCCATTTCTAGACAGAGTTAAGTTGCATTGATTTAAAACAAAAGCCCTCGTGCCGAGTATGCTTGAAATATGAATTGAACAATGCTACAGTCTGTATTCATGTCGACAGAAAATGTAATCTCGCCAATAGTCGGCATACAATGTCGAATGCTTAAAAATTAACTTACTTTCTTACTTGCCTTCATTGTGTATATATAAATAACAATAAATACTATAACCACGCAGGGTTCAAGGCTTCAGCCATAAGATAGTGACCGCCTCGTTGGTTCCGGTCTGGTTGATTATTCAATTTATTCTGGTATTTATTTAAGTATTTCTATGTATTTGTATCGTAGACTACCATCCATAACACAAACATATAATTTGCTTACTTTAGAGTTTGAGTCAATTTGTGTAACGTGTCTAGGTACATTTATATTTTTTTAGTAGCCTACCAGCAACATTCGTGATGTTATGTATCAGCAACGCTTGTTTTTGATGCCGTTTGACATAAAAAATATAAGGCCATCGAATAAAAGTTTAACTAGAAAGTTGCTTTAAATGTAAAGTACATATTTTCATCGAATATACTAGTTATTATTAAATAATCATAATCTGTTGTCCTAACTCCTACGTGTTTATCGTTTGTGCTGTTTATAGGTTATTAGCATAAGGCCCACCCAGGGCAGCGTTGAGTTTAACCCTTATATTATAATATTGTCCGATCACATATTATATTTATGACAAAGTGTCGTAGAGTGTATTGCCAACTCTATACACCAAAATATTAAAACAAGTTTAAACGGCTAAAAATTACACCGGGTCGGGCAACGATAAAAATTGTGCATTTTCTGATAAAAATAACGTTGCCCGGGATTGGATATGTGCCCAGTTGGCGATAGACTTGCCTCCTATAACATTGTGACACTCTTCGGCTAGTCGTGGGTGCCTTGGTTGTGCTTCTGCCTAAATCTTCAGGGATATGGTTGTGAAGATACTTAAAATTAACACCAGAATGAATTTCAAATTATGTAAACCTTTGGACGGAACAAAGTTATAATAACAAGAAGAGTCGAATCTTGTTACGCTTTTTTTCGAATATACCATGCGATAAAGAACTTCGTTTTGAACGTTGTGCATTTTTGATAGTATATTATACTGTATGGTTAGGGAATAATTTTTCACGATTTGCTTTAATTATCAGTGTTAAAGTACTGTTCATATTAAATTGGTTTGGTTTTGAAATCAAAAATTATATATATATCACGCGCTATAATTTCAATTCAAGTATAAATTATGCAAATGGGTCACTAGTTTTTTGACAAAGCGTAGCATAAAGGTCGTTGTCGACGGCATGTGCTCGAAGTCCAAGCTTGTTAATGCTGGTGTTCCCCAAGGATGTATGATTTCTCCTATTCTGTTTCTTCTGCATATCAATAACATGTTGTAAATAGTAACACTCATTGCTATACAGACGATACTACAGCTTTATACTTTGGCCGACATAATCTTTCTCGGGAACATATCATTGAGAGCCGGAACTAATTTGTGTCTGAACTGAACTAAACAGATCGGTATTCCCAAACAATTATGACTTAGGGACCTTTAAGAAAAGAGCGTACTCATTCCTTAAAGGTCGGCAACGCATCTGTGATACTCCTGGTGTTGCGGATGTCCGTTGGCGGCGGTGATCACTTTCCATCAGGTGACGCACTTGCTTGTTCGCCTCCTCTTGTATAAAAAAAAACACCCCACAGCTCAGCCTGTTGCCACGTTTTGAGCTAGCTTGAAGATATAGGCAAGCGAAACGAAAATCACAGTATTAATGTGGTGGCACCAAACAGTGGTTTATTTTTTCGTTCTTTTTAATTTCTATTGGTTTTTCGGGTCGTCAACCCTTTTTAACAGGTTTAAATCTCCAAGTATTATTTAATTTAACATTTTTACCCATCACAAAATATGCACAACGCTGCTAAAGAAATTTTCCCTTCAATAATTGTTTGTCTGAGCTGATCGTGGTGAAACTTGGCATGCGAACAGTCTGTGACATGTAAGTATATATAGAGCACTTATTATGTATTTTTGTATGTGATTAAAATAAAACAAGAAGGTGAATTTCCCAATTATAAAAAAAACACCTATGTTGTAGAGATCAGACTATGTAACGTTGTGTTGCCAATTGAACGCTGTAGTGCTAAACGCATTCAATGTGTAAGTAAAAGGGTTCTCCTGCAAGATGAAATTTCGCAAAAATTTGAATATGGTTGTAACACTATAAATCGATATATTCACGCTGACTTCTTAGGTTTGTAGGTAGACGGATGGAGTGCCAAGAGTCACAATTCACACAGGTCTGCTAAGCTTCCTTCACATTAATTACCCTTTCCGTACAAACACGACGGTTCCGGAGACTTTTGACCGAATCCGAATGGTTTGATAGTGGAACCAAATTCGAGGTCTATCCAGGTATCTATAACCGTCCACGTTCGCTTTTTATATTTGTTTTGTCAATCTTTCATCTGTCAATCTTTCCACATGACCGAATCAACGGAAACAAAGAATCAATATCACAAAAAAGGTATTATATAGGTTGATCAGTATTGTTTATATCGAGCTTCCTGCGGGCATAAGTCATTCCAACGGAATAAACGAACGGGGTCAAGAGGGTGGCGCAAATATTATGTAACTCTGCGTTTCCTTAATTCAGCTCTGGCACGGTTTATGTAAATGGTCTTCGTGAATTGTATGATACAGATATACCCTTGCAATATATCACTGAATATTGTTTTATCATACAACCTTATTCGGGCAATATATTAAATAACAAACGTCCTGAATAATCTTCGTTTAAGTCAGCAACAAAATGTAAATAAAAAATATGGTGCACATATAGATTATAATGTAGCAAATAAAGCACAAAATAGTTAAGTAATCCGGTTTTCCAAAGTCTCTTTTAAGGATATAAATATAGGTGTTCAAAAAACACAACCGAGATAACTTTTGAGGCTTCAAAAGTTGCATGATTTCATAAAAACTGATTCATCATCGAATGGTGCTCGTAACTGATCATTTCATATATTTGGAGACAAAGCACATAGGTAATTTATCTTTTTCTGCGTCTTAAGTTATAAGGAGGCGAACAACTGTTAGGACTGTCCGTTACCTATAGATACCTGAGATGTTACAAATTCGTTACAATCTTATACCCGGGATCAAAGACCACTTATATAATTCTACCTAACACGACAGAACGAAACACGACTAATGCGAGCACTGACGTCATGCTAGCTGAAATATTTAAGGTGGTTCTACTAATCTATGCGAGATGGTTCTTAGCACTATGCAGAGAAATTGCTTTTGCAGAGTAATTCAGTAACCATCAGAAGTTAATCTGGTCGGTACCCCCTAAGTACTATATAAATAATATTATTTTGTACTGCCTAACTTACCGTTGCTCAAAGCTGTCTGCCCGATTGCTTCTATATCCGGAATCGTTGAGGCTGCCTTCATGACGCAGACTTGGTAATGAGTCCCAGGGCGAACGTCGGGGACCTGGTTGGGGAGCCCCTCGCCATCCATCGGAATGTCGGTACCAAGCTGATCGCGCTGACTCACCAATGCAAGAAGCACATCGTGAAGCGCTGACGAAACTGTTGAAATGCTTAAATTTAATTATTTAAGTAATTAAATCGTTTTATCTTTGTTTTTCAAAGTGGGCCTTAGAAATATGTTCATACTGTCTATGATAAAACTATTTCGATTGCTTGACTACCTTGTTAAACAAATGAGGAGGCCTAATTTGATCCTCAACAAAAGTTTATCTTTTCCAGTCCTAGATAATTAGTTCTATAGAAAATAATAAATTCGTACATTTTTGGATTACATTATTTGATTTGAAATGCAGTAAAACTCCAAATTTTTTTCTTAAAATCAATATGTTAAAATATATTAAATCAATTTACAATAAAAAAATTATATATTTAATTATTTATGTTACATTTAAAACATTTTCTATGAACCATTTAAAATTATTAACAAGTTTATAGTAGGTAATTACGTATAAGATAAAAATTTCCCTACACATTTTTGTCGGTATTTAGTGACAGAGTTTCTAATTCAAGTCAAGAGATTCATTGACAATCAGTCTACGGAGATCAATTAATTTCTCTAATTTAATTTATGTCAAGTATTAAAGTCACAGTCCACTAGAAGTAACTCTTGGTTAGAAGTTTTACACTTTCGAAAACTTGAGACGATCGCAGTTGAAAAGTAGTTCAGGGATAACGTAGAAATAAAAAATTAAAAAAGTTTTGTTTTTAAATACTTTTGCCAATAAAAAACGATACGTTTTGAAAAGCTTTTAAATCGTTTAACTAATTATATATCAGTCAAGTCAGATAACTGGCCGTTAAATGTGGGCCTCTTAAATAAGCTCAGAGTCGCTCAGCGTGCTATGGAGAGTGCTATGCTCGGTGTTTCTCTGCGAGATATGACCCGTGATTCGGTGATCCGCAAGAGAACGAGAGTAACCGATGTATGTCCAGCTGTGGACGTCCTCCGGCTGATGATGAAGTCAGATAACTATTTCACAGTTGACTCATTTGACCGAGCTAACTCAATATTTACAGTTTTTTTTACAATTTTGTTAAAAGTTAGTTAAAAGGAAAATGTGACAGCGTATAACTGTCACATTTTCCTTTTGCAGAAATGTGAGAGTGAAAAGAGATTTTCGAGGGTTTGGTCTACACAACTACAATAAGCTCTATAATCACTTAGAAGTTATTATATAAAATAACATAACTGACTATAAAAAGGCTCCATGTCCCCTGCCCGGGAATGGAGAGGGGGGGGTCGTATTTTGGGTGGTTTCTCTTTCTGTCAATAACTGTTCCAAGATGGGCTCTAATACAAATATATTAACTAACGGTTTCCTATTCGATCTGCGTGGGTTTAAAACTATAATCCTTTGGTTGTTTGACAGTTGTTTCATATTATTTGCCGAAGTCTCGCACTATTAATATAAATTTTTACATTGTTTAAAGTTTACCATGTTATGTATTAAAAGTAGCTGAAATGGTTAGAGTGATACAATTGTTGCATAATATATAAGTTGACGTAAGTCATAAATTGTAACTTAACACTACGTAGCCTAAACTAAAGTTTAGATTATATTATTGCGTCAACACTGTTGCTTATTTTATGTTCCATAAAAATATGTGACCATCTATGGAAATATGAAGCAAATCTTGTATGTACGAATTATTTTAACCTTGATATTAAATGTTGTAATATCCTAGCTGTTGGAGCGCTGATGTCTAATAATACACGTATTTAGAATAGGTTAGAACCCCAGGTATACCACAAACAATTCAATTCCATGTACGTATAAATATATACACATGGAGTACATATACAATCCAAATGTGTATGGATCGGGTGTTATCCGATGGCGATATTAACAGTCTCCTAAAGCGGCGTATACGTATGAAAAAGGTGATAAATCTAAAGGAAGCTAGAAAGGTCTGTAAGTATCGAGAGATTTGGTACTCGATACAATCTCGGAAGGGACTTGGCGTGAAGATATGTATATATGTATTTTTAATTTGTTACTTAAGACATTACAATTAGTATTTAATATATTTGAATTTTCTATGAAACTTGTATTGATTTTTTTTTCGCTTGGGACCGTTAAATGTAAGCATGGATGACATACCTGGGATTCCACATCAAATCCAGACGTGGTAGCAATGTCTTGGTAATACGGCCAATTTTCTTGAGGATTTTTAAGGAATTTGAGACTAACATCGAAAATGCCTTTTGACTGGCGATAAAGATAACAAATTTAAATAAATAGTGCAAATTCCAATCGTTATTTGTTGAGTAATTGCATAAAGTATTTACAAAAATAAAAAAACACG
Source organism: Calephelis virginiensis (assembly GCA_002245475.1). Lineage (NCBI taxonomy): Eukaryota > Metazoa > Arthropoda > Insecta > Lepidoptera > Riodinidae > Calephelis > Calephelis virginiensis. Next base: position 14,622 of record NJDC01058188.1, on the reverse strand, counting down.
CAGAATGTAGAATTGCACAACCAAGGCACCCACGACTAGCCGAAAACACTAAGTCCCACAATGGGATAGGTGGCAAGCCTATCGTCAAACCGGGCACACATCCCCAATTCCGAACAACAATTTTTTATTAGAAAATTGGAAAAACCATATTTTCTTTTTGTTTTATTGTTTTAATAATAAAGATAAAAAGTACTTCAAGGTTGAAAGTGACATTATACTCCGTATTACGGTACAATAACGACCACAATGTAGATTTAACCGTTGCGTATTTTAGTTTATTTTTATAGACAGTTTAAGTCTAGATTAACTGGCAATCAGGGCCGTATAAAACTCTTGTTATCGAACATAAGTTAAGCTTTTTTTGGATACTATCCATGGTGGTGAGTATTTTGAGGAACTATTTGATTAATTAAGTTAATGGTGTTTTAGAGGAATTTTAGTTTTTTTGGAGCGGTTTTTGTTTGCCATGATCACTGAAGTACAAACATTTTTTTATTTATATTTTTACCATCTAGTGAATTATCAGACGGCTCTTCTGGTGGTAAGAGATATTCCATCACTTAAAAGTGGTATTGATGTTACTGGCGCGACGCTAAATTTTAATCGGGATCTTAGACCACGTGTACAATTCTACCGGCTACTCTACTCGCCAGCGTGGAACAACACAATAGCAAATGGCGGCTGGAACGCGTGAAGTAAGTAATTCCACGAAACTCCAATAAAACATTTATTAGTTACATTTTCACACAATGAATAAAATATTTGAAGGGATCACATTACATAAATCTCAAGATACAAATATCAATAAAGTTATCTACTTGCTTATTTAACAGCAAATTCTAAATTAAAAGGCTTATTTCCTTTTGAAATAGAAATACGTATTCTTGGAGGTATACATCAAAGGTATCAGTCGAGTTTGTAAATGCTACAAAATATTTGAAACTCTTGGGAATAGCTTGATTTATTCTTCAAGAAAAGGCAATATAGCATTTCGTATCAGGAAACGTCACATTTGGTACGTTTTGTTATATTGTACGTATATTTATGGAACCTTTTATTGGACTTATTGTGGTAGCATATATGTGTGTTCAATAGTAGATGAAACATTTCCGTTAACAATGGTCTCAGACCAATAAAAAAAGGGAACAAATTAATACGTATACGTGTACTGCGTTCTCTTAGACTTAGGCTAAAATTTATAAAAAAAGCAATTGGTCTATTAAGCTTTACAGTTTAGTAATATCTTTAAATTCGAACTGCGTTCCCGATTCGGGTTTAAATCCGAACTTTGATTTCAATCGTCATATTTGTTTAAGGGTTTTCAATACGTCTTCTTTGTATCCGTTTAAGGAATACTCGTGATATTTAGTCTCTGTGGTACTATTCATTTACAGCCAGAGGTTTTTAGTACAAAAGTACGAAATAATATCAGTTGATGTTCGTAGATTTTCTATTATTTTTAGGTGACATACGAACGAAAGAACGAATTGGTTTGTTTGTAATATTAGCTACTGCGATACTGGTTTCTGAAGTCTGCGACTATCTGCCTCTTTTCGGTAGGTACTTTTTTAAATATTTATAACTAAGAATTAAAATTGTAATTAATGTTAAACATATTTAAAGTTATATACATGGTTAAATGATTACTTTGTTTATGTTGTAAGAAGATAAAAAAAAGCAGACGAATTTCCGAATTTCCTGATGGTAACAAATTCACGCCGTCTTGAGACACCAAAGATGGTAATAGTGTGATACCAACCTGAGGCCGCGATATTAGACTTCGAGCAAAAGTAAGTTTATCGGCTACTTTATCCTTCGAACTGGAACACGTCAACGGCAAGCAATGATGTTATGGAGGCAGGAATAGGTAAGGCGATGGTACCAATCCAGCCGAGTCACTGCGAAACTCTACCACCTAGTGAGATGTCTCGATGTTAGTGACAATAAGCCTATGCTTGGCTTTTATGAGCTGTAGGAAGGCAAATGGTCTATTCTGCAAAAAAACCCGGAGCATTTTTTTTATAAATACTTACTAAAATATTCGCACATCACAACGTGGTAGAATATGTTGGAACGCTTAAATATTTTGAATCATTTTAACACACCTGTTCCGCAAATATTTTTTTTATAAAATAATAATAAGGTTAACGGTATCATTCACTCTGCGAACAGTCATATGGTGGGGCTCTACCGGTGGTTTTAAATTAAATAAGTCTTCATAGATAATCAATGAATAACGCTTTTACCTTTGTATTGAGACACCATGTATTTCGCACTACATTACACTGAACCCACTCGGTTACACTTTCTAGAGTATCATCAAGGCTTCTACCCGAAAAAAAGTAAATGTACTTTATTTTTAATATTCATAATTTATTTGTTAGCTTTGACGGTACATAAATTAAAGTTTTATAATGTAAACAAACCACAACGTAGGGATACCAACTGCAAGTTTTTTTTCAGATAGAGCTATAATTTTGCAATTGAATATACAATTTTATTGATGTTTATTTTATCTGTTTCTTTATCCAGTGCGTCTATCTTCCAATACGTTACAGGACAATAACTCTTACTGTATACAACAGGAAAGATACTGTACAACACTACGACGAAACTACGACTACGAGGAAAACCGGAGGTAATTTCTACAGGTTAAAAAAGATAATAAAATGAAATCCATTTCAAGTGTATATATTTTGACCAATAAACAGAAAGAGATTGTTTGAAAGGTTTCAAAGACCATTTTCAACTTTTCATATAAAAGAAGGAGACGTGAAGCTATGCATTGAAATAGCGCATTATCTTTAGTATCTCTCGTAAGCCATTAGTTATCTCCAGCTTGTAACACAGCGCTGTATTAAACGACTTGTACGTAAAGTGAATTTCACGAGTGGTTCGCAGAACTTGTTTGTGAAAACCCGCATCACGTATTTAGAATACTAAGTACTTTTATTTCATGTAAACAGCGCATTATGTAAGTCGTTTTGAACAAAAATCTTTGTGACCAACTTTTTTGTAAGGGCTATTCCTATAAGTGTATTTGAGAAATTTCATTAAACACCACGAGATAGTGTTAGGTTTCAAAGAGTTGCTGCAACCATCTTCCGCTTCCATCATCACACCAGCTCAAATATAAAATAAAATCGAATTGTCACCGAAGTAGGTATGTCACCTTGGTGTTCGGCCATGTTGGGAGAGGACGTCACACAGCCAACCTTGTTTTGTCATCTAACCTAAACGTTAGAACTTAGATACAAAACTTAGAACTTTAAAACTTAGATACAAAATTTCTGATCAATTGTTTTAAGATATCTACTTTAAAATGAAATTGCAATATTCAACCAGAAAAACATAATCATATCCTCTGTAAGTCAGTTTTGAAACATAAAATCTGACATCAGCAAATGAAGCAGTAGTTTGATATTCATGATATACCATTATAGATATTTTTTTTATTTTACCCTATTACACGAGTGTAAGTGGGTATATGTAATACTTTGTTTTTTTTAGAAGTGGCAAACGTAAACACTATATAAGAGTTTCGCCTGATGGAAAGTGATATCCGTCATCTGCAAGCAGCTGTTGCCCCAGAGGGATCAGACAGTTACGTTTCCGTCTTTTCAGAATGAGTAAGCTCTTGTCTTGAAAGTCTTTATTCAATCAAAACTCATACTCATGCATTCACTTGGCATTAAAATAATTCCTGGACAGTTTACGCAAATCAATCTAATCTTATAGTGAGCAAATTATATACTCTTGTTATGGGTGTAGTCAACAATACTAATACATAGAAATGTTTAAATATATATCAGTATAAAAGTAGCAAACTATATGCTCATCACGTGAATGCCTTCTCCCAGTTGGTAATGAACAATCGGTGTCACATACAACAATCTTCTCATTCACGAGAGCTATTTTGAAGGCAGCTCGGACCTTTAAGTTAGAGTATCTAGGTCGTTAAAATCTTATCAAAATTAGCCAGGTAAATTTCTTGATGCGGTAAAAAGCTAAAAGCTAGGTAATCAATATATGAGTGCACTGACATATTCATCACTTTGACTCCCACATCAATTTTACTGTGGCAAGTTGAGTCATTGTTTTTAAAGAAAGAAACACTTGTACTGTTTTACTTATCATTTATAATTTATTACTTTGTAATTAGTAGCCTACCGGTTTCGCTTATGCAGCATCATCAGGGCTAAAACTTAAACTACTCAATAATATTATTTTTGATGTGTAACTATACATTCATTTCTTTAAAAATATGAATATTTGGAAGTTTTACCAAGCGCCGACGATGGAAAATATCAAACATATTGAGTCATTGTGCTGGACTAGTCTTTAAAAAAAAATATACAAAAATAGATTAGGAAGCAGTTTTGGTAAACCTTATTACATTTTGAGGACATTTCAATTTCTAGTTTTATTAAAAAATACTGCCGCAGCTTTTACAACTTTGCATTTACAAATACCAACTATTTGTTAGTATTTATGATTCAATTTGGCAGGTAAATAAAATCCTTTCGATTCTGTAGACACATTTTAGATCAAGAGAAATATTTGCTTTAACCTCTCTGGGATACTCGTACATTGTGAGTTGAAGAGCCTTGGCTCTGTACCTTTTAACACAGTCATGTTTTTTTAATTAATGTTACTCGCTGTGTTCATTACCATTAATCAAAGGCTTTTGTGCTTGGATTTGAATTATAAGTTTCGTATTTTAAAAGAATTTCTCGTTAAATGTTTTGATATAATAGTATATTTACATTTTCTGGGATCATAAGATAGCTTTTCATTTATAGTATTGTAATAAGGACGCCGCCGTTATATACCTTTAATGTCATTGGTAAATTGCCCAAACTGCAACCGTTCTTCTTATGGGAACGTTAGATATGACTTAAAAGTGTAGGTAATGGCTTCTCTAACAAAATGGACTATGATTGTCAATTACCAAATCGCCCTAATTGGTGCAAACGCTTTCCATAATTCTAGAAAATGCTCGTAATTGTCGTGTTCCGCACTACAGGGTAGGGGTAACAGGTAGATTAGCAAATCTGTCTTAAAATCCTGGCCTTAACATAACGACGCTCTAGTACTTTTTAGCGATATATTTATACAAACTACCTAGCTCGTTGTTTGGTATGATAAAAGTTCTAGATTTTTGTATGTGATTAAATTTATAAAATTGTAGCATCTTGTACATTTGTAGAAATGTTCATTTCCTACCTTAAGCCTTGGGGTTAAGAATCCTAAGTTTCAGATTTTTTCCGTTATTTGTGTACTGAAATTGGCTTACTTACCAAATTACAGCTTTTTATGACTTCAGATACTTCCTGAATTCATAAAAATCTGTAATTGGTACCCTATGAAATTTTACCGAGTTCAGTTAGAAAAAATCAGTATTCTTTTGATGGAAAATAGACATTTAAAGTATTATAACTACCCAGCTGAAACTTTATCCCTCTTGTTAATAAACAAAGACTAATTACAGTACTACTACAATTATTATTACTACTACTAATTACAATAATTATATTACACTATAATACAGAAAAATATCAAATTGAACCTTGGAGTACTACTTTAGTCAATGTTAATAAACATGGACTAACAAAGGAGTAAAATTAAGTTGATATTAAAGACTGTATCGCATTGTAATAAAGACTATAATACTGGGTTAAACCTTGGAATACTTTACTCCGCGTTTATTAATAAGACGGAATATGTTTGAAAGCTCTTCTATAGACATCATATCCCGAGTATTTTGTTTATCTGGTATAAACCAGACCCAATCTATGAGAATAAAAAAAATACAAACTCTCGTTCCCTACTTTTTTTTCGTTTGTTATGTATTAACATTGGTTAAGATACCCTGTTTAAGTTTATTAGCCATTCATATGAGTTTTGGAGATCATCCATGAGTCAGTGATGAAATTGGGGGCTTTAGATATCAATATTTATAAAATACCAACTGTCTCGAACTTCGTCGCCCACGCTGTTTGTATAGAAAAACTTAAAATGTTGTTTTCCTAGTTTCCTCGCAGTTTTCCTTTTTTCTTATCTTTGAAACTTTCCTTAGACTTCCATAAATAGTTCAAACCTAAAATTTGCCAAATCGATCTAGTCGTTCTAGAGTTTTAGCGAAACTAATGAACAATTGTTTTTTTTTTTCATATAAGAAGATAATCTCTATGTTTGCATTCCCGTAGTATATCTACGCTATATATATTAAATCAGTAAAAAGCTGTTTGTTGTACATTAGTCCCAATTCCAGTTGTATTTGAAGTTAAACTTTCCTGATATTGAGCAACATTGGTGGAACAGTCCTGTGTGTATCCAACTGGAAAATTCTTTAGATCATTTCCTATTGCATATAAACGATTGAATACAGACAGTTAAATTCCCAACGGAGAGGGTCTCAATGCGAGTTAGACTTTATCAATAAATTATTTAGTTCGCCAAAGTTAATATGAGTCCATTATATTCAAGTAGGAGTATTAATATCCTTGCGTTAAATTCAGACAAAACGCACTCGTCACGCCCATGCAATGCTATAAACATTTATTATTTTTTAGCTTACCAATTTTCGATATTTACATGGAATAGGTACTCGAGTATTAAAATGATTATACCCGGGGGTACGGGAGTGCCTCTGCACAGACGAGCAAAGCGAAGTGCTTAAAGCCTTTTGTTATTTTCACTACGCAAATTAATATTTTTTTAGGATTCCATATATTTAAAAATATGTACATGAATACTTAAAAATGTTAGTAATACATATAAAAATGTAACTTAAGCTTAAAATCATAAGCATTTGTACTACTTACTTGTACTTGTACATAAACCAAAATATGCTGACCTCAATTACTCGTATTAAAATACTATCATTCCATGAATATGGCCCTTATTTTTAAATAAACGGCTACATTAATAGCAAAATTGGATTAAGATTTACAAGTATGTACTAAGCATTTTAATCAAGTTGTATTCTGCTGTGGTGATTGAGTTAGTGTTAATGGTGGTTCAGATGAAGACCAACCGATCGTATAATTTACTCAGATATTTCTTTAGTATCTATTTCTCTTACATTTGTTATTACCAAATCTTCAAATCTAATAATCTTTAAAATTCGTCACCATAAACCCAATACCTGCTATTTTATTAGACATTAAATAAGTGACAGCTCCCAAATTTTAACAGTCTAAATAAATTAAAATTGCAATCTTATAAACTTCAGATAGCAGCAAATAAGTTAACAAAAGCGGGGAATGTATCTCCCAAAGGAAAACGTAAACAACGTCGAGATTGACTTACCTTGACTGATGGTCGCTAAGATATCCCTGATCGCGGTCCCTTATGCGATCTCTGAAAATAATAAAGAGATTTAAAAGACAAAATAAAAAAGACCAATTTCAATAATCTAACCAAGATATGAAGTAGGGCTAATATAGATCAGTTACTAGGCAATTACTGTTCGTTTTATATAACTAGCAGAAACATCTTAGATACAAAACTCTAACAGGTCCATCTCTATCTGATAATAAGTTACTGAAATTCGTCGTAACACGCCAGTTAAACTTATAATAGTTTGTTTGGCGCTGTCGTAATCTAACAATTTAGGTTTCTGATTATTCTATCAGTGCAATTAATCACACCCATTAGTAAAGACTTTGTATTTTCACGCCCATATTTCCGAAGCGGTAGGCAGAGGCACAACCAGGACACCAACGACTAGCCGAAGACGCTAAGTCCCACAATGTGAGCCTATCGCCAACCGTGCA